>JAOSBM010000206.1:22670507-22684407 GCA_027568955.1 Erythroxylum tenue
AGCTATTAAAGAAGCCATCTGGCTTCAAGGGTTGCTTGATGACTTAGGGGTCCATCAGGACCATGTGGATGTTCATTACGACAATCAGAGCGCTATTTATTTAGCAAAGAATCAAGTTCATCACGCACGTACAAAACACATTGATTTGAGGTTCCATTTTGTTCGTGAGATTATTGATGAGGGAGATATTCTTCTTCAGAAGATTGAGACTGTCGACAATTCTGCTGATATGTTGACAAAACCAGTTGGTTTACTCAAGTTTAAGCATTGCTTAGACTTGATTGGCATTTGTCAAATTTGTTGATTGCCCCGTAGGGGATTGGGCAACTACTATTGGAAATTCCACTTCGAGGATTTAAGCCAAGGTGGAGATTATAGAATATTGTCTCAAAGAAAGTCAGAAATGAAAGCTTGCAAAGTCAGACATCTTACCTTCTCAAAGTCAGAAATTGAAGATTGCTCTCGGTGATCAACAATGATGGCTTGAATTTATGATGGAGTTTGGTGCAGTTAACTTTGACATTCACCCATTGAATTCTCTATAAATTGGAGGAACAAACAACGAAAGAGATCATAGTTGGAGAAGTTGTTTAGTGTGAGAGAGTAGAGAGTTTTCCATAAGAGAGGGAGAGCCACAATTTCGAGAGAAAAAAAGAGAGAGAAGAAAAGTGAGAGGGAGAGAAGAAAATATATACATTTGTTTTCTCTTTTCTTGTAGAAGTGGGTGAGCTTGGGTTAATTTGGGTCTCTTGGGAAATTGAGTGATAAATACTATTGTATACTCTCATTGATTATAGTGAAATACTCAGTCATCTCCAAACTGGACGTAGGCATTGCCGAACCAGTATAAAAATCTTGGTGTTCTTATTGTTATTTGATTTTCACTCCGAATTTATTCACGTTTCCGCACAAATTTAATTCCATTTCCTTTTTCATAAAAAAAAGCACTCTTATAAAAGAAATATGAACTTTATTTTAGAGAGACAAACTCCAACTTTTCTATACTGCATGTTTTGCATTTTATTTCTGTGCCATCAATTTGTTTGAGCTTTTTCTCATCGTCCTTTGCTACCTCCTTCCTTATTAATTGGTTTATAAATTCATTTGAGCTTTTAATTTGTTCCCCTTTTTCCTTCAGTACCTTAGAGTTTTTTCATTCTCAGTTTTTAGTTTTAATGTTCTCCCTTGATCCTTTCCAACCAGTAATCTTCTTCTCCAACTCCTAGTTCTTCTCCTTTGTTCTTCCATCTTCTCTCTTCTTCTCTAGCTCTTGGTCCTTCCTGTTTTATTGAATCACGTCAAATTCTTTCCCGCTCCAAAATATTTTGTTTTATTATTAATTGTTTTATCACTTTCTAACCTCTTACCTTTTACTTCTTTCAGCACTATGTTGAACATTGAGCTTGGTTCCTCTATAGAATTTTCTCCTTTTTTTGCATCTACTCCCTCCACCCCTACCCCTTCTTTGGCTCTAAACTCCTCTTTGAATCCTTTGACAAAGCCATCCTCAGCTAACCCTACACCCTCTCTCCTTCTACAACAAACTAAAACAATTGATAAGTTCCTCAGTAAGAGAACATGGAGTCAAATTTTGGGTGATACCTATCATTTCCTTAAGTTGCAATACCAAGTCTATAGTGGCTCTACTAGTTCATTTCTTGAAAGATGGTGCTTTCAAGTGGGACTCTACATCACTTAGATTCTTCTTAGGCAAAAGACTGCCCTTCCCAGTGATGAATAGTTTGGCCTAGTAAAAATGGAAACAACTTAGACCACATGAGGTACTAGTCAATGATGACAATCTTTTCCTCTTCAGATTTGAAAATGAATCTCAAACTCAGAAAATAATCAAATCAGGCCCTTAGCATCTCACTCACAAACCAATTTTCTTATAGAAATGGAAGCTTAGAATTGAGCTTCATGAACTCAAGAAAAAAACAAGTCCCACTTTAGATCACAATCCATAATATTCTCTCTAGAATATTGAACCATTGAGGATCTTAACTGCTTGATAAGTTTTTTGAAGAATCCTTGTGCCTTGATGAAGCCACAGTAAATATAAGAAGAGTAGGCTATGCTAGGTTTATGTATTAGATGATATTCAACAAGCACTCCTTAAGGAAATTCCTCCAATGAGACTTGATGGGAATGATAACATATTTGAAGATGTTGTCTCTATAACTTATTCATGTAGAACATAATTGAATATTTAAAAAGGAAATTGGAGGCCAATTGGAAAAATATTCTTAACTGGTGAGTATGAAAGTTGACGTAGAATAATCCTAAGGAGAAAGCAAGTTTTGATAAAAAAAATAAGGGAGATAATGATTAAAAGTATGTTACAATATGAAATGTTAGCACAAGGGACCTCAATCCTTTAAGTAAGAAAAATGTAAGCTTCAATAGCCATGATAGTACAATGGCTAATTTAGTACAAGATCTAGGTTATAAAACAAATGGCACTTTGGAGGACTCTTCTAGTGGATCTCAAATGTTTATTTCCATACCAGAAATTCAAAGTATAGGAGGACATAGCTTGAATCCTACATTATTTAAAGATAAGCAATCTGATATTAATAAATGATTAATTGATTACATTTATATACCCATATTTAATGTTTTTTGCTTGTTATTTAAGAGTTTTATAGTATTATTGGTACTTATTTTTCTTGAAGTATATTTTTAGGTGATAATTACCTTCATAGACCAAAAGGAGAAGTATTTAGGTGAAAACGTGGAATGGAATGGAAGAATTGGAGCAATTTTGGAGATACACGATCATGTATAATGATCGTGTAAGTCACTGTAAATATATGGGCCTTCAAACATACAGTTCTTGCTTACGTGAAGTTACCCGACCATCTATGTATAAGTCTCTATGACCTACAAAGTCGTGAATTTATGTATTTTTGGAGATACACAGTTACCTACATGATCGTGTAAGTATCCGTGTATATCATAGAAACCCTAGTTTATTGCTATATAAGGATATTATAAAGGCTACATCGAGGGAGACAAATTGAATTTAGAAAGAGGCAATTAGTTGTTGTCAAAGACACCTAAAAGGGAAAAAGAAACATTAAAAGGTTAGTAGATTTCTAGGCCAAGGAAAAGAATAAAAGAATTCTAGATTTCAATCTCAACTCTTTTCTTATTTCCTTGTTATTGTTAAATATTTACGATGATTAGGTTTGGATATTTATTTAGATCTATGGATTGTTAAATTTCCCTTTTAGGAATTACTTTTAAATTTTTTGTTGAATTTTACATTCTTAGAATTTAATGAATATGCTTGTGATGTTTAACGTTTTATAATCAATTTGAATTGATATATTGTATTGATTCACTTGTGTTGCATTGCGTAACGAGAGCTGGTACTATAATAGACTGACAAACATCAAATTAATGGTAATTGAAGAGAGATCTTAATTGTTTATTAGTTATCTATAGGGTTGCTTAAAATCCAATTGAGTAGTTAGGAGTATTTTTGAGAAATCAAGAGATTGCAACTCATCTCTTATCTATTTCAATTGGGATTAATTGATTAGATCTCGAGAGAGGGTAATCATTTCTATAGGATATCTAGAATTAGGTATGATTGAATCATCATCATCATCAATACCCAGTTGAAGTCCCGCTGAGGCGTGGGGTTTGAGGAGGTCTGATAGTACACAACCTTATCCCTACCTAGTAGATAGCCTATTTTCGATAGACCCACATATAATGCGTCATGACGATACTAAAAATTATAAATGGATGTTCATACATATACAAAAAAAATAAAATAAGTAAATAAGTAAAATAATTAAATACAAAAATGAAAAAAATACAAACATACAAATAAATAATTAAAAAAGGTAAGGCAATATAAAATAACGTACGAATATAACATGTCAATGATTAATAATAAATGGTAAGATAAAAATACATAGCAGAAAAGACCTGAACAAGATTAACTCCAACCATGTATGTCACTACATTAACTATGCTAAGTAGGAAACTAACTAAGTTAAACTAACCAGGTGGTAAGTATGACGCAGTAAATGCAAAGGACAAGGTTTAATATAACATACAACAACGTGAATGCTTTAAGGGAGATCCTTTACATGTATCCTAGTACACCAAATTTGCTTATTGCGAAACAAATCCTTAGTAAGATCCAACTTAGCCATATCATTCTTGATCACTTCCCCTCAATTCTTTTTAGGCCTTCCTTTTATCCTCTTTCAGTCTTTAAGTGTTATTTTCTCACATCTTTTCACTAAAGCGTCAGGGTGTCTGAACTACCTAAGCCTTTTCTCTCTCAATTTGTAATTAATACCAGCCAGCTTTAATTTGTCTCTTACCATTAGATTCTTAAGCCTATCTCTTCTAGTAAGGTTACACATCCACTGGAACATCCTCATCTCCATCACCAAAAGAATTTAAAGGGAAAAAAGGACATAAGTAATTCCTAGCTTTCTTATTAATTAATCATCTAATTTCACTATTGCCTAATAAATAGTTGTATATAGTTTATTTATTAAATCTTTTATTTTAGTTTAATTTTCAATTAATCTTCTTATTGTTTACTTTAAACAAAGTTTATAAGAATTGTTGGGCGGCTATATAATCCTCGTGGGAACGATATCTTTTATACTATAAGCTACGATCTGTATACTAGCAGTATTAAAAGTTTTTCTATTTAAAACTATCAATAAGTTTTTGGCACCATTTTTGAGGATTATTGTAGCTTCTACTATATTTTATATTACTTTGATTTAAGAAGTTTGGTACTTTTCTTGTGTAATTGTAGGTGAATGAACACAAGAATCACAAAGAGCAACTAAGAAACTTGCAGACCTCCTCTTCCAACCAAGTGAAGACAATATAACATGGATGTGAGTTACTTTAACACATATAATCTTAGGTGAAAGAACCACCTAAATTATTCTTGGACTAACAATGCAAGAATAATATGAGAGCACAAGGTTTCCAGCAAGATAGGCTTGGATCCTTAGAGTCAAAGTTAGACAAGTTAATGGACATTCTAGACTCCAAGTTTGATAGCCAAGATAAAAGTCAAAAGAGGATGGAAGTTAAATTTGATCAAATAATGAAAAACCACTTCTCTTCTCTTCATAACTTGGAGGTTCAAGTTGGGTAACTTACAAATGCATGTCAACAAGGAATATGAGGAATCTCTCAAGTAACCCAGAAGTTGAATTGATATCCATTGTATACTGTGACATTTATGGGAGTAAAAATTATAATCATAAATGTCGAGCACTAAACTATATATGGGAGCATCCATATTGCATGCGAAATTGGCCTTAGAATAAACCATATAAGCATGCTTATAATTCACAGTGGAGCAACTTTTACATTGATTCATGGAACGATTACGCTTCAGCTAAATCTTTAAGACAACAACAATAAGAAAAACTTATTATAGATATATTAATGGAAGACTTTGGGAAAGGTGAAGACATTAAGCTAGATACAACATATTATTTAAGCTTATTAATACTTCAGAGTGAAGAGGAGACAAAGGAAAATGTCATGAATGAAGTTGAAATAGAATTAGAGAAGGAAGCCTTTGTCTAAGAAGAGAAAGTACAAGAGTGGATAAAGGTGACTAAGGAAGAGAAAGAGGAGGAGCTAGATATGAAAACTATTGATAAATCATTAGTAGTCACCTTAAGTATAAATGGTTTCCACAGGCCACTAAACCACTATATGGAGAACCTGGTGGAAGCAAGCCATTAATTATAGACCTAGGTTGATGGTAAATATGAAGGGTACATGGAGCTAAAGACATTAAACAAATATTGCTTGGGATGCAATCTAAGAATTATGATAGGTTTCATTTTTATTTCATTTTATTTCCATTTTATGTTAACATAGAATTTTATTGATTTTTGATGTGTTTTATTTTAGGATATAAAGCATCCTAAGTTGATTTTGCATATTTATCGTGTTTATGGCATGTGTGTTAACGTTTCATAACTTTGGTGAATAATTTTTAACTATTTCCAACTATTTTTTATGGTGTACACAATCATAAAACTTACACGGTCTCCAAAAACAGTCGTGTACATTCTGGATTTTTAAAAAAATTTTCACACACCCTTATAGAGAGATACACACTCATTAGACACGCTCGAGTAGACTTTCACAATCAGCTACACGAAAGTGTACATAACCATGTAAGTCCACAAAACTTACAAGTCCTTGTCCCTTGAATTTTAATGAGTTTTTAACTTACATGGTCAGCTACAAGGTCGTGTAACTAACCGTGTAGGTAAGCAAAAACGGTTTTAAAAAACCTTTTCTCTTGATTTTCTCTCATTCTCTTCTCTCTCTGTGCAACCCACCTTCATATTCTCTCAACTTCCCACCTAATTTAGTGTTTTTCTGCTCAATCTGCAACACCCAAGTAAGTTTTTTCATTTATTTCACTTGTTTTATGCTTGAATTTTTTGGTATTTTCCAATTTTGGGGGGGTTTTCACTCCCAAAATGCTAGGGTTATGGTTATTGTGATTTAGTGTGATTTTCAACACTTTTATGCTTGATTTTGGTTTAAAAGTTGAATTTTATCCTTACCTATGTGATTTGTTGGTTTAATTTGATGAATTGCATTAGATGAAATTTGAAATGGGTATGCGATTTTGTTCACTAATTATTGAATTGTGATGATTTTGTATGCAATTAGGCTTAATTCGTTGTTTTTTTTATAGTTAATTGATGTTCTTTACTAGTTTAATTTCATTTCAATATTGAACTTTTCATGAATTAGATATTCAATTTTGTTAATTTTGGGTAATTGTTAGATTAGTACACTATTTTTAATTTTAGATTTAAATTCATAATTGAATTATTAGATTAAATTTATTTGTTAGTTTCCATTATTTTAATTTGGCTTTTTGTTTCTTTTTCTAATTATTTTATCATTTATTTATTCATTTATTATTTGCCTTTTCTTTTATTATATGTTTAATTTTACTTTTAATTTTTTGTTTTCACAATTTAACGATTTATTAAGCATATGAACCTACTGTAGGGAACATCTATTTTTTTAACACTTTTATCTATTATTTTCTTAACCTACTTTAAGTTTCAGGCATAATGATGGGACAACGAAGAGCCAAAAAGGTACTGAGGAAGAGGTAACGAGGAGAAGGGTATTCTATAGACCCAATTGGAGCTCAACAGTCACAAGAGTGCGAAAAATTAGTTTGTCAACTAGAGCGATCCAATATGTTATTGTTTAATGTCAAAGCATATAAGGAGCAATACCAAATGCTCAAAGACAAGAAGTTCAAGACTGATAGAAGCATTGATTGGGAGGTGCTGGAATAGATTGATTTAGTCAAGCACATTCAAGAACTCATCAACGTTGGAGCATAATCTCGCTTCTTCGAGATCATGAAGCCCTTGTACTGGGAGCTTACGCTTAAGGTTCTTTTCACGTTCTTCTTTGAAAAAGGCACTATGATTGGGACTGGTGAAGCATGATCTAGTTCCAAAAGTTTGGGGAGATTGTTCAGATGAGTTACTTAGAGTTTTTCGTAATGATGGGTCTTTACGACTAGGAATTTATTTATTATTTTATTTTAACTTTATATCTTTGTTGTTTATAGTTTTACAAGGATGGATGTACCTAATATCAGATAAACTATTCATCAAATGCAGAACCTTGTAAATCTTATGAGTAAGGGAAGTATCAATTCAGACCCTTTCTCATTTTTTTTGTTTTATTGTTATTGTAATTTTATGTGCTTTAATTTTGTACGTTAGAGACAATGTACAATTTTAGGTACAGATAAGGGATTTCAAATGTCTTAAGCTTATTATAATGTTTTCTATTAAAATCTGTCCAAAATACTTTAGATCATTGTTGGTTATCGATTGAATTAGTATGCAAAATGATGAAAGTTAGAATAGACTTGTTTTTATTTGTTATATTTTTAGTAATCATTGAGAAAAATAATTTGAATGAAATTGCATATTATTTACACATAAGATCTTTTTTATGAGCTTTTGTACCTAAGAGTAAATACATCATTATTTAAGGCTCTTTTATTCTGTTATGTATGTTATCATGTGAAGGTGGATAATTCTAGAAATTACTTTTATTATTCACATGATACCACATTTGTTAAATTAGAAGCACTGAAATGATAAAGGCATTTAGATTCAACCTTTTGTTTAGCCTATTTCCTGGATTATTATCTTACCATGTTTAATCCCTTAAGAGTAACCACTTTTGAGACATTTGATTAAGTTTAATAGTATGTAAAGTGGTTAATATAAAAAGAAAGGCTAAGAAAGCTCTAGGGGGTTTAACAAAGGAAAATTCATATCAATAGGTAGGCTATTTGGCTAATGTAGCTCATGAAACAAAGAATTCCTATATCATTTCCATGTTAATGCATATGATAAAAATGTGATCTTGAATAGAAAATCAAAGCAAAGTCAGGATGTATATGTCATAAAGGTCATATATAAACAAAAGATAATAAGACTGATAAGGATCTGTTAGTCTAATAAGGCTCAAAATCTCACTGACTTTTATCTACCACCAATCACTAAAGATATTGCACATTGATCAGTCACAAGAGCAAAAGTACATGTGGTTGCGTGTCGTAACACTACCAAAATAACTAGACTAAAAATATAGGTAGTAGTAAGTCTAGGTCGATCCCACAGAGATTAATTCCAATTACTTTCCTAAATTATCTATATAAGCAAAATAGGGGGTTTTTCGTTTGAAGCAAATTAGAAGACAAAGTAAAATTGAATCTATAAAAACAAATCAAATTAAATAGCACTAAAGTGATAAAGTTGATGAATGAGTTGAAATCCGGTTCTTTGGTTTAATCTCGACCTAATCACAATTTCACAGATATCGTTAAATTATCGTCTTTGCACCTCTCTTAAGACTATTGATCGTGAACAATAAGCTATGTTAGTTTCAGTTTTCCTTAGATCGTAGTTAATCAAGAAGAGCTCATTGATTAACCCTAACTATCAAGAAACCTAGAATAAGCTTTAAAGTGGTGAATTCGTTAGGAGTCCGGTTCTTTGATTCATCTCGGTCTACACCCTATTAAACATATTTCATTAAATTGTTGTCTTCACATCTCTCTTTAAACTATTGGTCGTAGACTAACAACAAGCTCTGTTAATCCTAGTTTTTCCTTAGGTCATAGTTAATTAAAAAGAGCTTATTAATTAACCATAGCTATTGGATAACCTAGGAGACACTCTTTAGATTTAATCAAACAGTCGCCTTACAAATGAGAAAAATAGACCAATCTAAGCAATAATCACACAAGCTCGGATTATTTGACCTAAGTTATGTTATCCCTAATGATTATGAATCATTAGTCGTTATAAATGAATAAGAAAAACAACGATTATGTATTGTATTCGATTCTAGTAATGGGTTCTTACATAAAAATAATCAAATAGAGCATTCAATCATTCTTACACAACACCCAAACATTAAATATAGGGTAACATAATCAATCCATAAGAGAAAGAACAACATACAATAAAAGAAATGCTTAATTAGAGTAGTTTCCTTACTTAGTTCCTCCACTAGTTCTTCATCAACCATCTTTCTCCACTCTTTTTCTTCTTCTTCTTGGACAAAGGTTTTTGGCTCCTCTTCTTCAGTTATCTTTTGCCACTCCTGTACTTTCTCATTTTGGATGGAGACTTCTTCTTCTTCTAGAAGCTTTTCTTAGAATATCACTCCACTTATAAAGCCAACCCTTGCCTTGTCTTCACTCTATTGCATTAATAGACTCAAATAACATTATGCATTAGGCTAAAGATATTTAGGTGAAGAAACCCTTTCTTTGAATTTGCGTTGGCTAGCTTTAAGTTTGACAATTTATTCCATTAATTTATCTCTGAGACTTGCTCCCTCTTCTTCTTCTTCTTCTTCTTCTTCATCATCATCATCCTCTTTTGGAAGCTAGTTTCCACTCTTAAGGGTGATTGCCATTTCATATTCTTTAGGGTCTATTTTAGCAGAACTAGGCACATTCCCTTCTAGAGTTGGCTTGTTAATGGGAGATACTTGGAGCTATAAGTATCCAGTTGTGGTGTAATTGTTTCGTCTAAAGGCATAAGAGTTGCTCCACTCTGAATTGTAGTTATTTCCGTATAATGCACCTTTAGGTTGATTGTACATGCTCAGTTGCTCCCCTATATATGTTGTGTTTAACATTCATGGTTGTTGTGATAACTCCCACCAATGTCACGAGATGGCCTAGGTATCAGTTAAGCTTTTGAAAACATATAACATCTCTCTCCTCTATATGGTAATGATACAGATTGTGAAAATATTTCTCATCTTCTACAAAAGGATTGTCCGCTCCATCCTTCCACTGTATGTTGTGGTGAAGATGTTAAATATCAATTCCTAAAATAAACCACCACACACTATCAGTGTAGAAAAGTTTAAAAAAATTGAATAAACAAGCCAAAAAATACAGTGAGATACAATAAAATAAAATAAATACAAAAGCAAAATTAAAATAAAATAAAATTTAAAAACAAAGATAAAAAATAAAATGAAAATTACTAGACTAATAACATTCAGGTTTTCCTAATATTACTATCCCCGGCAACGACACCAAAAACTTGATTGACCTATTTTGTGAGTAAGTCAATATTGTAATAACCATAAGTACATGGTGTAGCTGTGGCTAGAACCAACAAGTACGAGTCGATCTCATGAAGACAATGAATATTAGTAATTACCCTTCCCCTATTATCTAGCTTAAGGATTGATTTTCGATTTTTAATGAAAAGAAACTAAAACTAAGGCAAGTAAAATAAAATAGGTAACGAAATTGAGCAGAGAATTAAGGAAGCACTGAGGAACGAGAATTAGTATCTAGGTTTCGAATCCCCCTAAACCCTTAACATATTGATTTTTTTATTATGCAATTGTTTTATAGATTTATTGGATCGTGGAGACTCCTATGGTATGCTAGTAGTTGACCTTGAATCTACTAACAACTAATCCTAAGGTTTCTAATCGAATTACTCAGTTTAAATTTTATAGGATTACGTAATCGTTTTATGGATCCCTTTATTAAGTTTGACCATAATTTGGAAGATTTATGTCATCTTATCTCCAGGGTTGCAATCAACTACTTCCAATTACTGTAGATCTATTCAACCTAGGATTTCTCAATCGCTACGTATGAAATCAGATTATGGTCTAATATTTTGAATTACTAGAACATAAATAAAATAAGTAATTGGATCGTAATATTCAATCAAACCAATAGCATTAATAAAGGAATCAAATCATATCAAAGTATTAACATAAGGATCATCTAACCTAAATACTAACTGATCGCTTATTTACACATAATCAAATACAAAATCAAACATATATAAACAGAAATACAAATCGAAGTCAATGGGTTCATAATTCTAAATCTCCCTGATTGTCTTCTGTCGAATGTTCTTAGGATGTGGAAGCTTGATCTTGTATTTTGATAGATCTTCAATGATTTTTTTGTGTTTTTCCCTTCCATGGACCAAAATTGCACCCAGAGGATGAGTTCAATGTCTAGAATTGCCTCCCCACATTTGCCCCCCCCCTCTATTCAACCTCCATTCACATCCTTATATGTTAAATTCTAGGTTTTACCCGATGCACAGTCTTATGCACGACAATGCATCATATCATACATCACCTAATTATCTGAAAATTGTAAAAGTGCACGACCTCGGGAAAGTGCACAGGTAGATGCACCATCGTGCATCCCTTTTGTGCATTGAATCTTTGTTTTATGCTGTGTTTTTGTCCGAATTCTTCTCCTTTCAGTCCATGAAGGTAATTATACCATGTAAAGACACTTAGAACAAATTAAGTACCAAATATACGATAAAATATAAAATATCAAGAAAAATACATCAAATATGGATGTAAAAATATAGTCAAATATCTATCTATCATAACACATTATCCTTAATATGGAAAACAAGACATAAATATAAGCAAACACAAATTAGTAAAACAATGAAAACAAAAATTAAAAGGAAAACCAAGAGTACTGATGGAGAATATACAGATGACGGAATTGGAGAAGGCACATAAACACCTTGCACTGAAAAGAACTTCAATAAATTCTTCATTTAGTAGCACTAACGTCGTACTACCTCCTTAAATTATCTCTGTATAGCATCTATATGACCCTCAATATGCTTGTTACTCTCTTCCAGTTTGTTGAGCTCCATCTCCGACCTTCTTCTTAATTCACTAAAGGATTCTTGTTGGTCTTGTTGTGGTGGTGTAGAACTAAAGCTCACCTATCCTATCCTACTCTTACTTTTTGATTTGGAGCTGGGATTGCAGAGTTCCATTCCATGGGACTCCAAGATCTCAGCCCTCCTAAAGTAAGTATGATTTAATATTTTATGCAAAATAAGGGTTTGGAATAAGGGTTAGTCCTTCCAAATCAACATCATGGAATTGAGCCAAAGTAGGAATTAGATAACCCATACCTAAATAACTATTTTTTAAAAAGTGAAATAACTATTGTATGAAAAAATATGAATTATTATACAAACATTAATTTTATGATCCATGCACTAAAGTAAAAATAAATCCTTTTTGGATTGTTTGTTACTTTGACTTTTTGCAAACATAGCATGACACATAAATTAATGGAGTAACAAATGTTCCAAACTTTGTATATCATTATTTGGTGCATTGTATGGTTCAAATTCATTCAACCTAGTAAATTTAGTCCTATGATTTTCAATAATTTATTATTTAGAGAAACCAAATTTAGCTACCAAATTTTGTGCAACACTTCTGAATATGTTCTTGAGAGAATATTGAGAAGGAGTGCCAAAATTAGTTGCCAATTTTTGTGCACCACTTTTGAATACCTTTTTCCCCTTTTGGTTCAAACTTGCAATCAAGTTGCTTACTCTTGGTGCTATCTTAATGAAAAGGCTATTAAAAAACGCACAAATATATATATATATATATAATGATTTCTAGTTAAGAAACACTAGAATTGAAGGTATGGAATCCTTAAATGGAAGAAAAGTAAATGAAAAGTGTGAAATCTTTGTGAAAATTGTGTGAAATTTGAGAGAATAGAGAAAGGTTTGCTAACTTAGAGACAGAAAGATGTGAGAATAAAGAAGAAAAGTGGTTTAAATAGGCTAGGGTTTTGTACTGGAGGGTTAAAAAGGGAATATACATGATCTTACAACCCCTTATATTGTTGTAAAACTGGGTAAAAACCCTCTGACATGATGTGCATAGGTTGCACGATTTTACCAGAGGCTGGGAAAAAACTAGCCATAATCGTGTTAGTGGGTTGTCCCTCTATAATTGCACAGTCATGCAACCGCGCTGTCATGCAACCTCCTGAATATTTTTCCTAACCATTTGACACACTTCAAATTATGAACATTCACCATTCAACTTACTACAAAATAAACATAAAACATAAAAATAACAAAGCACTATCAAAAATGAAATTACAAAAAACCTAACTATGCATAACATGCTAAGCTTAAGGTCCCTAACTTGCATTTCAACTCAATTATTTTAACCAACTCCTCTTTTGAATATGAAGGTCCTATGCATCTTCACATAACTACTTGTGCTCCTTATTTCAAAAATTTCTCTTTCATGACTCTCATTCGCTTTCTAATTGTCCTCACCACTCTCTTTTCTTATTCCCCCTCGATTTTTAACCCTAGAAAGGGTGGTTTCTTAATTCTCACTAAGATCTCTTGTAACATCCCGTTACCCATGTTAGGGCTAGAATTGTAAATTGTGAGAATTTGTGAGAAATTAGGATTTTTGCACATCATGCATAATTAATTGTGACATGCACATTTGCACAATAAATTGATTGTAC
>JAOSBM010000206.1:22686509-22709784 GCA_027568955.1 Erythroxylum tenue
TTCTCCGACCTCTGCGTGGATACCGTTAGAGACGATCTACGTTGGTCGTTATGGTTTGATCTTTGTATAGACACATGAATCCTGGCTTTCGGGAAGGTCCCGGAACAAAAATTTTTGTTTTTCCGCACCGCCTGTATGTGATACGGGCACCGGGATTTTCCTACAGCTAGACCTTATATCCTATCCCAATTTCCTGAAAATTGATAAAGGCATATAATTAATACATGCACCAAAGTCATACAAACATTTAGCAAATTAAATTACAAATAACTTTAGGTATAGTAAAACTCCTTGGGTCCTTTAATTTTGAAGGCATATGGTTGTTAATTATAGAGCTATAACTTTCAATTAAAGAGATTGTTTGATCCTTTCAAGTTCGCCTATTTGATAAGATGTCTTTGAGCAACTTCACGTACTTAGGTATGCTCTCTAAAGCTTCCGTAAAGTACAAGCTAAGATGTAATTTCTTTAACTTCTCCAAAAACTTTGCAAATTGCATATCCATTTGATTCTTCTGTAACCTTTCAGGAAATGGAATCTTTGGTGCATATAGAGGGGAAGGAACATAGGGAGTTCCCTCTTTCGTCTCTTCTTTCTTGTCCTTTCCCTTTTGGTCTTCTACTTTGCGAGATTCTCTCAACTTGCTCTCACTTATAAGCATGATGGCCTTCAATTACTCCCTTGGATTAGATCATAGTTTGTGTAGATAATGCATTAGCTAATTGACCCCTTGAAACTCCAAATATGGATGGAAGAAGCAAGATTCTTCATAATTTGTTCAAATTTAGCTTCCATCCTCTTTTGGTTCTCATCTTGGCTCGTGAATTTGAAATTCAAAACATCCATTAGCTTATCCATCTTTGGTTCCAAAGAATTGAGCCCATCGTGCTAAAATCCTAATAGGCCTTAAGCTCTCATTGGGTTTCCTACATTGTTAAACCAAGAAAAATTTAGGTGATTTTTTCACCCAGGATTGTAAGTATTAGAATAGGGATTATTACCCCCTAACCATAGTATGCTCCCATGAAGTTGAGCTACTCCATGTTGTTAGTTTCCACTATGAAGCCATCAACTAAGACATGATTTTCTTCCCTACATAGTTTGCATCCCTACTGAATTGCCTTGAATGGGTTGGAAAAACTGGCTTTTAGGCTTTGTAATTGTTTGATTAGTTTTGCTACTTCAGCCTGTGATGTTGTTACTAAATCCACAACAAGTTCTCTTTTTTTTTTAATCTCTAAAGGTTGACTGCGTTTTACTTCTTTCTGATGTCCATAGATAATTTTTATTTGTCATCTCTTCTAAAAAATCATGTGCTACTTCAACCATTTTCCTTACTAGAGAGCCACCAACTGCTACATCTATGGTGACTCATGTGGGTGGATTCAAACTATTGTAGAACATTTACAGAAGGAACTCCTTTGGCAAGTTATGATGTGAGGAACTCCTTTGCAACTCTTTAAATCGCTCCCATACTTCATATAATGAATCCCTTCCACTTTGCTGGAAATTTGAGATTTCCTTTGTGAGTATAATGGTCTTTATTAAGGGGAAGTATTTAGCCATAAAGGCTTGCTCTAACTACTCATGTGTTGTGACATTCTCTAGGTTAAGAAAGTTCAATCATGCCTTGGCTTGATCTTTAGGTGTAAAAGGAAAGAGCCTCATTTTGGCTGCATCTTTTGATAACTCATTATATTGAAACTTGTCACATATCTCTAGAAAGTTGGCCAAATGAGCATTAGGATCCTTATTGGCCAGTACATAAAACTGGACGTTGGTTTGTAACATATTTAGCAGTTTTGGATTGGTTTAAAATGTGTTGGTTTGTAATAGGGGTCTTGTTATTCCTTGTTCATTTGTATTAAACCCTGGCCTCATAAAGTCCATAAGGGTTCTTTGGTGCTTTCCTTGATTCTGTTCCTCCACCATTTTTCTTTCTATCGCTTCCTAGCATGTCACTTTTTTAATCTCCCTCTTTTACTTGGTGATGTCAAAAACTTGTGTATCATTTACTTTGCTCAAACTCCTTGTAGATCTTGTGTTCGTGCACCTACAATGGTGTTATAAAATCCTTAAAGCAAAGTAACTTGAACTACATAGATGCTATAACAATCCTTAGAAATGATGCTAAAAACTTAAATAATTTTTAATTGAAAACTCTTTTAACTACAATTATACATATTATAACTTATAATATAAAAGATATCATCCCACGAGGATTGTAATAATAATCACCCAACAATTCTTGTAAACTTTGTTTAATAGAAACAATAAGATGAATAATTAAGAATTAAACTCAAAACAAAGAGTAAATAACTGAGAAATAAACCAAACAGTAATAAAATTGATTGATTGATTAGTGATGAAAGTTAGAAATTACTTCTATCCTTATTGTTTTCCCTTTACCTTCTTGATTTAATCATACTAGAGCCTAGATAACCTATAGTAATGATTACTTTTCTCGAGATTTAATCAAGTAATCCCAATTAAAATATATAAGAATTGAATTCTAATCTCTCAATCTATCAAAACTCTTTCTAACTATATAACTGGATTTGAAGCAATCCGATGGATAACAAATAAATAATTAAGATGTCTCTTTAATTGCCTATTAATTTGACGTTTATAGCTCTATTGAGGTACTAGCTCTAGCTGTGCAACAAAAAAAGATGATCTAATACAATATCTCGATTCAAATTGAATATAAAATAATAAACGTCACAATCATATTCATTAAATCAAGAATGTAAAGTTTAACAAATAATTCCTAAAAGGAAGTTAGCAATACATAGACATAACTAAATATCAAATTTTAATCATTGTTAGTATCTATCAAAAACAACGAAATAATAAAAGAGTAGAGAATTGAATTTAGAAGTCTTCTCAATTGAATTTAGAAGTCTTCTCTTCTTTTCCTTGAGCTGAAAAATTTGTAGCCTTACTCTTGAGAATTCTTCTCTTTTGATCTTCTTTAATTATGTTTATACAAGTGGTTTTTTTTTCTCTTCTTTATATACTCTTGAGGCTTGTAAGGTTTTATCTAGGGTTTTCCAAGTGTATATCTTTCAAAAATAGTCCCAAAATGTCAAAAGTATTAAAAAACACACATCCTAGAAAACACCATGCACGACCCTCTACTTCCAACCCGTTAGGCCATGCACGATCGTACCTAGAAAACGCGCTCATACTTAGAAAACGTAGTATAATATACACTTCTCAACATCTAAGCCTAGGTGTTAATAAGAGGAAAAGCAAACCTTCTATCTAAAAAAAAAAAATTATAACAGAGCGACCATTTAGTTGTGGCTCCAGCTGAATCATTTATGACTTGGCTCCACATTTTCCTTGGGAAGCAAGTTACTGTAGTAGGTTTAGAAGAAGAAGACCGTCGAGGTAAGGCTTTGGCGAGAGGTGGAAGGCAAGAAGCTTCCTGTTGCATATTTGGTTAGACAAGAGCCTAAGAAAGGAAAAAAAAAAGGTAACTAGATGTTAGGACTAGTCAAAAGACTATTGCCATAAACGGTACAAAATGCAAAAAGCGGGAAAGAGGATTTACCATGAACCGGTAGAAGTAGCACAGAGAGAGAGCTAGCCAGCTGGTAATAATAATACAATTTATAATTATAAATTATTTTATTTTTAGTTAGATTAAGATTATTAAAATTATTCAACTTTCTTTTATATATAAATAGCTTTATATATTAAATAAAATATTTTATAATATTTATCATAGTGATATTTAATTTTCTTTGTTAGATAAGATATATTGGTAAATTCATTATATTTTATTAGTAATAAAATACAGATTGTAAATTAAAAAACTGTAATTCAATTCATTTGAAAATAATTTTTAAAATTTCCATTAAAATAAAAATAATGAATTCTTTAAAAAATTTAAGTATTTAAAAATTAAAAAATTTGAAGTAACTTCTACAAATATATCACCATGAATTTACAGAACATTTTTAGTTTTTAAAATAGTTTTATTCTAAAATAAAGTTATAATAGTTTATTGAATATTAAAAATTCAATAATACTTATCTTGATTAATAATAAAACAGCTTGTAGTAAAAACGAAAAATGAAAAATCTGATATTTATGAATTGCGAAAATTAGAAACAAATTTAGAAACAGAATCATAACCAAACAGTTTTTAATTAGATTTTAAAAACAAAAAGAAAACGGAGAAACAGCAGGAAAATCAACATTCCTTCAAATGTGTAATGTTTGCTGAGTGAGAATTAAGAAAGATGCAAAGTGACATCTACCAAATTGGAGTGACTTAATTTCCTAGCGGTGATCGATATCCTATCTTTCTCGAAACACCGAGTCAGATCTCACAATTTTATAATTCACGGCATTCTTGAACTGTTCAATAAGAATTGGACTGTTGTTCATTGACACATATATCGAAAGAATAACAGATGTGTCGACTGACTTGTTAATTATATGGGTTATTTTGAGGTTAGCGTCGCTTACTTTGAAGCTACACCTATCGGATGCCATATGATCCTATTAGAGGATTTATTAGGAATTTGTTTCCTTCGTCTAATTGTGTAATTTCGGTTTAGTTTTACTTTAAAAAAATAAAATTGGAGTGACTTAGAAAGTAACTACAGTAACAACATCGAGGAAAACACAGAAACGATGATAAATAAAATCCATGTGTTAAAATGGGTCAAGTCATCGTTAGGCCCATTGAAGTTTTGCCCAAAAAACTAGGAAGATGGGCTAGAACCCGCAACCCGTTTCTTTCCATTCTTCTTCACTTACGCTCTCCTTCTCTCATTCTCTGTCTGCTAATCAGATCTTGGCGTAGCTTTTCTGATTTCAGAAGGTACCAACTACAACAACAACAATGGCGACAACACCCGGAGAAGACGATTTACAAAACGGAGTGGAGCCAAAACAAGTTCTGCCAACAGCTTCACAAGATTCAAATTCAGAGCCTACGACGGCGACGGTTACGGGCAATGGAGATGGAGATCTCAAGGAGGAGGAGCGTAATGGAACGACATCAAACGGAGCTGATATGAGCAAGGAAATAGGCAACAAGACTTTCACAATGCGAGAATTGCTTAGCGAATTGAAAAGCGACGAAGCCGATGGTACCGCTACCCATTACAGGTTTTATTTTATTTTCTTTTAAGGTACTTTTATTGAATTTAGCTTAAAAGAAATCTAGCGGGTGTTTAGCGTTGACGACGATTTGTTAGATTTCGGTTGATAGATCTTTGGTTGAATTTCAACTTTGTGCTCTTTTCAAACTAATTTTTTCAGTCAAGAAAGCACGCAGCAACACCAAGTAGAGAGTAATGCTGCCATGCAACTGATCAATAGCGTAACTGGTATTGACGAAGAGGCTCGATCTCGTCAACGCGTTCTTACTTTTGCTGCTACAAGGTCATTTCTACCTTCACATGTTTAACCCAAGATTTAGAAAAATCGTAATGATCATTCTGTTGTATTTTGTAGATATGCTAGTGCAATAGAGAGAAACCCAGACGATTATGATGCGTTATACAATTGGGCATTGGTGCTTCAGGTCTGAAAATTTTTCCTTTACTCTGACAAAAATAACAAATTATTTTTATGCATAATCTACATTTTTAATTTGCTTAATAAAATAATAGAACCTGCATCTCTAACTCCACTTTCAGCCATTGCAATTTTTTTTGCATTTCATGTAGGTGGAAGTTCTCTTTTCTTATTATACTTTTACATGGACTGCAGGAAAGTGCAGACAATGTGAGTGCAGATTCTACTTCACCATCTAAAGATGCTTTGCTTGAAGAGGCTTGTAAAAAATATGATGAGGCTACCCGTCTGTGCCCTACGCTTCATGATGTATGTATGCTTTCTATATTATAATGATCTTTATTGAATAGATACTTATCTGACAAGGATCATAGTAAGCAGGTTACTTGCTCTCTTTACACGAGTAAATCAAGAAATTTTAAAACTAGGGAAGCTAACATCTTTTTTTGAGTGGTTGTGATGCTTGCGTGTATAACCTTATTATTTGTAGAATCTTTCATGTTCTGGAAATTATAAATTGCATTTGATGCTTGTTTTTTTTTTGGATCTTTCCATGTCTTATGTGAATTAAAAAAGGGATGGGAAGAGCTTACAAAAATTGGTAGCTCTGACTTCCTTTATATACTAGATTATCTTATTCATATAGGGTAAGTTACAATTATAATCTCTAAAGATATTCAATCAAATCACAATCGTAATCCCTGAAGATAATCAAATCATAATCTCTAACATACCCCTTCAAGTTGGAGCATATATCATGAGCTCCAAGCTTATTATATAGTTGTGTTACACGACTTCCAACCAAAGACTTGGTAATAGATCAACTAACTTGTCCTCAAACTTCACATGAGTAGTTTTTATCACACTTTGTTGCACCTTCTCTTTAACAAAGTGATAGTCTACCTCAATATGCTTTGTCTTTTCTTGAAAACTGGATTTGAAGTAATGTAAATGGATGCATGATTATCATACATTAGCTCCATAGGTTGTGTTAGTTGAAATCTAAGTTCTTGCAACATATGTTTTACCTAGACAAGTTCTTGAGTTGTATATGCCGTGGATCTATATTCTAATTCTGCACTTGAACAAGAAACCACTGTTTTCTTTTTGCTTTTCCATGAAATTAGATTGCCCCCATCAAAAATGCAATACCCTATAGTAGAGCGTCGATCAGTCTTAGAACCAGCCCAATTAGCATCACTATAGGCCTGAACTGAACAATGCCTATGGTTCTTGTATAATAGTCCTTTGTCAAGATTGCGCTTGAGGTATTTCATGATTCCAATAGCCACATTCCAATGGCTGGTCCAAGGGGATGGCATAAATTGACTCAACACACTTGTACTAAATGAAATGTTAGGCTTAGTAATTGTAAGATAGTTTAATTTCCCAATCAAACTCCTGTAATTTCCTGGATCTTTCAAGAGTTCTCCCTGGTCTGCATCAAGTTTGACCTTGGGATCCATTGGAGAATCTACTATTTTACATCCCAACAAGCTAGCTTCTTCTAGTAGATTAAGAACATTCTAGTGCTGGGAGAGAAATACCATCTTTAGATCTTGCAACTTCGATTCCCAAAAAAAATACTTCAATAGACCGAGATATTGTCTTAAAAATTGTTGTCGTAGGAATTCCTTCAATCTGTGAATTCCATTTTGATCATCACCAGTAATAACAATATCATCAACATATATAATCAATAGAATTTTAACGGATCTTGTGTTGATAGAACACCGAATGGTCTACTCCACATTACTTGAGACCAAATTTCTTCACAACTGAACTAAACCGTCCAGACCATGCTTTAGGATATTGGTTTAAACCATATAAAAATTTCTTCAATAGGCACACTTTCTCAAACTCTCCCTGAGCAACAAACCCCGGAAGTTGCTCCATATATAGTTTCTTCCATATCACCATGGAGGAATGCATTTTTGAAGTCAAGTTGGTAGAGAGGCCAAGAATAACTTGCGGATAAGGAGTAAAAATACGGGCTGACGCCATTTTTTCCACAGGAGAAAAAGTTTCAGAATAATCAATACCATAGACTTGTGTGTATCCTTTTGCAACAAGCCGAACCTTGAGTCGTTCGATAGATCTATCAGTACGTGTCTTAATCATATATATTGATCTACAACCAACAATTGAGGCATTAGGAGGAGTAACAAGCTTCCAAGTGTCATTTGACCATAAAGCATCTATTTTCTCGTGCATAGCTTGGTTCCACCTAGGGTTCTTATAGCCTCTTCCAGGTTTGATAAAAAAGAACAAAAGGAGGGTAACACATGTTTATAAGAAACAAAATTAGAAATCAGGTGATTGGTACAAGATTTCTTACCTTTATGTAAAGTAATAGGCTAGTCTAGGTTACTCTTTTTCGGCTTTGGCGGCAAATTAGGCGTTGGAGGAAAGGGCTCATTTGGATGGCCATCTATCATTCGACGAGGTCGTTGGGAATAAACCTACAAGTTTGCTTGAGACAATTGATGAAGATAAGAAGGATCAGAGTTTGTAGGTGAATTGTTTGAACTCTGAGGCGAATTTTCCAAGGAGTTGTCAAAAAGTGAGGGTAAATAATGATGGAAGCTTTTGGCAGCTTGACTCTCAGAAAAAGTATAAGGTCACATCTACGCACACAAAGAATCTTTTAAGTGAAGGATTGTAGCAACGATAACCTTTTTGTGACCTTGAGTAACCAAGGAAGATACACTTGATGGCTCATGAAGATAATTTGTCAACTTCTAGATGTAATTAGTGGACAAAATAGACATATCCAAAGATATGAGGCTGAAGACGAAACAAAGGGGTATTAGGAAACATAAGGATATGAGGAATTTGACCTTTTAGAGTAGTGGATGACATTCTGTTAATAAGATAGCAAGCAATGAGGATAGCATCACTCCCAGAACTCCTTGAGAACCTTCATCTCAATTAGTAAGGCTCGAGCAACTTCTTTGACATGCTTGATTTTTCTTTGAGCAATACCATTTTGTTATGATGTGTGAGAACAAGAAGATTGGTGAATCATGCTACAATTTTTTATGTAAGACTTAATGGATTTAGAAAAATATTCTTTAGCATTATCACTTCTGAGGATACTAATACGATAAAATTGAGTTTTGATTTCAAAGCAACAGGATTGGAAAATAGAAAACAATTCTGAACATTCTTTCATTACATATAACTAAGTCATTCTAGACCAATCATCAACAAAAACAACAAAGTAAAGATAACGATGTTTCACAGTCACACGAGATGGACCCCAAACATCATAATGAACTAACACAAAAGAGCTTTTGGCTCTATTATTAACTCTGGATGGAAAAGCAACACGATGATGTTTCCCAAGTTGACAAGACTCGCAACGTAGATGAAAATTATAATTCAAATAAGGTATCAATTTTTTTTATGACTATGGATTTAGAAGGGTGAAGCAACAGCTGAGCAGGCGGTTGAACGATTGTCAAAATTGTAGAGACCTCTAGATTCACACCCCCTCCAATCATCTTCTTTTTCTTACAAATCCCGGATAACAACAGAATGAGGAGAAAAAGAGAAAGAACAATTCAATGATTTGGTTAGTTTAGTAACATACATTAAGTTGGACGAAAATTCATTGAAGGAAGGAAATATACTGCCAACCCCACTTATACTAGTAGTGGAACCATTAGCAACAGTAAGTTGGTGGGAGTTTGGTACAGGGGTAATTTGATCAAAATTTTTTGGGTTACATGCAATATGGCCAGTGACTCCTGAATTTACAACTTAAGGTTTAACAGAGGACGATATAAGCTGTGTGATTACCTAGGTGAGCAAATGACGCAGTAGGTGTGATTGCTTGCTTGGATGCTTGATACTAGAGAAAAGTTGCATATTCTACTTCATAAACCACTTGTTTCTACTTGTTGAGGTAGAACCACTAGAAGCTTTCATAATATTAGCAGACTGAGAGGGCTTCGGGCGTAACTCTGGGTGTAATTCCAACAATAGTCTCGAACATGCCCATCCTTGCCACATTGGTCACATTTCCTTTGGCCTCCTCGACCCTTTCCTCCACATCCACCACGACCACCTTGTTTACTTCGACCTCCATTACCTCTTCCACTATTGTGAACAGCTAGAGCAGACTTGTCACCACTTTCTTATGTTGGCCCCTTCAAGGATTGAGATACTTGTGAATATATCTCTGCAAGTGATGGAAGTTCAGTGCCATCGAGTATCTGTGCCCTAATTGGTTCATATTTTGGTCTTAAGTTAGCCAAATATCTCAGCACGAATAATTCTTCGCTTTCCTTCATAAGTTGATCCTTATTTGTTAGTATGAGTTAAGTTGCTAAATGTTCTACAAATAAATTCTTTATTTTTGAAAAATACTTGATGTGGTTCTTCTCTTCCTACTCACGCTTGAACAATTCTATAGATAAATCATATATATGAGTAACGTTATTGGAAAATAAAAGTCTCACATACTCCATAACTCCTTTGCGGGGTTTACATGTTGATTCATGTCAGCAATATTTGGCTCCATGGCGTTCCAAGGGCTTGTCATTATTTGATTCTCATGTTGTTCCCACTTCTTATACCCTGTTGACTTGATACCAAGAGCTGGATCTATGAGATGCTTATACCTACCTAGGCCCTTGAGGTATATAATGACCGTGTTATCCCAAGCAACATAATTAATTCTATTCAATTTTTGATTTGTGATTTGTTGAACCATAACGGGTGGTTGTCCTTCAATACTTTCAGTTTTGAAATCACTTATGATGCAATCGTTACAGAAAGGCATTAACGAGAATCAAGTGAAGAATAATAATGCAAAAAACCAAACTTCAAATATCAACAACTGTGCAACAATGAAAGAGGCACTATGACTAAACGAAACCATTATGAGATACGACTATGACGGAACTAGCGATGATGGTTAAACATACATCAAACTGCTATTCCCAATTCTATACAATAATAAAAATGGAAAATAACAGGAAAAATGATTCTAAACGGAGACGGGAGACAGTGACGGCGGGAGACTCCAAACCTGGGAAGTACGTCGATGTCGGCTTCTCCACTTCTCTCTTCCTTCTTCTCTTTCTCAATCTCTCAATAATTCTCTCTAGGGTTTCTCTCCAAAGTGGCTGATGCAAAAGCTCCTTCATTTTGTTCTATTTATGTTTAGGGTTGAACTATGGTTTTTTTGGGGTTCGAAAGGTGCAAAAAATTCCTTGAAACACGAAGTTTGGAAGTGGTTGTGCATTTGCCTAATGCAGGCCACGATCGTGGCCTATTACTTCTAGGCCTTCTGTCACGATCATGGCATGTAGGCCACGATCTTCAGCCAACTCTGGTGCTTCAGTCACGATTGTGGCCTATTGTGCCACGATCGTGGGTCATTGTTTCGGCCCGAATGTCTCCGAAATTTCTTCGTTCTTTAATGTTGACCCTAAAACACTACCAAACACATCAAGTTACCTCAAAGACTTGTACTAACCCATAAAACACTTAAAACACATTTAATTAACAAACTAATACAATTCTAACCTAAACACATATCAAATGATTGAATTAATAGCTAAACACATATCAAACTATGCCTAAAACATGATGCATTTTACACTTATCAGTCGCCTCTTTCTCTGACTTAGTCGCCGTTGGCTGCTTGAGATGTTTATGGTGTTAGATTGTTAAGGTTAATCTTATTTTTGTGAGAAAGGTTTGGGTATGGGTTTTCGGTGTGAGAGGAAGAAGTAATTAGAGGTAGGATTAGAAAACCGGCTCTGATCCCATGATGTGAATTTAGAAAAAGGATGGGAAGAGCTTGTAGCAATTAGTAGCTCTTACTCTCTTTATATACTATTTATGTAAGGTAAGTTACAATTACGGTCGTAATTCCTAAGGATACTCAATCAAATTATAATCTCTAATATTGTCTTTTAGGTTTGCTTAATTAGATGGCACGCAATGGCTCAAATATGTTTTTTTTTTGAAAAATAAATATGTTATTTTTTACATGTCTTCATTTTATAGACATGCTTCTGTATCTGTACAAGTATATATCTACTATATATGAAGAGAATGTTTTGATTGGTAGTTTCATCCCTTCAACTCAACAGCTCTACCGTATGATTTCATGACAGGCATTTTACAATTGGGCTATAGCAATTTCTGACAGGGCAAAAATGCGTGGTCGTACAAAGGAGGCTGAAGAACTTTGGAAGCAGGTTGAGTTTAAAGTTCTTCATTTGTTCATGAATGAAAGCGGGGGGTCTTAAAATGTAAATCAATTCAAAATGAACCATTTCTTTTCTGGAATCTTTTTTGTTAAATGTCAACTATTTGCTGCAGTTAACTTAGAGACTGTTCATAAACAAGTGGTAGGGTTTGACTTATGAGTAATACTCTGAATGCAACACGTAGTCATGAGTGGTGACATATGACGATATGGGGCTTGCTTTTTTTACCTTACTTTTCTTAAGTTGTATACATCATGCTCACTAATGTGTAGCTATTAGTAAAAATATATGACAATCTGATTTTGCAGGCAACAAATAACTATGAGAAAGCTGTTCATCTTAACTGGAATAGTCCTCAGGTATGTTTGATGGGTGTTGGCTTTTCAAATTTCTCATAAGCTTGTATCCTCAAACTCGCCATTTATATCCTGTCATTTTTAAATCCATCTAAAATTCTTGCAGGCACTTAATAATTGGGGACTTGCTTTGCAGGTACTAATAGATTTTATTTTGATTTTGACTTTTATCTATCCTTCTCTATTTTGAACTAGTCTTCTAGAGAGCTATTTTGTCTTTGGATATCTCCATGCATTCTTGTGTATGCAAATTTTTTTGGATAATATGATTAAATACTATGTTTAATTCTCGTTCTAGGAACTTAGTGCAATTGTTCCTGCTCGAGAAAAGCAAACAATTGTTAAAACTGCCATCAGTAAGGTACTAAATTCATTTGGAGACATTAGAGTGCTTGGATTTATGATAGGAATTAGCCGCAAAGAACCTGAAAATCTGGTATATTGCTCTGCAGTTCCGTGCAGCTATACAGTTGCAATTTGATTTTCATCGAGCAATTTACAACCTCGGAACTGTTTTGGTCAGTTTCACATATCATGAATTGTCTTTAAAGTACAAGTTTAGAAAATATCTTTCTGGTCTTCTTGATTTTCTCCATGCAATTATGGTTACACGCTAAAAATTTCCATGTCCTAATTACAGTATGGATTAGCAGAGGATACTCTAAGAACTGGGGGGTCAGCCAATGCAAAAGATATTAATCCCAATGAATTGTATAGCCAGTCTGCTGTCTACATTGCAGCTGCTCATGCTTTGAAACCAAATTACTCTGTAAGCATTGTGTAATTTCTTTTTTGATATTACATGAACAGGTTGAGACTGACTTATGACTTGATTGAATCTTTATCATACATCTTGATGATTCGATTTATACGGTCATAACTTAATTTCCGTCACTTTTGTGCTCCAAATGCATGTTCAAGGATTTTAGATCCTAATTTGTTAACTGAATTATGGTTTTGGAATTGTGTTAACAGGTATACAGCAGTGCCTTGAGGCTTGTACGTTCCATGGTTAGTATTCAAATTTA
Organism: Erythroxylum tenue; assembly: GCA_027568955.1. Lineage (NCBI taxonomy): Eukaryota > Viridiplantae > Streptophyta > Magnoliopsida > Malpighiales > Erythroxylaceae > Erythroxylum > Erythroxylum tenue. The sequence goes on from JAOSBM010000206.1 coordinate 22,699,665, forward strand.
TTAAGCAATAATTTTGGTGTTACTTACAAGTTTGCCGGCAGTGTTGTATGAGTTTTTTACCAGTGTGTCAGTTCTGGGATCTGGAAGTTGTTCTTTTCTCATTTTTCTTTTCACCTGCTCTATCTTTTTCATGGACCCTTCAAATTGTCTTGCACAGCCCTTATAACCTACGGGAATACCCAGAATATCGGTTCTAATTCTTTTTGTTTTTGGTTAATTTGTGGAATCACTAGATAGCATAGCGGATCCAATTTGAACTATTGACAGATGTGCAAGCATAGTTTCATGATTGTTTGGGTAATAGCAATGAGATTCCTCACTAATGCTTTGAATAGCTAGGATTGCAAGAAGAAGATGCATTCATTTAATAAGAATTAAGAAGGAATATAGAAAATTTGAGTGGCTGCAGCTGAAGCAGTTACTTCAAGATTAACAAAAAGAAGAGCAAAGACTGGAGTGGAAGAGAGAAAGTAGAAAAGAACATTCCCAACTTCTTTCTCTCATTCAAAACTGTCCATGAGCCTTTCATCTCACACAGGCCCTCAGTGATTCACTTTGCATTGGGAGTCAACCCACATGACCACCCTAAACTACCATTTCTTAAAATTTATATGCGAACAAAGAGAAAACTCATGATAACTAAACTGGTCTTCTATTGGGTCCAAAAATGGAAGAGCTAAATACTAATTTAGTCATGTGTGGCCAAAATGAAAGTTCACGATACCTAAACTGGTTCTCCATTAGGTCTGGAAAATGAAAGAGCAAAATGTTAATGTAGTAATAACTACTCTTGATTGTAACTCATGTGGTTGGAGGGATTTTAATTATAAAATCTGATCTGGTCCAATACTTGGCAGTTACCGTTACCGTATCTTAAAGTTGGATATCTGATTGGACCGCCTGCGGGGAAACCCATTGCTCCCCATAATGATTGGAAGAGATCTCAATTTGTTTTGAATCATGAAGGCCTTCAACAGGTAATATATGATTGTTTCAAGTTGTGCACACTTATCCAATGAGATTATAATCATAATTCTCAATATATATCTGGAAATGAAAGTGATTTCATGCAAGGAAAATCTGCATTGTTTTCTTCCAATCATATTAGTTCCAATCTCTGGCAATTACAGATTGTCATTCCTCAGGATGAAAAAGTTATTCACGTGGGTGTTAATTTCTACTAAGCTTCCTCGGTAGTAAAAAAGCTTATGTTATTCTTGCAAGGAAAATCAGATCGAATGTAAAGGATTTTGTAGGGAAGAAGTATGCAAAAATACACAAGTGTTCAACATTTTTACTACATCATAATGATACTTGACCTGCTGATTTAAAAGTCTGTTATCTGTTTTTGTGAAAATGATCTATGAGATGGCAAAAAAGAGGCTATATGCTCATTTGAAAATAAGTCAGTAACATGAGCGAGCATGAGATCTTTTGGAAATTGCTTCTCATAGTTATCTGTCACTTTTGAATTTCCTTCTCTTTATTATTTTAGACCATGATAAATTCTCCCTTCAGGTTAGCAAATTGGAGCAAAAGCAGACACCTCAGAATTTTTCAGGGAGAACGGGAGATGTAACAAATGGTGACAAGAAGCTAATCAAAATTGATGTTCCAGATATTGTATCTGTTTCAGCATGTGCTGATCTGACACTGCCACCTGGTGCAGGCCTCTGCATTGACACAATTAATGGACCAGTTTTCTTGGTACGTCATGTGCTGATTTATATATTTGTAAAACAGTATTCATTGTGCTCAAAGGTTAAGCTTGCATCTTCTTAACCTTTGAAAAGACATATTTTATGCTTTAACCATTAGAATCAAATTTAATTTATATAACATGGCAAAAATATGATTGTTGTACTAATGAAATTATTATAAATTCTTATCCATTAGCTGATTTATAATTCATCGAGCTCCTCATAAACTAATTGTAGATATGTTTTCGCTGCTTTTTAAACTTGTCTGACCGTTTACAATTGAACATACGGAGAATGCTAATTATTTTGTAACCCTCTCAGCAATAACACAGAGCTGCTGATTATTTCAACCCCGGCCATGCGAGCCATTTGTTTGCACAAAAAATGTGTGCCACTGATTAGTTTCCGATACTCTAATACAAATGTAGTTCGTTTTATCAGCATCAAGCAGGAAACTGGCTTTATTTTGCCCGACAAGATTGTTAGGAAAATGACAGATTTTTGGCCTTTTCTTTCCTTGAATCTCCTTTCATGTTCCTCAGTATACAATGCATGTTGATTTTCTTTTCTTTTTATTTTTTGATCTCTGATAGCACTTGTTGGTTGTTTGTAGTGTAGTCATATATAGATAAATGTAGCGGAAAATACAATGGGCAGTAGAAAAAATGAAGAGTAGTAAAAATGAATTGCTATGGCAGAGCAGAATATAGATAATGAGTTGCTGTGGCAGAGCTCAAATACAATGATCTGAGTTGCTACGGAAGAGCTCAAAAACAATTCAGTTTTGAAGGATTTCTTAGTTCCTTGAATTTTTTTTTTGGGTTGCTATGAGCAAATCCATCCATGACTAATCTAAAATGTATGTAGAGAACTAAAATGAGTTTTTCTATTTTTAGGACTTCAAATATAGTTCATTTTTGGCTACCTTGAATGACTTTGGGAAGTGCATTAAACTGAATTTTGAGTTCTAGGATGTTTTATTTAGTTATGGGGCTACTTTTACACAAATAACTGTTGGTTGATCTTCGCATTGATGTTGCAGATTGCTGACTCATGGGAATCTTTAGATGGATGGCTGGATGCTATCCGCCTAGTTTACACAATATATGCTCGAGGAAAGAGTGAAGTTCTGGCAGGTATTATAACAGGTTGATTACTTCTTATGTATTACCTCAGCGAACTGCAGAGTTGTATCAAGAGTAATGATTGATGTATTGAATTTGATGATCTAAATAAGGGTTCTGTACATTATAAAATTTTTGGAATAGCAATATGCTTTCTCATACTTTATCAATTAGATGTACATTTACTTGTATTCTCCTGCTCACTAGAATTTTTCCTTTTTCAATGAAGTAGAATTGGTGGAATTAATTTGATCCAATGTTCACTTGACAGCCTAAGGTTTTGGAATTCCTTTAAAGGGAATTTGGTGCTTGCACATTGTTTTGATATTTGCAATTTAAAGGGAATTTCACTAATGAAAAATCACTGTTAGAAGCTTTGATGCACTGTTTCATCGTTTATGCTGTTTGTTATAAAGCATCGTAGGTGAAAAAGGAATGAAATGATGAAATTTTATCTTAAAATTTTATTAAAAAATTAAAATCAAAATGATAAAAACACAAAAAAAATCAAAATAAGTGTCCTGATGCTTATTTTAGTTTTTTTTTTCTTTTTTGTTATTTTAATTTCAAAATTTTTATAAAATTAATAGTAGAATAATTATAATTATAGTTAATTTTAAATTTTTTATAAAGCTAGTAGTTGCTTAATTTAAAAAAGACTCACAATTGCTATCACAGGTTTGAGTTTGATGGTTAATGTTTTAAGAATAAAATAGATGGTATAATTGACTTTTTGTATATTACATTTTTAACAGTTGACCGAAATATTCCTATACTAGAACGTTTTTTTTTAATTGATTGAGTTAAATCTGTAAACCCAATCAAAACATTTCTAAGTTGTTTTATACGTGCAATCAGCTAAAAATAAGCTCACAAGTGTTTTACCAAACGAGGCCGTATGTTTCACTTCCCTTTCCATTCATAGTTCTTGGTGTTTCTTTCTTTCTTTCTTTTCGTTTCCTTCCTCCCACAACTTCAATAAAAGATGAGTGTAAGTAAAAGACACGGATACTCAACTGAAGGTTGAAATAGCAAATGTCATGGCACCTATTTTATACTTGCATTGCATTTATATGATTCTTGGGTACACGTGCACTGGTGGGTGGGTTTGTTTATTGTGGAGAGATTTTAGGTATCGCCAAATTTCATGCACATAGGTGGCTTTATTTTGGCCAAGGCTAGAATAGCGGCAGGAAGTGTCCACAGCCCTTCTCCACAAATCAATCCAGAGGCAACTGCTGGAATCATCAACTCTGCTCTCTTGGGGTCCCTCTTTTGCCACGCGAATACAATCAAACTTCCCACACACATATCAATGGCAAAGTAAGCTCCAACTAGAAAGGGAAGAGCCATCACCATTGGAAGTGGCAGCCATTGCCCGAGCTTTGGTGGTGAAATGTCTCTCACCAGATTGACTGTTACCGCAAAAGCAAAGAAGCCGTAGCAGAGCTGCAAGCAATGGCGGGGCAGAGCTGAGAACCCTTCAACACCTAGAATTGCCATGTTCCTGTAAATTAATGCATAAGGAGCTTTGAACTCCCCGTTTGGGTTTCCAATGTCAAATGCCTTATAGTACAGGAAGAAGCTGAGAGGAGTCATAATACAGCCGATTGCAGTACCAATAACCTGGCTCAAGAACATAGCCCTTGGAGAGGTATACGTCAAATGCCCTGTTTTCAGATCCTGCATCAAGATGCAAGCAACCGAAACAACTGATTTAATGATCCCACACCCAGCTAGTGCAGCCACGACGCCGTTTTCTTTACCGGCCAATGCAGCTAGTACGAAGAGAGCCACTTTGCCATAATTATACGCCATGTTCATATCAGTGAGGCCAGCTCCATAAGCGTTGCAAAAAGCCAGAGATGGTGCAAGAATGTAAGCAACAACAACGAAGTACCACTTGAGCTGAGGGAATATGATTGGCACAACAACTATGGACATAATTGAGAAGACTATGTACCCAACCACTCCTATCCACATGGGTATCTTCTCTCTGAGGAAGAGCTCGTTTTGCTTTAGATCTTCAAGACCTTTGTTTTCATCGCTGACGGCTGATAAGAATTGATGTTCATGAGTAGGGATGGTATAAGTCTACAACGTTAATCAATCTTTTTTTACCTGATTTCATTTTGCCATGGATATTGATGATTGTATAACCCATTATCTTAACGAAATTGTAGAGCCCATCTCCCAGGATGAGAGCAACCGATAAAAAAACCTGTACAAATTGGTTAATTCGGTAAGAATCATAAATTTTGTTTTATGTAAACTTGTGTGTGTGTGAGAGAGATAGAACGAGAGACCTTGTAACCATATATGCTCTTCATGCTGCTTTCTTCCAGGCTATTAGGAAACCAGTGTCCCTTAAGTTGACCAATAAGTGGCCACATTATCCCATATGAGAGGACAGCTCCTATAAGCAAAGATATGTTCACTAGATGGGAAACAATCATCCCAGCTCCCACAAACGTAGTGCTAAAATCGGAGTAAAATCTGAGATGAAAAAACAATTAGTCACAAGAATGTATGGGTGTGACATAGATATGCTAATTGACACATACGTGAACTTGCGAGCTTGCAACCCGAGTACAGGAAAGTCTGCAAATCCACATGTTTCCGAGTCTTTCCCAGAATAAAACCACTTGAAAAGTGCCCACAAAAAACTGATTGAGAAGTACTTCATGAACCCACGGACTTGTTTCCTGCAATAAAGAAAGTTTTGTTCATGGCGATGAGTTGATGGTAGATCAGTGAACAATTTATTCCTATTATAAACTTTGGTTACCTGGCCATCTTGTCGTTTCGGGTGTGGAATCCATTGATAAGGACAGCAGTTGCCATGCCACTTGGATAAGTCAGCCCCAGGTCTACTATCATGATCTGCCCCAAGAGAACCATCTCAAATCGTTCAATTCAATAAACAAATTAAAAGCAAGCAAAATATGTTTAAGAACAGAACTTTTTTCAAATAGAAATGTCTGCTGATTCATTCATTTCATTGTGAGGGTGAAAAAACATGTACTTTCAGTTTATCACAATAAATATGTTAAGGAACTGTTAAGCCATGATACCATTAAGATCCCCACTGTTTCTCCACTACATAGTATCTTCAATGAAAAAGTGGAAAAGGCATTTGGTAGATCCTATAGTCAGGAATTTATGCGGAGAGCAGAAGGTTTTAGAGTTTTAATACCTTTCTGAGTGGAATTAAGACAAAAAGTCCAACAAAACAAACTACGAAAAGATAGCTAGTCATCCAACCAAACTCTGGGTCCTTTACAGCATTTGGGGAGTTCCCTTCAGTTTGAACTCCTGACAACTCATAAGTCTTCTTGTTTAATCCCAGAAGATATGAAGCAAATCCACCTGTACTCCAAAGTAACAACTAGGTAATCTTCTGAATTAGAGAGTCAAAGTTCTACTGGGTGTGCGTGTGTGTAAATTGTAAATGTCTTATTAGGCCAAAGTTTCAAAGTTCAAACCTCCAACAGCTATGCTGAAGCAGGCAACTGCACTTGTCTGAATCATAGCATTCTCTTGGCGAGTGAAGGGTTTGGTGACATATCCTGCCTTGTGTGCCAGCTTTGTCCATGTTCGGACAACAACAAAAGCAAGAAGAGCAGCTGAGACGTTTAGATTTGGAACCATCCCGGTTGTGAGGTTCAACTTCATGACTATAACACTGTAGATGGCCCCTATAAATATGCTTACTATCACTCCTCTCACTGTGATTTGCTCCGTCCATGGTTGCTGCCTTCTTGAAATTTCTGGTTCAACTTGTGGTTCATCCACGCCAGACTCTCTCTCATCATCAATCTCCTTCTTCTCCCTTTCTTCTTCCACGTTCATGGTCTCCAGCTCGGGAATCTGAATATATAACCAATAAATATCAGATTAGAACCACGAATCTGAAATGGAGACACTAATTTAATAGATAACCGGTAAAGCATTTAGAGCCAATTTGCATTTCACAGACTCACTTTGTTTCTGATATTTGCTACTTCTCTGCTATACTGAATCTTCTGTAACCAAGCTGAACACACACTAAATCATGAACTATCTTGTGAGTTGGACAGCTTCTGGGGTAGGCTGCTAGCTTATCGAAGTTTTTAGACAAGTTGAGACAATGGCCTCCCCTCAACTTGTCTAACATATATATAGACTCTCCAATGAGATTCTCGTCACTATATTTCTTTAATGGGAAGAACTAGTTAGATAGCCATTTTAATACTTTATAACTTGATCTTCAAGATTTTAACCCACCTCATTATCTAAAACTTTAACCCTTTTGTTTGTACTATATATAGTAAAGACTAGCAAAAAGTTGTGAAGTATTAAATACTCAACTAAATAACAATATACCTAGGATTAATGAAATGACACGGAAACTCGGGAGGAGGAACATGCAAGAGGGAGCTGTTTTCAAGTAGAAAGTCCTCAGAGCCATTGGCCGGCATGAAAAGCTGATGTTGTGGTCTTCTTTATTTCTCCTCCACTCGGCTGTTTATGATAGTGTTTTGTCAGGAGGTGCGATTCTTCATTTGGATAGGGAAGTGGGGTTAACACTTATCACAACCGATGAAAATCTAGCAAGATGTTGCATGAAGTGGGTCATTCTTAACTCATGCAATGCATTGGAGAAGTGATGGATAATACTGCTTCGATTAGTTTTGGTTCTCTTTGCCTCTTTTTTCCCGTATCTAATTTGTCCCTCAAGTCAAAGCCCACTTCTTTAAAGATCATTAATAGCATAATCCCATTTTGAGATGATATAATAATATATATTTTCATTTTGCATGAAGACGAAGAGTAAGACCAAGAATTATATTCATGGTGGGTTTGTGCTTTATCTGTCACTTCTTTTGGCCTTAGCATGCCCGAAACAATCACGACGTCTAGAATTGACATAACAAAATTCTTATGTCAATTCTAGACGTCATATGCCTATCAAAAATTTCACTTCTCAGAACCAGCACAATATAACTTCTTCACTACCATTCTTACTATCAACAGATACATGTGGGTGGAGAGATTTCTTGAGCCTAAATTTATTAAAATTTTGTCACATCAATTAACAAAAGCTCCCAAGTGTAAATTTAGAATTTGCCTCCTTGGTGCCCGCACAGGTAGCTTGGTTGGCCAACTAGCAGGGTCAATTGGAACAAGGTCCTAGGTTCGATTCCCAGTAACGGGGGGAGTGGACCGCTCTGCTAGGGGGCTGACCAAGATCATACCGTGATTCAATCCTTCAGCGATAGTCGGACCTGCGACTGGGGGCTCTTGAAATTGGGGATTCAACCTTTTGGAACAAGAATTTGCTTCCTTGGTGTCGTTTCTAATTAAGTGATGTCAAGTTTTTATAGAGGGGAGCCACCGGAAAGATTAAAAGCCAACATAACATGTGAAGGGAACAAGATTTTCTGTCTAGTTTTATGGTGTTTTATTATGTTCAGTGAATCTCAGCCATTAATTTATGCAGGTCTCACGTAGGCTCCACATAAATTAACGTTAGGTCCGCATAAATAAATAGCTGAGATTCACTAGACATAATAAGATACCATAAAATTGGATAAAAGATCTGAACTCTATTTGAAGGGCCTCAATGTATTGATTGATAATAAGTGAATAGTGAATGAGTGAAAAAGAGAAATTAGTTGCTTTGAAGAGAAGAGTTTGAATTGTAAGTTGAAAGGCTCCCCCTCCATCGATCCAACAGCCTAGTGTTGGAGATAGTGACTGCTGCCTCCTTTTCTTCGGCCCCTGCTTTTGGCACTCCCAACTGTTGCGCTTTCAACCTTAATGCTTGGCTACTTATTTTACTGATTAAGCTAAATTAATTAGAATATATAAATGTCAGGAGTGGACTCGGAAGTATTGTACTTTTCCACTTTTAAATATGTCAGATGCACATTCCCATCACCTAACACATAATCTAATAATTGGCTAACAGAAATCGCGGGACTTTCAGTGCTAACATCGCATCGTGTATATGTATATGTACTAATGTACATGTCATATCATCATAAATAAAGTAGCTCCTACTAATCCTTTTAAATTTAATTAAGCACGTCTTCTAATTTTTTACTCCCTCCGATTCATAATAAGTGTCGTTTTAAAAAAATACACACTTATTAAGAAAATTAATGAAATATCTAATATATCCTTATTAATTATATGTTAAAGTGCCTTGAAAATATAACCTGTGTAATCTGTGTAATTAAGATGTGAGAAAAATTAAAGGGTAATTTTGAAAGTCAAATTATAAATATGCATAAAAAGTCACAAACGATACTTATTTTGAATAATTAAAATTCTTTTAAAACGACACTTATTATAAAACAGAGAAAATATTTCTTAATTTGTCCAGGAATACTCACAGCTTTGAATAAGACTAATTATAGTTCATTTAATTTGTCTTAGGAATCTCATGACCTTTGAAGTCTACACTACACTAATTAACTCTTTAGCTTTTGTCAGCATTAGAGAGAATCTCTTTAGTTGCAAACCGAAACACATGAAAGAGGACAAGTCATCTGGATTGAAAATACGTCCACCTGTCTCCCTGACAAAGCTATCATGAGTCATCTAAGACCATACGGTTCTATGACATGGCTTGCTTTGGTTTACAAATAACGTCCCAAAATTCATGCTTACTCGTTGTGGTTATGTGATCTCCGTTTGGTAAACGTCGCTTGGACACTATAACCTTCATCTCCAAGATCTCAATTCGGATAACACTATTGGATGGGTACTTAGCGTCACCAGAAGGGACAAGAATGATGCTGCTTTCTTCGAACTCATGTTCAGTTGTTTTATGTATTCCATGTGGATCGAGAGGAATATTTTCAAGAACCAAGCCACTGATCCGCATGAAGATAAGGGAAAATTGTCTCGCAAAGAATATGAGCTCTACATTGAGTCCAGCATCAAGGCTTCTCGGAATATTTAACCCTCATCGTCCACAATGGTTCAACCGCCTAAGAGAACTCTCTTTTTTTTTTTTTTCCAAAATTAAATGATTTCATTATATAAAAATATATACACAGACTAGAGTGTAAATCTAGAGAAATATAAAATATCGTTTGAAATTTTGAATGTCCTCTTATACACAATCTTTTTACAAAAAAGGTATATATACATAACTAACGATAAGGAAATAGATACAAGATTGCATAAAATGAGGAGGACAATAAATATGGGAAGCTTGGAATGGTATGAAGCCGTTGGAGACAAATATGAGAAGATGTTGAGATGGAGATTTGCAAGGAGTGAAAATGTGGAAATGATATATTT
>JAOSBM010000206.1:22771641-22782708 GCA_027568955.1 Erythroxylum tenue
TCTGTTGGTCGCCACATTGCTTTGCTTCCGCTATTGCTTTCCGATTCTATCGTTGCTTCCGCTATTCCGCTATTGGTCTCCGATTCGATTTGTATCGTTTTGGCTTTCGCAGTTGGGTTTCGGTATCGGAGTCCAACGTTTGTTGGTAGCAGAGCAAGAGTGGGGACGCTCTGGTTTGTTTTGTGTTCGATCGTTGGATTCCGGAACCGGGGCCCAACATAGATCCTAGAGGTAGTAACTTTAACCATGATTTAGCTTAGTCCCTCAATGTAAAAGGGAACAATTTCAATCGAATGTTATCTTTTGAAACTTCGTTAAGCTTGAATATGTCACAAAATTTCCAGAAAAGTTGTATTGTGCACTTCAACTAATAAACCATTTAGATCATATTGGATTTAATCTTAAGGTTTTGATTTCTCAAATCTTGGTCTAATAATGTTAGACTCAGTCTTAGTTAGTGACATTCTAGCATAATTCCTAATTGTCATTCCCTTTTTAACTTGCCATTATGCCTGGCTGTTGCATTCGAACTCTTAAGTTTCTTTATCTCAGATTTCAACGTAATGTACATTCAAATTTTGGATCTAAACTAAGTGGTACTTCGGGACTACTTATTATCATACACCAAAGTACATAGACTTGCAATACAGCCACAATCATAAAATTAAAAAAAATCAAAAATAAAAAATAATTAGACTGATAAAAATAAAGCTTTTCTAATATTTCAATCCTTAGTAATAATGCCAAAAAATTTTAATGATATAAATATAATAAAACACATAACAAAATACTAAAAAAAATCACCCAAGTAAGTATACCTATTGTTTCTTATACTATAGTTTAAGTGATCTGAGTGTCAATCTAACAAGGATTTTAGTTACTAGTACTAATTTTTTTCTATTGTATAATCTAACAGAATGTGTAATTGATTTAGAGAAAATAAACAAAACTAATTTAAATCACTAAATTAAAGCAATGAATAAGATTAAAGAAACCAATAGATAAGTATAATTCATATAAGAATTTCCCTAAAACCTTTTCTATACATTGCATTTATCTTTGACTCAATGATTAATCCTAATTCTTTATGCTTGTAGGAATTTCTAACTTACAACCATATTCTCTCCCGAGCAATATGACTCCTACCCTCAAGTTGATTGGTCAAAATCTCTTTCTAATTAAAGCAATTTAAGACTGCATTAACTCAATTTGTGAATTTTCTTGATAGATTTCACTCTAACCTAGAATATATTATGTAGTCCTAATTCTAGCAACCCATTCAACCCTCACCACTCATATCGTGATTTGTTCATTTATATAATCTCTTGGTCCCAATGTATGAAATTCGAAATTGAATTAAAATGTCACTAAATTTCAATTTAATACAATATAATCATGAACGGTTCTCAAGAAAACTCAGATCTTTCATTAAATCAAATAATCAATTTAAAATATTAGATCTTAAGGTTTTATTTCACCTAAATCTATATTTCAATTAGTTCATACTTTCACGAAAAAAATATCCAAAATAAACAAGAAAGAACAAAGATAAAAGATAAAAATTTCATGTTTCTTGAATCTTGAAGTTCTCGGTGAATCTTGATAGATTTCTTACTTTTTTTTAGCAAGGTTGCCCTTTCGTTAATCCCAAATGCTTTTCGTTGGCTTCCAATTTCTTTTTTTAATGCTCAAAAACTAGTTTAAAAATTTTCTTTTTTAGACAACAAAACCCAAACACGAGGCTGTGTTGTCATTTTGCGTTGCTTAATCACCTTATCGACCTTTTTTTTCCTATACAACAAAACATCGCCAACGTGGGCTGGGACCATATTTATCTCGTATTGATGATGTTAGGAATTCTTTGTAATATTCCGATATAATACCTTCTGATCTGATGACAATTGTTTTGATCTGGTTTTGCAGAGATGGAAGATTGCAAGAAAGTAAAGAAAATTGCACAGAGTTTACTTGGTTCGATAGCACAAAGCTATCTACGTCCAAGGGTCAATCACACACACTGGTTTTACTAGGATCAGAAAAAAGGTATACAAGAGATTGAGTGTTTCCCTGAAACACCTGCAAGAGTTTCTCACAAACTCACTAGTACACTTTTGGTAGGTACTCTAGCACTCTCTCTATTTTTCCTCTCTAGACAGAAATACAGAATGTGTACAATGATTTGTAATCTTGTAAACTATTGTAATTTTTTGAATGCTTGAGACTTTGTCTATTTATAAGTGTTGTGGATGAATAGCTACCGTCGGATGATAACCATAAGGCTTTGACTTAGTCCATATTCTCATGCCTTGTCCACGTGGCTTTCTTAAAAGACTTTGCCTTCATTCTTTAATAACTCTCATCAGAAACTTCATTTAATGCCTTAATGAAATGCTGCGTTTTGTGGCTGTGTAGTGTATGTACTTCAAGTGTGTCTTGAGATTAAGTCATTCAAACTTAAGTCTTCAAACATGTCTTCAGAACCTTCGAGAGTCTCTACTTTTCTTCTTCCTCTTTGCTTCGACTCTTCATTTGTAACCAAGATCTTTAGTGTTTCAGTGTAGTTTTATGAAGAATCTTTGTGCTTTCTTCACAGATGAAAATTGGCAATGCTTATTAGAGAAACAAAATGACATCTTATTGTACACGATCTGGACACGGGGTTCATGCTAATGTCGTGTTATTCATGTAAAAACCTTGTCCAAACACAAAATGTGTATTGTTCAAAGAGGAGAAGGTATTAGTACTATCTTAATCTGCTAAATATACTCATGCAAGATGGAATGGGAAATTTATTCTCAAACATCAAAGAATAGTTACTTGGATCTAACTCTATACTCCTGTAAAAGGCCACTAAAAAAAATAATTCACTTATTCTTATTACTACTCTATTTAAATGGATAAATGTTCATGAAAAAAAGATAAGACGCAAAAATGATTATTAGCAGTTCATATCAACAGGCTTCAACAGTTGACAGAAAATTTCCACCCCTAATATGCTTCTGGTTGTCTCCTTTGCACATGCCCAATTCGGCTTATGGTTAGCAGTGACCATACCGGCCCACGTGCCATTATTGGCCCTATGATTGTTTCTGTCCAAGTCCGCTAGAGAATCATATTTCCGTTTCTATCCTCAACCTCTTAGACGCAAGTTGCGTGAGGCAATGGATGTCAGAACTTCCCAATTATAAACGAGAGGGGCGTTTAAGTGAAATCACTGATAAATTGCTTTTCTCTGCATCTCCGGTCTGTACACAGGTACTTAAGTCTTGTAAGATTCCGATAGTCTGCCTAGTCTTGTAAGATTTCGAGGGTCTGCCTCAAGGCAAGTGTCCAGTCCTGCCTCTGACAACTATTAAGAAAGAGGAGTTCTTTGTCAAGGGCAGGTGAAATGGCCAGTCTTAGAAGTCCTAGAATGCTGGTCCTGTATGTTTTTCAGCTTCTTTTGTTGATGCAAATTAAGGTTTCTTGCTATCAATACAAGGTTGGAGATTTGGATGCCTGGGGCATTCCCACCTCAGGCAACCCACAAATCTATACCTACTGGTCCAAATATCACACCCTCAAGATTGGAGATTCGATCTGTAAGCTGGTCTTCATCTTTCTGTTTTTTTTCCGCCCTTTTTTTATATTATCTTACTTCTTGTCTCTTAAAAAAGCAGATCACAGTTTTCCTGTGTTCGTAGAACAAGTTTTAGCTGTTTCTCATAAACCCTATCCTTTGATTTCCAGTGTTTCTATACCCACCAAGTCAGGACTCGGTGATTCAAATCACAGAACAAAGCTACAACATCTGCAACCTGAAAGATCCAATTTTGTACATGAACAATGGGAACTCTTTGTTCAATATCACCACAAATGGGGATTTCTACTTCACGAGTGGGGCTCCTGGGCATTGTGAAAAGAAGCAGAAAGTACACATATCTGTGGGCTCTGGAAATGGCTCGTCAGCTTACTCTCCATCTAATGGTCCAAGTGAATTGCCTGACACAGCACCATCTTACCCTACTGTGTTTGGTTCAATCCCCCTGCCACCTTCTTCTTCACCAGTTATCATATTCTCTGTGATCCTGTCAGTTGTCATTGGGACGGCTGTTTCTGCATTCGTCAGTGGTATAATGTGAAGGGCATTGTTACCCGCTGAACCGAAGAACAATCATTGATTTGTTTTATTTTACTCGATTCGTTATGGTAACAGTACTCCAGTATGCTTACTTGAAAAGAGTTATACTTTTAAGTTACGGGTTTGGTAATTCATGCCGGCGGATCAAACTGTACTGGTTGTGTTGTAACTTTTAAGCTTCCTTTAGATAATCGCCTTCACTATGTTTTTCTCCTCTTTCTGGATAAAAGTGGATATGGAAAAAATGTAAATATGTAACTAATGGATTATAACTATTTCTCATTAAAACTTCATTCATGTAATGTAGATAGGGCATCTTTGGAGCTCGTATAAAGGAAAGTTCTCTGCTTTCTGCTATTCATAGTTCTGTTCTCAGAGGGAAAATATGTTTCTATGTCGAACAATAAGATACCATAACAAAATGACAGACAGCAGCATCTAGCTAGCAATAAAATAATTGAGAGTTGGAGTTGCCAACTGGCCGCCAACATCTAGCCGACAACACCTTACCTGTCTTCACGTATTTTCTATATACTTTTTTTTTCCTGGTTCACAAAAACTCTTAAGCAAGTTGCGTCTTTTCCTAGCGGTGGCCTTTCATATCCTCCTGGGAAAATTTAAAGATCCTGCGTAGCACACTTCTACCTTCGGGTAACGCCAAATAATTTCGATTAATAACTTCAATCCAGCTTACATGTCGCTTGATCCATGGAGATAACACAAAACAGGTTATACAAAATCATTTATGCTCTCCTACCAATTCCCATTGTTTACAAATACATATCTAACATGTGAAAAACAAAAATGGCCAGAGGGAAAAGGATGCCCTCCTTCTATGTCCAGTGAGTAGTAAGTTGCCCAAATGCATAAAACCCCTATCCATTTAGTCAAGTGGCTCTTGTCCATCACAACAGCCATTGACTTAAGAAGCATAGGCAGTGTCAGGGACAGCATGGTCTGCAAACTGCGGTGTGGACTTCGATTCTGTTGCCGCAAAAGGATTCTGTTGTGATGCGGAAGGGTCTACTTCCACTGCAGAAGCCCGGGGAGGGGAAGGTGGTTGTACTACTACATCAGGGTAAGCAGCCTTGAATCTTGCTCGCAGGCCTTCATCAACCAGTCGCACTCCATCCAACTGATTACCAAGTGACATCCACCTGATGGAAAACAGAATTGTGGATTCAAACGAAGATGCTTAACCCAAATGAGATGACGCCTTCTGTAACATGTGCAAAACCTAATTTCCCAATAAAAAGGTTCCCTATGATGATAGATAAAGAGTTGAGCAGAGAAAATATATCATTCTAAACAAGGTTGCGCCCCTTAATTAAGATAACCTATGCTAACCAACAACTTATAAATGTTAAAATAAGAAATAACGAAAATTTGACACTTCCCTGTAATTTACGTAATTTAAAAAATTGACTTTAAAATTCTAAAAAAATTCTTTATAATTTTTAATTTTTAAAAGAAAAAAGTCCTCTTAAACCTCTGTTAAAAAACAACAGTAAATAGACATAGCATAAACATCACCATAGATCAATCAAATTATTATGTAATGATTTAACTCAACTTTTGAACTTGATCTGAATTAATTAAACTCAACTTAAACTAATAATTTAAAATAACAAAAATAACTTATAAGGTTAGGATAAGTTTAATTAATTTGAGTGAAATTTACGAGCCAAATTAAGTAGTCATATCGACAACATTTAATTGGTCCACATGAGATGTTCATGTTACATTTGTTTCAGCGAACTTTTGAACATGTCTAAGAAGAATTTTTTTGAAAAATTGAAAACTACAGAGTTATTTTGGAAAATTTTAAGATTAGAAAGATTTTGAAAGCTACTTAAACTAAACAAAAAACCACGTGTCTTTTACCCAAAAAGAAATTACCCTTACAACCTGATTTTAACGATTTTTATATTCCTCATCACCAAGTGAAAATGATAAAAATGTGAGTTAAAGGATCTCAAATTTTGAAACATTCAGGACACATACCCTGCATGAGTATTGTGCATGCGCGCAAACAGTTCTAGCTTTCTAGTCCTTGGACTTATTCTCTCCAGCATTGGGTACATCTGCAAAAAATTATGAGAAATTCTTAGGTGCTATAAACATGAAAATAAACATTTCAAAAGAACTGAACACAAAAATAAAAATAAAAATAATTCTAATATCTCATAGAATGTTGCACTTCTTTCTTTAGGAGAAATTAAATCTTAAAAATTATTAAATAGCCAAAAACATCTTTAAGTGAAAACCAATGAAGCATTCAGAAAAGGTTCAAGAAGTAGCATAACTGTTGCTACAAACCTCATCTGGCTTGCGGCTGGTCTCTCGAACCTCAGCAACAATGACATCGGTATCAATGTTTCTGTTTACTTCCGGATTTCCCTTTATACCAACAAGGCAATGCTCTTTGCTATGATTGAGCCAATGCCCTGTTCGGCCAGTTCTAATTATTCTTTGAAGTTGATTAGTTTTCACCCAAATGATCTCCTCAACACGTTTGTAGCCCCAGAGCTCCAGACTGCATACATTTGAAACGCAGATGAACAAAACCAGCAATCATGAGTATAGATAGTTTACACAAATTAGCGATTGACAAATGGAAAACAATTACAAACCATTCTCGTCCAAGTTCCATTGCACGTCCAGTAACCCATAGAAAAATCAGGCCATCAGTTTGCAACACTGGAACATTAAGGTTCCGCATTTCATCATCAGCCATTGTCCCATAAGGCAGCTCCATATGAATATCCCAAGGTGGATCTGCCATTATGACTCCAAATTGCCCTAAGATCTCCATTTTAAAGTTACGAATGTCACAATTGATCCACTGTGGTTCACCAAGTTCTACTTCTGAACAGTATTCAGCACGCTGGGGTTTCAAAGGTTTTTGTGGTGGAAGAGTTCCAGCACCCAAAATCATCGATGGCACATCAGGTGTTGGGTCAAGCTCATAGTGAACATACTTGCACGTCTGCAACAAAACATACATAATCATCCAGTTAAAAGTTGACTAAAAAGTCATAGAAAGTCCCACTAAATTTAAATGTAATGCCAAATGAGTAAAATGAAAGCCTTTACCTTCATGTGCCGGCAAGTGTCTAGAAAAGAGCAGTCCCCTTGACTGACATCCGTATGAGGAGCAATAATTCGCCGAAAATGAACCTGCATATGGTTGAAGCACTGAAAAGTTATTAACGTGTGCATAACAGAAATACTAAACACAGTTTCGGTGGAACTAGAAGTTCAAAATAATTTGCCACCAACGTCCAGCTTATTCAAGTGAACTCTGGAAGATTATGGATGAAAAAAACCTAAACCTCCCCATGTATATGAGTTGTCTTCTCCCAGACAATAATCAGCCACCCTGAGGCCACCAATAACTTTAGGAGAAATATGCTCAGGTGGTGAGAGCAACACAAGCCAAATCAAGTGCATAAGAAATTTGTGCATTATTTCTGCCAATTCATTTCTCATTGCTTAAGAACCTCTGAGTAAGAACTACTCCTTTATCTTAAAACTAGTTAATCGATCAATTCAATTTTTTTGTATTGTGCCCTCTTATATCTCTTTAGTTCTGCTACACTTGGAAACTTGCCTATTGTGGTAATTGGTTATGAGTAGTTCAACGTGAATTGTGAAAAATGAACATGTGATATACAAAGAAGATTCTTTACCCTCCATTGGTGGGCTAAATATCTAACGAATAATATTTTTCATGTGAATCCTTACAGAATCACTTAGTCAACGACTTCCACGGGTGAAAAAGGTAATCTTATAAGAACTGAACATGTACTCACAGCATATAAGAAAATGGATATAATGTAATTCTAGCTGACCTTCTCACATGCTATAAAGGAACCAGATTGCCGCCGACAGTCCTCTTTTGTTAAAGCTGAGCAGTACTCCTTCAGCTGAGGCCCTCCTTTAGTTTTGAACTGAAATAAATATTTCAATAAGTGATACTAATTGTAACAAACACAATATACTAGAAAAATGGTGGATAAATTAAGTTTAATAAACTGATTATAGTGATGAATCTGATCTGGGATAGCAGTAAAACAGGCATAATCTGGTAAGTTATACTCAATTCGTGTTCAACGTAATGGTAAATGAACAGACTACTATGTCAACTAATATGAGAACACATGGATAATGAAAGTAACGTAAATAAATTTGTCAAATACCCTAGCAGCCACCGCGGTTTCTCTTGCAGTAGGCCGATGAATGAGGTCCAGAAGCTCCTCACCAGTCTTCGATTTTTGCATCTCCCGAACAGACTTCTTATTCAGCAGAACCTCCAAATCTTTCAAATCATCTTCCTCAGTCCTAGGCTTTTGCTGCTGCTGTGACTGCATTGGCAATGGCATGTTATTTGGTCCCATCGGCGGCGGCCTCTGCAACATCCCTCTTGGACCCATAATCATCCCTCTTGGACCCAACATTCCACCCCTCGGCGGCGGCCCACTCCACATATCCCCACCGTGTCCACCACCCATCCACATATCACCCACCATTTGCCGCTGCACCATCGGCCCTCCCATTCCAAAAATCCCATTACCATTCACATCCATGCCACCACTGCCACTCTCACTTCTGTTCTGATTCACATCACTAGAATTTGACGATTCCAACTGTTGTTGATACTGTGCACTTTCAGGCAATTCTTTAACCAACCTATTGCGATCAATATTCAATACCATGACTCTAGACTTACCACTAACCACAAACTCCTCTAGCTCAATTCCACGGTTCTCCTCCGCCATAGACCTTAAAGCCATCTCCACCGCCAGAATGGCTCCGGACTCTCCCCCCACCTCACGCAACGCCGCTTTCTCCGCCGCAGTCACATTCTGATCATTCTCCACCTTCCTCAACACCGTCGACGAATCTATGGGATCAAAGGGCACTCTTTGCAACAAACACTCGGCCACCATCACCCTCACCACCGACAACGGACTCCCATTATCATCAAAACCTAACTTGCCATTATCTAATTTCGCACTTTGAATCTTGGAAATAGCGAGAGTGTCTGGAGGGCTTGATGGGTTCTTCGATTGGGTGGTGAATTCCAAGGGTTTCTTGGTGGGGTTGGGGAGAGGAGGCGTAGGAATGAAGGGTTTGCGGTTGAAAGCAGAGACGATGCGAAGAGATAGGTCGAGAGAGGAGACAATGTTTGGGAGTACAGATTGAAGTGAGGCAATGAGATCGAGCTGGGCTGAGTGCTGTGCCTCTATGCGGGTCTCAAGCTGAGAACGAAGCCTCTTGATTGTGCCTAGGGTGGTGTCGTCGCCGTCGCCGTCGCCGTCGCCGTTGTTCCGCTTCTTGTTGTAGCGGCGGAGGCCATGTGATTGGCGCTCCATTGATTCTCCTAACTCTAACGAGATTGTAAATTATGAATCTCAGGCCTCAGCAGCAGCAGTTATATATATATATATATATATATAAAATTATAAACAGGGTAAAGTCATGACCATTACTTAAATTACTTTTATTATTATTAATCATATGATCCAATATTAGATACGAAAGAAGTACTTACTTCTTAGTTAATGAAATATGACCCAACTCACTTAGACTAAGAAATGTTTTGTATATCAAGTTGTGTTCCCTCGTTTGATAGAGGAGCTAGTTTGGTAATGGTAGGTATTTATTTATTCTGTTTCCTTTTGCCCCGAAATAGTCAGAAGTTCATATCCCTCTCAAATTTGTAAACTAATCTTTTGAAGAAAAGCTTGAATTCCATTTGAACTCTATCTTGTTTGTATAATCAAGTCTAGGTACTCGGCCAGGAAGTAATGAGTGCCCACTCTCATAGATTCTATAAGTAATGCGAGTAATCAAATTACCAAAAACAGAAAATCAAATGATTCAGTGGAAGTCGAGCATGAAATTACTTGAGTTGAGTGTCCAAGCATTTGAGTTTACCATAAATGGCCAGCCAAAGAATCGAGGAGATTTTTGGGGATAGCTTAAGGAAATAAATTCAGGTTAAACCTTGGATCTTTGAGTTTCTAAGCCTCAGCGTAAGACTTGTTTGAAAATGAATCAGAAGGATGATTCTAGAAAATATGGAGTATTACTCAAGCTACAAGTACCCAAGAATGATGGAGCTAACACTGGCCAACTATTTCTTGCTTGTTGATTGAGGTTGAAATTATTATAAGATAAGACCTCTTTCAAACTAGAATAATTATCATCAGGTTAGAAAAGGAGTCTTTCTCAACTAAAGGGACTAAGGAACACCAATGATTTGTCCAAAATCTTATTGTAGATCTATCCCTTAATCTGGTTATAAACCAACTTCTCACATCACTTTTTAGTTTGAAAATGTGTTATGGTTTCTGAAGCATCATGCTTAGAATCGTAAGACCAAAAATCACATTGACTTATAAGCAATGAAAATGGAATCTATCCGACTATGTCTTCCCCTTATGAGCAATGAATTGCTTAACATGTATCATTTTTCACACAACTTATTTTGGGTATAAAACATACATTTAAGCATAAAAAAGCAATATCCTCGGGCAAACAACCTATTCTGGGCATAAAAGGTCAATACACTTGAGCAAATGATCTATTTTGGGGCATAAAAGAAAAAGCAAACGACCTACTTTGGATAAGAAGAAAGAATGAGTCATGTCTTTACGATTCCAAGTGCCCCTAACTAAAGACAGGACAGCCTTGAACAACAACTCCTCTATATGTTGGACATGAAGCCAATGGACACCCATCAAGGTCATTTCCCCACCAACTAACACTAATATTCTCGAATCCCAAGCAAAGATAGATTACCACTCCCATGAAGGCAAGTGTTTGATAGTAGGAATAAGAATTGATTTCATTGAATTATTTTAAATTGTTACACAGACTCGTATACTTATAACTCAAGTTCCCTACAAATCAGGGAAAGAGATCCTGCAACTAAGGAA
>JAOSBM010000206.1:22793778-22808055 GCA_027568955.1 Erythroxylum tenue
GACTTACCTGTCCGTTCGACGGACATGCACTTGTAAGAAACTCCAAATCCACCCGAATGTGTCCGTTCGACGGACATAAGCTGGCAACTTTCTATTTCATCCGATTGTGTCCGTTTAACGGACCTCCTTGTCCGCTTAACGAACATGACCTGGCAACCATGTCCTAAACCTTTTTCAAGCCTCTCCAATGCCTCAAGTCTTCAAATCATCTTGCCAATATATCACATACAATTTTACCTTGTATCTAAACCATATTCTTATCATACCTTCATTTCAATTTATTCTTATTTCTTTATACCTGAATAATCATGAACAGTCCCTCAATTAACCCAAAAGGTTCGGGGTCCAATATTTGTGATCACTCTCTAGTGGATGTCAATTTTGAACCAGAACATGCATCTACCAAGTATCATTTTCAATTCGATAACTTCCTAACTTCCATATTTGGTTTTTAGGATGCTATTAAAAGAGTTCTGGCTCTTTATTTTTTTCAACTTCAATAAATTTCAATATTCTATGAAAATTAGCATCCAAGATAAGATTAAAGCCTTTTATAAGAAAAATGTGGGAAATATCATCATTTGCTTAACACTGCCAAATCTACTATCAATAAACCTTAAAATGACCAATACTTCAATCCTACTTGTCTAAGACTTTAAGAGGTAGAAAATTGCATTGAACAACTACTCACAAGTAGTTAACTTTGACTATTTTCTATTGAAACAAAGATCTAGGATTAAGTGGTTACAAGATGGAGATAAAAATAGAACTTTCTCTTAGAGATCTCTCATTGCAAGGAATACCTCAAACAAAATTTTTACACTTAAAACCAATATATTTTTGCTTCAAACTTAAAGTCAATTCATCCATGAAGCTACACACTATTTTCAGTCCTTTTTAGGCTCTCCCTCATCTACCTACTCCTTTATAGATTTTATTTAGAAAATAGTTCAACAAAAAATGTCTGCTTCTGAAGTAAAAGCTCTAACTTCTTTTGTTACCATATCTAAAATTGAAAATGCTTTGAAATCTCGCTCCTTGCAAAGCTTTAGGGCCAGAAGGCTTTAATATACATTTTTTCATAAAAAAAATTGGTCCGTTTTAGGCAATGTGGTATTTGAAGCAGTGTTGGAATTCTTTAATAGTGGTAACCTTTTTTTTTGGTAATTCAGAGATACTTAATATAAATAAATGAAAATTGTTATGTACAAACTAGAGATTCTAAAACAGGAATCTCAAGCTACCAAACAGAAAGCCAGTGAAACCACATGCTAGCTCACAACTATCCTCTATACTAGACAAAACACCAACGAACACTAGATAATCATGATAACAATACCTAAAGGCACTAGTGAACTAGTCAAAAACAACTGTGAATGAAAACAAAAGGGTGCTCATTCAAAGCCATAAACAATACATTCATCACTTTAGTTCATAAAAGGGAAATAATACAAGTCTTTAAAAGACTACAAACCCATCTCCTGCTACAAAATTATTTCTAAAGTGATTGTGTTGGGCACCATTTCCAAAGCCCAACTTCGGATCATGAACGTGAGCTTAATCCTATAGAATTTCCTTGAACATCATCGATTCATCTTCTTGCTCTGATACCACTCGTGTTGGCCACCGATTCC
Source organism: Erythroxylum tenue (assembly GCA_027568955.1). Taxonomy (NCBI): domain Eukaryota; kingdom Viridiplantae; phylum Streptophyta; class Magnoliopsida; order Malpighiales; family Erythroxylaceae; genus Erythroxylum; species Erythroxylum tenue. The sequence continues at coordinate 22,795,413 of JAOSBM010000206.1, forward strand.
GGAACCCAATGCTTGCGAAATCATGAAACTTAACTTGAGCATGCATGTTACCTTGTAGGGACTAGACATCATCCCACAAGGGTGACGTAACCAAAAGCAGTCAAACATCAAAACAATCTTATTACTTCAACTCAACAAATTTACAAGGGTTTATACAATCGAAACTACCACAATCTATTATTTCATTACTCACGCCAGCTCTTACGGAATATCATAAGACTCTCACATCTTTACTTACAACTAATTTTCTTCAATCACAGTTCAATACCCTCAACAAAGAGTTTTACAAAACTATAATGGCCTTTCAAACCACAATACAACCTAATCTGAAATCTCAAATTACAAAAGTTATAAGAACTACAAAATAGCAAATGAAGCAATTTCTTTAGGCTCATGATCACATGATCTCCTAGCTATAACCTGAGGATGGGACAGAAGGGGGTGAGCTTGAAAGCTCGTGGGTTACAGTTTATAACAAAACAATAAGCAAAAATCTTGAAAACATTTTACTTGTCTTAGAAAACTTTTTTTTAATTATAATCACATGTTTCTTAGGCTTTCAGCTGAAATTGACAAGTCACAAAACATGAATTCATCAAACTTGATCAAACATATCATGAGCGCATAATCACATCAGAATGGTTTGGGTAAGTCTAAAACATGACGCACTACACATTTCCACATAAGGGTCCTGTGTAGTCCTAATTCTTGAGGGAGTCCTTGAAGGAGCTCTGTGCCACTAGTGGGCAGGTGGGAGAAACCTTTAACTTGGGTCAACGTGCATGTGACGGTTCTTGAGGGACTACAACAAACCCACATAATACATATATTTCAAAATCTTGTAAACTTGTTGCCCAAAATGGCACATTTTCTTGAAAACTTGCTTTTTCATATACTTAAAACCCATTCTTGAAAACATGATTTCATAAACATGCATCTTTTCAAAGATATCACTTTCATGGTCTTTTCCTTTTGAAAATCAGTACTCAAATCATGTAACAAACATTCAACAGATTTCACAAATCATTTATGAGCAATTATGCAACACTTATGATGCAAATGAAATATTCTTTGATTTAAAGAAAACATTAATAGCTTATTTACTATATTATAAACATGTACCCACCTTGATTTCCTTACTTAAAGACTTGCTCAAAATGCTTCTTCTCTTGTTCCTCTTGTTCCTCCTGATCCCTTTATACAATAACAAAAATCCCACTCAATAGGGTTTTCAACCGAAAATCCCTCAAAGTGCAATCACTAAAATTGATTCTAAAATACTTAAGCCCAAACCTTTTCTAAACTCCATGAACTAAAATCCTTTCAAAATCCAAAAGTTTCAAAAGATCTTACCTTCATTCTTCACCAAATGAAGGGATCCTTAGCTCAAAGGGAAGCTCTTCTCTTTCTCTACTTGTTTCCTTTCTTGAACAACCTTAAAATCTCTCTTGAAGGCTAAGGAAATTAAAACTCTAGCTTGTTTTCTCTTCTTTCTCTCTTTCATTCCTTTTCATGTCTCTCTCTCTTATCTCTTTTCTCATCCATGCATTTTGCTTCTCCAGAATCTTCTCATTCACGTTTTCTCTGTTATTTATAAGCAAGACAATACTTATTCTTCCAATTATGCCCTTAATGAATCCAAAAAGTCCATTTCACCCTTCCTCATAAGCTTATGTTCTTTTAACCTTAAGTGTCTTGCCAAAAATATCCCTAAACATTCTAATATAACACTTTCTTCTAGAAAATGTTTCTCGTTGTCTTAAGTTTCTAATGCCTCTGGAAACATTCAATTTGGTTCAGTGATTCAAAAGATATACTTCAAACATTTTGGACTTCTCTTGTCCATAACAGTATACTATACACAACTTCCATCCAAAACTTGAAAGTCTTAGGGACTGAATTACAATTCACGTCCTTCAGATAATTTGTAGTTCTATGTCTCTAGCTTATCACAAATCAGAAATCATCACATTTTAATTTCTACAAATCAAGATATCTCAAAATACTGAAGTATGCTCAGTAGAATAACACCAGTTCATAATACTTAAGAGCACACTCACTGTACCTGTCCAACCTTTTCCACTCACTCTTTCTCAATTCATTTTAGAAAACTATGATGTTTGGTGGAGATGTAGAGAAATGTCTTACGAGTCCAATGATTCAAGAATCAAGTCATTTGGAGGCCGGATGACAAAGTTATGGCCGAAGGAATCAAATAAGGTTTTGTCTTCAATCATCTTGAACCTATCTTGGGAAAATTGCTATAACTTTCCCTACAGATATCGGATTAAAGTGTTCTTTGAATGGTTGGAAAGAGAACTTCAAGAGCTACAACTCTCAGGAAGACTTGGAAACAAATTTTATCATCTAGAGGGTCCAAAATAGAACAGACGATATGATGTCATTTTAAGACGAAGGTGACGTCATCAGATGATACAAGGTTGGAAATATTGCCATAAATTTCCCTACAGATATTGTATTGAGGTGTTATTTGAATGGTTTGAAATAATACTTCAAGAGCTACAACTTTCATGAAGACCTTGGAAACAAATTGTATCATCTGAAGGGTAGAAAATGGAACAAACCATATGACGTCATTTTAAGACAAATGTGATGTCATCAGATGATACATGATTGGGAAAATTACCATAACTTTCCCTACAGATATCGGATTAAGGTGTTCTTTAGATGTTTGGAAGGAATACATCAAGAGCTACAACTCTTATGAAGACCTTGAAGTAACATTCGGCCTATAAAATGGTCAAAAATGGAATAGAAGAAGGAAGCAAAAGGTTAAACTAAGACGATGCTGAAGTCAAACTAAGACGATACTGACGTCATACTAAGATGATGTTGATGTCATACTAAGACGGAAGCAAAACTAAGACGGAACAAAACTAAGATGATGCTGACATCATACTAAGATGAATCTAACGTCATACTATGACGAAGCAGAAGTAAGACGATGCTAACGTCATACTAAGACGATGCTGACGTCATACTGAGACGGAAGCAAAACTAAGATGGAACAATAAAAAGGGCATAACTTTCAGTTTAGATGTCCAAAATTTTCATACTATATACTGTTGGAAAGATAAAAGAAAGATATATAACTCTACAGAAGGAAACTTTGCCAAAATCTATTTATATCAATCCCAAATTTACCCCAAATTTTAAAAACAAATTGTACATTCATCTACCAATGTACTGCACCCAATTCTTAACTTCATGAAAAATTTTGAGACTCTTAGAGACAGAATTGAAATTCTATATCTTCATAATAAATATAGCCATATATCTCTAGTTTAATCCAAATTAAGAATAATCTCTTTTGGACAACTAGAGAAAACGTTGTGGCTAAAAGACTGAAGCACACTCAGTGAACATTTTCCAGATCAACTCTTTATTTCAAAAACTTTCCTTAACACAACTCATACAAAGATCACCTTTTTCTACTTCATTTACTCCTCATTCTCCACTTAATTTCAAATCAACATCATCCATAAAGAGAAATATAAACCAAGATTAATCGTGAACACCAAAACAGAACATACATATATGTACGTATCCTTCATCAACTTACTACACAAATTCAACTTCATTTTTGCTTTCATTTCACTTATAACTTTCACATTAATTCTTTCTATTTCAAAAATCTCTTATGCACCAAAACACCATAGCAAATCATGAAGCTATCCACATTTCTCATTCCCTACTTTACTCTTGTCTATCATTTCTTGGTTCAAGAACTTTCATTCATTTGCTCTTAACTCGTGACTAATCACCAAAATTTCTCATTCAATAGTTCTAATCTTCTACGAAAAGCTCGGGGTCCAACAGATTGCACTAGCTTTCATTCCTAAAAGACAAATTGGTGACAATATTGCACTAGCTTAGAGATGTTCAAGCACTACACCAGGAAGAACAACATGAAAAATTGTGTGCTAAAAATTGATTTTTGAGAAAGCTTATGATAAGGTTGATGGAACATTTATCCTCATTTTTTAAAAAGCTTTTCAGTTGCCTAATGTTTTCACATAATGGATCCATCAACACATGTGAATTATTTCATATAGAATTGTAGTGAATAGTGAGCCTACCAAACATATCCGTGGTATTAGAGGCATCAAACAAGGTGACCTTATTTCCCCATACTTATTCTGTTTAGTCTCTGAAGTGTTATGTACACTACTTAAAAAAAATGCCACTAGGAAAGGAGTATTCAAATTTCATTCTAAATGCAAGAAGCTTGGTAAAGTCAGTATGAGTTTTGCTGATGATATATTTGTCTTCTCCAAAGATGACAACCCCTATATCACACCCATCTTTAAAGCTTTAAAAGTCTTTAATAGTATGTCAGGCCTTGTTATTAATAAGGACAAGTCTAACTTTTTTACTTCTGCAATTACAATAACATTGGCAGCTAGATTGACAATAATTACTGGCTTCAAGCTAGATCGTCTACTTGTAAAGTATCTTGGTATTCCAATCTCCTCCATTAAGCCTTTCTTCTTAGAATTCAGGCCTCTTATTGAAACAATCAGGAGCATAATTGAAAGTTGGTCCTCTATATCACTTTCCCTAGCTGGCAGATGTCAACTAATCAGATCTGTGCTCTCTTCTTTAAGTTCACAATGGGCCTGTCATGTTGTATTTCCTCAGGTTACTATCAAGACAATAGAAAAAATGTTTTGAAACTTCTTATGGTCAACTAGTAATAGAAAAAATGTAAGCAACAGAATAAGCTGGTATGAAGTTTGCTTGCCTAGAAAGTACAATGGTCTTGGTCTTTTACCTGTCAAAAACCTTAATTATGTTCTATTAGTTAAAAGACTTTGGAGTCTTATCCAATGTGTTAAATGGGTGCAAATATACTATATCAAGGATCAGAACATCTAGGCTGCCAAGATTCCAATATATGCCTCAGTTGGGCCCCGTTTTTGAAGCCCAACAATCATTCCGGATATCATAGACATACGACGCAAGTGTATTTCCTATAGGGTTATCTCCATGGAATCTCTTTAACCATCATCGGTTCATCTTTATTCTCATAACATCCTAAAAATTTCCTCACAATATGTTCAATGGTGTGCCCACACAATTCAATCATATACTCAAACTTATTTCTCCTATTTGTGAACAGAATTTGGAAATCTTCAAATTTGAATTTCAATTTGATTTCTTCAAATAAATCATAGTTCTAAGTCTCTAGTTTCTTTTGAATTAAGAACCATCTTACTCGGAGCTCTATAGATCAAGATATGCTTAAAAACCCAAAGTATATTCATAACCTAATTATGCTCTTCCAACTGATCCCTCATTTTCTCTAATGCAAACTTTTTCAAAACAACTCCAAAAGATACAAATTTTCATGTAGAGATGGATACATGTCTTAGGAAACCATTGCTTCAAGAATCATTTCATTTCGAGGTCAGATGAGGAAGTTATGACCAAAAAAGTCTAATATGTTTATACCATCAATCAATTTGTACCTATCATGGCGCGATTGCCATAACGTTTTCTACAAATTTTGGATTGCTTTCGTTTTTAGTCCATTTGAAAGAGAAATCTAGATCTACAATTTTTATGAAGACCTCTAAGTGAGATTCGGCCTCTAAAATGGTAAAAATCGTGATTTACTGTAGCTGACCCGAGGATGTCTGTTAACGGACATGCATGTCCGTTTAACGGACATAGACTAGCCAAACACCCATTTTTCACCCGAGAAGGTCCATTAAACGGACCTAATGTCCGTTAAACAGACATATGACACCCAAATCTTCCTCCCAAGCCTCTCCAATAGTTCCTACATCCATTCTAACATTATATTCACTCATAATCTCCCCAAATTCACTTATTCTAATGTGATTTCACTCCCTAACCATTCAAGTATCAATTTGAGTGCATTAAACTCCCAAACCTCAACTCAAATAACTCATAACATACACAAATTCTCATCATTCTCCATAGCTGTCATGTTCATACTTCCCATACAGCATCATCACTTATAATGCTTATATCTCTCAACCCTGATACCCAAAATTTACATACTTTATAGCGTTGGAAAGCTAAGAGGACAATCTACAACTTTTATGAAGATCACTTTGTCCAATTTAGCCTATATTAATCCAGATTTTCCCTTGAAGTTGGTTCACAATTTCTGCACCTATGCACTTACAAAACGCAATATCCATTCAAATCAATTCAACCGCTAAATACTTTTCGTTACACTCTTAAATCTCACTTCAAAAGGTTCATTCCATGTAACCTTTCCAAACTCTAATGTGCTATTCTAAAACAAACAACAATTTGCAATCTCAACGAAGAAGCACATGCATACACAAAATCCACTTCCACAATCCTCATGCTCAACCTTTAAAAGAAGACATATTCATATACAAAAGGAAATCCTCAATTTCGCATTCTCATTACTAAGCAAAGTAAATATTCAAACAACTTTATTTACATATCAAAATACACATCACAAACTTAAAACAAATACAAATGGATGCTCAATGTTCGTCATACTTAATAAGCTACACAAAATGTTGCTTAGTACAAAAGCTAACTATCTCGAAGTTGTCCAATTGTCTTGCAAGGATCGCTAAACTTCTCGTTCTACACCTGAGGGGTAAAATGATGGGTTGAGCTACACAGCTCAGTGACTAATATATTTATAGCCATTGGCGATGAGCCACACAATCAAGCACATTTATGAACATTCATATAAGCATATACATCTCATCTTAATCCAATAATGTAAGCTCAACATTCACAACGCATAATTCAATACATAATCACCTTAAACATATTTGATGTAATTTATCATCCAAACATATTATATAATTTGCATCACAACTTAACATGTCAAAATGCAAATGCACAATCAAATGGCTTGAGGGTTCCGTGGAACAAAAAGGAGAAATCGAAGTTTACATCGTGAACGAAACGAGTCCATTTTTCTAATCTCGTGGGCCACAAGTAGGCAGCCGGGAGAAGGCTTTACGTCGACGTGCACGTGACTACGAAACAGTTCCTCTCTCTCCCAAACACAACCAATTTTCATGCTCAAAACAATCATTCATAGTTTCACATTCTCATATTTTTTTCTTTCCATTTAATCAAAATGCCATGACTTAATTCAATGGCATGACAATCATATCAAAATGTCATACATTTGTCAATGCATAACATGACAAAAAACACACCATAATGCAATTTCCACATCATAGCAATTCAAAACAAGCCATTTAGCACATATTCTACACACAAAGCATTTTGCTCATATTACACAACAACTATAAATAAATTACCCACCTTATAACTCTTGAAAATCCTATTTCAACGGTGCCCTTCCTCTTGCTCTTGAATAGGGTTTTCTTGTTTTCTTAAAACAACAAATTTCTCATTTTCAATTCCAATTCAATAAAACCCTAAAACTTCAAAAATCACAACCAATGAAATAAAAAAAAATCAATCTCAAACCTAACCTACCCATAGTCCATCTAGGTTAGAAAAACCAAAACTTAGCTTAGAAACCCAAAAATCAAATCGGTTCTCTCAAATCTTCTTCTTCTAACACAACACTCATTCTCTCTATAATCCCTTCATCCTCAACACAACCTATTTCTCTAATAAAGCAAGAAGAAGAAGATAAACTTACCTTGACAAGATGATTTCTCTCATTTTTCTTCTTTTCTCTTCTTCCTTTCTTCTCTCCACAACTCTCTCTCCTTTTCTCTTCTTCTATTTCAAGATTTTTCTTCTCTCCTTTGGCCTCTCACGACACTTATCTCTTCTTCTTCTTATTTCAAACTGTTTATTTAGTCTTTCTTCCAATTTTACCCCTCATTAAGCTTGTCCTTCCCATTTTTCCCTCCTTTGGTCTTTAAAACTAAAATCTTATACTTCTAACTTCTTAACTAATAATCATGGAACAATTGAAGGAATTTGCTAACACTTCCTTCTAGAAAAAGTTCCTCATTGTCTTAATTTTCTAATGACACCAAAATCATTCAATTTGGTTTGGAAATATGAAAGTTATATCCCAAACATTTCCGAACTATTCTTATACGGAAACAATATTTTGTGCTCAACTTCCATCTAAAAATTGAAACTCTTAGGGTCTGAAATAAAACTCGATCTCATCAGATAATTTGTAGTCCTATTTCTCTAGTTTAATCCAAATTAAGAATCATCTCATTTAGATAACTAGAGAAAAAGTTATGGCTAAAACACCGAAGCATGCTCAATGTAATATGTTCCAACTACATTCTCTAACTTTTTACTTCCAACATTTCACATATAATAGTTATAACTTTCAAGAAAAATTTAGGGTCCAACAGTTCTCCCCCCCTGTATTAAGGAATTTTGTCCTCGAAATTCTTACCTGAATGATCAAACAGATGGAGGTAATGCTATCTTATGTTTTCCTCATTCTCCCAAGTAACTTACTCACTCGAATAATTTCTCCAAAATGATCATAGTCATTAGACTCACTCGATCTTTCAATTACTCATTTAGTCATTCACTTTCTTAACTAATTCCTCAATATGCTTCAAATCATTTGAAATTTTCCACTTCTTGCACCGATAATACTAATATCATATCATATCGATATTTTTTAGCATACTCATATATAACACATGATGAATCTGAGACATCTTGCACACAATCTAAGCACGCCTTGGAAACGTGATACTTTTAGAAACATTTCATCTTTTGCTTCATAGTTCACATCTCTATAGTGTCAATACACTTTAACTTTTATGTCTATCTCACTGTATTCCATACCTTTGTTGTTAACCCATCTAATTCATTCATTTTTCTTGAGTCACTTAATTCAAAATGCAGGTCAATTTCACTTATCGATACATCTCCAATCAACTATGATTGTCAACCATCTTTGGCCCTATTCATCCAAATAAAGAGGTGGACGACTCTTTTCATCGTATAACGCTCCATACAATATTCTATGACATCACTGTCATAATGATTGTTATGCTTAGAGTCATTCAAGGTTGTACATTGATCTTATATTCCTATGATCTCCAAAAATATAAGCTTTAAGCATCTCAAGTAATTTCTTGCTCAATCATCTTTATCGGGTATACATACCTCTCATTTCGATTACAAAGCATCATTTTCCAATTCGAACTCGAAATTCAAATCCATTTTCAATTCCTTAATAAGATTCTCAATTTCTGAATCCTTAATTTAGGCTTTGCTAATTCTTCCATGTAAAACTGATCTTCAATTCCATAGCAAATAGTACTTTGATTTGCCCGAAATTCAACTCCACATTCTATGCTCTCTTTTTTTTAATTACACTAGATTTAATAACCTCTACCTGAATTCATGCTTCACTGCTATACAACACTAATGTTATTGGAAAATGCTCATTTGTATCATCAAAATCTTTTGGTACTTCTATTTATTGTTTTAGTCTCGTATTCAATTCTTTCGACTCAATATTTACCTCAAAGTAGATGATCTGTATATTTCAAAATATTAATGTACTTGTAAGGTCTCCAAACTTTCAAAACGATCACCATTGCGGAAAGTTCCAATTCATACATCCAGTACTCATCTTATGAGGCTTAATTGTCTCCATGCATACGAAATCACTTTATCATGCTGCATTGGATTTTATCCTAATCTGTTATACGACATCATTGTATAATATAAACTCTCCAAATCTAGTCAATAAAATCAATATCGGTGTTATAATTCCTCAAAATTCTCTTTACTTCATTGCTCATATGATTTACATGTTTTTCCTCAAGTATTCAAACTATTCTTCTCACCTTTTCGAATACATTTAATATATCATCAAATTTTGCTTGGATTGCTTTAATCTTCAATACCATAGTACTTTCAAGGAGTTTGTTAACTCGAATAAATATTTCCAAAGCTCCATAGGCCCATGATTAGTTCTCTTAATTCCTTAAATAGCTAATTCCTCAATGAGGTAACATTATCTCATGTCATTTGCAATCTTCCAATTGACTTACCTTTCTCTAATGATTTTCTCAATTCATTCGATTTCCTCTGATCTAACATTGACTTATTCTACTATCTGCTCATTCATACTGATTTCTCGCACATTTCAACTTATCTGCAAACTTAACTTCCTGTGTTGGTACTACAATCATCAAATCTAATTTATATCTACTATGCATACTTTATCTCTTATGCTTGAGTCTCCACGAGGGATATGACTCCAATATTCACTTTTGATTCATTTCATATTAATTTATGATTTTCTCTTTCATTGATCATTCTTAATATAAACTATTTGATCTGTTTAACCAAATTTAATGAAATTCTTCTTCAAAAAATGATTTCTTACTACTATCATCTATATTGCTCATGAAATCTTTATCAATCAATTGTTATCATCATCGATGCTATTTTAGCCATTCTTAACACCTCAATACGATCGATTTCAACTACTTATGATATTTCAATACTTTCAATCTCTGTCACACTTTACATGATCAAAATATCCTTTATAATAAAACTTCATGAAATAAGAGACATATTCGTTTACTCTTATATTTTGGCATGTCACCAATTTATATTTTATGCTACTGATATATCAATCATAACTAATTCCAAACAACCTCTGAATATTACACTACTATTCAAAATTTCTGCTCCATCGTAGTTACCTTTTCAGCATAATCACCTATACCATACTTCCATTACATTATTCTAATTCATCTCATAATTTTAACTATAAAGATCATGGTTTACCTCATGTACTATATCCAAATATAAATCTCGCATGTACTCAATCACATTATTCACCAATGTAATCACATTATCAAATATGTACTCATAATAACTGATCGACATAACCCAGAGGACTTCTACATATATCACTATCACTTGTTTCATTTTTTTTTCCCATACGTACATTCTTAATCAACTTAGAATTATAGGCGCATAGCCCTCTTGAGATTCTGATCTCAATTCACTAGTACAATCTTATTCCAGATCATAAATTTCGAGTTCAACTTTTCAATTCCACTTTGCTTGTATACCATAAATATTGCCATTTCCACCCCTGTCTCTATTTCTTTTTCATTCAATTCATGAGAATAATTTCATATCCATATCAATTCAAATACATATCTTCGACAAAATTCCGTTACCAAATTCACTGACATATCCATAAATACTGAATTCATGTCTTACATATCGGACCACGAAAAATTTCTTATTTCTAAATAGCCACGACTTTCCTTGCCTTACACTCTGACAAAATACCATTATTCTTATTGTTTTTAATAGTCCAAACACTTAACAAAAGTTCATACATATGACTCATGCGATTGCAATTTCTGGGATTCTATAATCATCCGTGCCCTTCTTTAAGGGTGAGGAATCAGGTGCAACAGATCCTTGCAAAACTCCTCGTATTCTTTTACGAGGTGGCATCTTACTCCTCCAATCTAAATAGTAGCATTTATCTTACGTTTCATTCTAATCTCATTTCCTACATGTATGCATGAGATGCATGGAAATTAAGGCAATCAATCAATTCACAATGCAAACAAGAAGTCACATAACATAACAATTACGCATTCTAAGCCTAGGAACCCAAAAGACTAAGCTCTGATACCACAAGATGTTGCGCCCCATTTTCGAAGCCCAATAATCGTTCTGGATATCATAGACATATGATGTAAGCGTATTCCCTATAGGATTATCTCTATGAAATTTCTCTAACCATCATCGGTTCATCTTCATTCTCATAACATCCCAAAAATTTCCTCACAATATGTTCAATGGTGTGCCCACACAATTCAGTCACATACTCAAACTTATTTCTCCTATTTGTGAATAGAATTTGGAAATCTTCAATTTTGAATTTTAATTTTACTTCTTCAAAGAAATCATAGCTCTAAGTCTCTAGTTTCTTTTGAATCAAGTACCATCTTAATCGTAGCTCTATAGATCAAGATATGCTTAAATACCAAAACAACTCCAAAAGATACAAATTTTCATGTAGAGATGGATATATGTCTTAGGAAACCATTGCTTCAAGAATCACTTCATTTCGAGGTCGGATGAGGAAGTTATGAGCAAAAGAGTCCAACATGTTTATACCATCAATCAATTTGTACTTATCTTGGCGGGATTGCCATAAATTTTTCTAAAAAATTTCGGATTGCTTTCCTTTTTAGTCCATTTGAAAGAGGACATCCAGATCTACAACTTTCATGAAGACCTCGAAGCGAGATTCGGCCTCTAAAATGATCAAAATCGCGATTTACTGTATCTAACCCGAGGATGTTTGTTAAACGGACATACATGTCCGTTTAACAGATATAGACTGGCCAAACACCCATTTTTCACCGGAGAAGGTCCGTTAAACGGACATCCATGTCCGTTTAACGGACATATACTGGACTGAGGGTCCTTTTTCACCCGAGAAGGTCCGTTAAATGGACATACACTGGGCTGAGGGTCCTTTTTCACTCGAGAAGGTCCATTAAATGGACCTAATGTCCATTAAACGGACATATGGCACCCAAATCTTCCTCCGAAGCCTCTAAAATGGTTCCTACATCCATTCTAACATTATATTCACTCATAATCTTCCCAAATTCACTTATTCTAATGTGATATCACT
>JAOSBM010000206.1:22820598-22832991 GCA_027568955.1 Erythroxylum tenue
ACTCATTTCATTTCATTCCATTCCACTCCATTCCATTCCGTTCCATTAATTGTCATTCCATTCCATTCCATCCTAAACTCTCAAACATACCCTAAATGTTGAGGGAGAAGTGACAAGAAAGCTATTATTGTAGACAGTATGGATATGTCTTACATTTTCCTTAATATATCTCCAACTGCATATTCTGAGCCAATAAACTAGACAACAAGATAACAAAATTAAAGTTACATTAATAGAACTCATATCTTTGCAGATGGACTACGTAATAAAACTCATTAAGTCTTGTGGGCTAGGATGTTGGGTAATCGGGCCGAGATCCAATCCCAATCGCAGCAGAATAATTATGAAACTTTTTCATAATTTTTGATTTCTCGAAAACCAAGATATTTTTAATTCTATAAAATGATTAACACAAATCATAATAAAACGAAATCTTAGTTCATACCTTATTCTAAAGCTTTATCATTTTCTTGTCGTCTCCTTCGAACCGTTTTTAAAACCAATCTGTCTCAACTACCGTAGTTGCACAATTTTCTTCCCTTTAATGGTATCCATAGAACAGGTTGAGATAACTCTGTAACTTAGAGAGGGTTAAGAAAGAAATGCTAGCTCCATTAGAGCTTAAACTTATTTACAATACGTTTAGGACATTTCAGTAATTTAATTGAAATTAAATTCTAATTTTAATTAAACTTTAATTAGAATTATAAATAGTTATAATTAAATTTTAATTATGCCCAAATAAGATCCAATATCTCATATTGATCATTGTTTATTCAACATCTCACATTAATCATAAAGTTTTTCAAACTTTATAATCAAGTCCAACTTGATTAAAATAACTTTACTCTCTACAACCCATTCTATATGTGAGACTCATTAGGTTCTCAAATATGTTGGCAATGATTATAAATTATAATTCATAATTAGAATTAAATAAATTAAAATTCTTTTTAATTTATCTTTAATTCTTCAATTACAAATTTTATAAACATAGATCAAGATTAGCGTTTAGTAACGCATAATGAATACCCAAATATCTAAGAATGTCAACATGATTTTCACTAAATTTTTCATACATGATTTTTTTAATATAATTCAATCCTTTTATCATACAATATTTCGATTAGAAATAGAGCATGTAATTAATGTCTACTCTATTTTAAGTCCAATCATATTAGTTCTCAGCCATTAGCTATTGATTCAATTAATAAAATTTGTAAACTATTTATAAAGAGACATTCTACCTTAGCTAAGGATTTCTCGAATCAATACTAATCGAGAACAACGAAACATTCTCCCAATTACTTTAGGGTGATGAATCCTATCTTGATCACACAACTACTTCCATGTAGTTCATGCTACATCCTATGACTACCGTTAAACGACCCATGATTAAATAATTCATAATTAGTATCAAAACATAATAATCCCTATACAAGATAACTTTGGTGACCTCAAGTCAAAAGGTCACTTATACAATCATCATAACAAGAATTTCATAGACATACAAGTAATGTTCCAAATGAATTTCTCATTTTGAGTTTGTTCAGTGAATTTGTTCTCTAACATGTACCTTCACATTTGATTAAGTATCTCTATAATTTAGCCTATAAGATCGACTACTTCCTTTATAAGGAAAAATATAACATGTGCTAGTTTTTTACGTTCTATTAATGTCCAGTCTCAATAAAATAATGACTAGTAACAATTTAGGGATAATATATAAATGTAATACGAATCTCATAATTACAATCTCATTATAATTTCATTCATAATGCACAATTATCCCATAAACTTTATCATATACATCTAAACATGTACAAGATAAAGAATACCTTTAAATAATTGTCACTAAACCACATCCAAAGAGATTGACTGTAGGGCATAAACTAACATAGGATACCATGAATATCATGAAAGGGAAAATAAAGATTCACATAAGAGAAGTACAAACGAGAGCAACTTACAGATTTGGATCAAAAGATGCAATTATTAAGTTAACTTTTTCCTTTTAGAATCATAAAACATGTTGAGTAAACAACTAGTATGAAAGAAGGCAATAAAAAAGGGAATTTGTAGTTTGTTCAATATAAGATTCAAATTAGATCGATACTTTTACAATGTGAAAATCTTTTTTTAAAATTGTAAAATATTAATTAAATTTTATTGAAAATATTAAGGGACAAAATATACCTTCCATCATATCCATATTAACTAAAAAAGAACAAAAGTAATGAATCATGATTATAAACTATGAGTAAAATCCTATAAATTTAAATTTTTTATAAAGAAAATTAAAAAGATTATACATCCAACTCTAAAAGAAAACAATCGGAGGAAGTAGCATGCTCAAGTATGGCATTTTAAAACCAAACAATTGATTATAATTTTTTAATGTAAATATTCATGCTCAAAAGTAGCAAATTGTGTCAATATTAGTTGAAGTTTAGTATTCGATTGAAATGAACAACAATAAAGAAAAAAAGGAATCAAAGTTGAAGTACGATATTAAATAAAGAACAAACCTTAAGTAACTTAGACATGACCACCGAAGTTTTTTATTTTTTCATACTTAAGTGAGACTAAAAGATATGAAATGAGAGTGAGTTTAAGGTGTTATGGTCAATATTGAAGTTTTGATTTGGTCTACAAAACATACTATTTTGTGGCATAATTCTTTTTATGTTTTCACAAATTAAGAAATAATGTCTTAATTTACCTCTTTTTGTTGTTAAAACATAATATTCATAATCACCTAAGAAACTATCAATCCAAGTAGAAAATAGCTAGAAATGGAATCACTAACACTATAATTCATAATAATAATATAAGTTATGCTAAAAATATAATCTATTAATCTAGTTATAAAAATAACTAGAAATGGATTCACTAACATTATAGTCACGATAATAACATAAGTTATGTAAAAAATATAAGTTATGGCCTTAAAGGCGGTTCAATTTGTATATCACACTTCTCATGTTCCTATTAATTTAAAGGTCTTATGTTCACATTGTAGTTGAAGCGATGCAACTCACTTTGAAAGCATGAAAAGATGAATGGTTAAGAAAGGAAACATGCTAAACCCAGCAATATCATTTTGATTAAGCCTATCACTTAAATTTAAGTCATTGGTTCGTGGTAAATGCTCTGATGACTTATGTATATATATGCATCATTGCAACTAATATTTTCCTTATTACAAATCTATCATTCATTAACTAAACAAGTGCACCTATTATTGGTATTCAATATAATGATAAATATAGGTTCATTCTCATGAAGAAGCGATATAGATTAGAAAGCCTAGCACTATGTAGTAGTCTAAGGATAAGAAATAGAAAGATAATTTTTATAGGTTTTTAGAATAATAAAATATAAAATAAAACTAAAATAAGATAATAACCAAGGAAATAACTAATAAGATAATTAATCAAAAGAGAATTCAATCAACTAGCTATGCTTAGATGAATACATCCCTTAGTAGTACTTTTGACTTAATGGTTCAATTAAGATAGACTGAATATATTATCTAAAAGATAGGATTTCTTAGACATTAAAATTACACTCTCTCTAACTATGGCCATCTTCTCTCTGGTGATTAATTGGTATCTCCATCATTACTTATATTCTTTTAAATGTTCTATACTCAGTGAAATCCCACGAAAAATTCACATAACACTAGAAAGATCACATAGGTCTCTCTTGAACACCCTATTCAACCCCCTTTATCTAAGTCATAGTCCACTCATAAGTGGGCTCTGCCAAGTCATCTATAGATAAACTTATATCATATTTAAACATCAATTCGAATAAATTAGTATTAATACCAATCAAAGATAACCCACAAAATATATCACATATTATAAATTAAATCAAATCAAATTAATCCATACAGAAATAACCGCTAGGTTTTTGATAATTACTAATTAAACATGTTTTTCAGCATAATTTTGAGAGTATTTTGTTTGTGTTTGAATTTTTTGATAAGATTTGATTCTTAATGTAACTTGTATTTTATTTATTGGCCTTATTTTAGCTTCCATTGAAGAAAGAATGAATTCAAGAAAGCTAGATATAAGTTAGAGAAGTTTTTGTATGATTTTAGAGGAATAAGAGTCAAATATGGACCTTACATAAGCTATTAGTTCATTTTATTTTGACCAAAAAATCTAGGATTTGTGTTTGAAAAGATAGAGAGGGATGTGGGACTAGAAAGAATTCATAAGGAGCCAAAATATGGCTTTTTAGGACAAGAAAGGAGTAAATATGGAGATAAAGAAGGGGATTAAGATTCAATTAAAGAACTTCAAGATTTCACAATTCATGAGGATGAGTTCTTTTATTTTGTGTTCTTTCTTGACTATTGTTAGTTTTCTAATTCTTTTTATGAGCAAAATTAGGATGATTTAGAAGGAATGAACCTTAGAACTATTGTTCGATTTATTCTTTGATTTCATGAAAGACCCAAGTATTATTGCGAATTATTAATGACCACTTATTGTCGATGAATTGTGATTTTTTAGCATTCTGATTCAATTTTAGATATTATATATAAAGATTGAGAAATTATATATATGAATAGATTATTTCATGAATAATAAGAGTTGAATATAATCATAAGATATGACCATACAGATCTTCTATATTAGAGACAAATCTATCAAGGGAATTTATATAATGAGTTAATGCATTCATAGAGGTTTTGATCAGAAAGCGATATCAATCAATTAAATTAAAGATCAATATTGTATTTTTTGATAAATAATATGGTTATAAAATTGGAATTTCTACATGTCTAAGAAACTAAGATCAATAAGTAAATCAAGATAAATTCGGGCATAGAAAGATTATAGGGGATTCTTCATCTGGATCTTAATTACCGATTGATTGGTTTATTCTTGACTATTGATATTACTTATTATCATATTAGTAACTTTAGTTTCATTAATCTTTCCTTTGATTTAATTATTCTTTTTTAGATTAAATAACAGAAAAATAGTTAGGACTAGTACTTATAGTGCTCATGGGATCAATACATGTATTCACTATAATATACTCTAATAATGATAAGTACACTTACCTAGTTGATCTTTATTATTCTTTTGATTGGATATAGACATTACATCAATTTTCTTTATCTAAGCATAGAAAAGTTTTTATTCTTAAAGAAATTTCAAAGAATTAAAAAAACCTTTATTTGTCTTTAAGCAAATCTATTTAATCACTCTTAATGTAAAAAGATGATAATTCTAAGAAATACTTTAATAAATCAATTAAAGCAATCAATATTATCCATTATTTAGTTAATTACATTATTCATCCAATGGTTAGACATCTAGATACTTGCATTGGATCATAATTTAATAAATATTTAACCCAAAAATCCTTCAAACACCAACTTATTTACATAACTTAGCCTAATGCATAACATAGACATGCATGTATAAGATTCTTAAGATTTCAAGTACATAGGAGCATTTAGAGCTTGTTTGAAAATTCAATAAACTTTTTTATGTGAAAGTAAGCACATTCTCGTGAATGCATCTGATTATGCAAGTAGGTCACTATTTCGAATAGCTACTGGTACAACTTTTTAACTTCAACCTTTTCACTTAGATTAAAGCTAACATATTGAATTTATTTATGCTTGCTTATTCACATATTTTTTAAATTTATTTACTTATCTATATTTTTGGTGAGGTACTAAAATGCCTAAAAAGAATTCATATTTAATTAAAAATATGCAAAAAATTATAATAATGCAAATTAATCATTCGTAGTCACAATTATTAGAGCAAATTAGAATTAAGTTATCAATACTCATAACTATTGGCCTAAACTAATTGAATATCATAACAACCAAACTTGTAATGTGTCATTTTGATCAATTTTCTTTCATTGAAATTCTAGTTTAAGCTAATTGGGAAAAAATTAACAAGTAAAATAAGGCCTATAAATAATCAATTCCCTCTCCACATTTGAGTTGTTCATTTTCCTCAATATGAAAAATATATAGAATTAAAGAAAATATTAAAGATGATAAATATAAATGGATGAAAATAAGAGAATATTAGTTTATGGCAATTGTTTTATCCATTGTCTAAGGAATTTATGATCAACATTTATAATTTATTTATACTATACAAACAAACACAAATTAAAAAATTAAAAAATTAAAAATGTAAATAAAATTTAATATTAAAAGAAACTAGATTAAAGTATTAGATCAAAGTAAATGAAGAACCAAAAATAAGAATAAAACACATAGTTTAAGAGTGTAAAGAAAAGAAACTTGTAACAATATACATAACGTATTAAAGCGAATAAAAACAAAAACCTCAATCTACAATGGGCTTACGATCATGATTACTATCCTCCTTCAATGCCATCAAGTATTGCTGAGGATACTTGAAGTACCCTAAATGCTAAAAGTAAATGGACAAATATTGTTCGATCCATCTCAATTATTGTCTGCTGCTTCAATTTCTTAACTAGCTTTATTTAACCCAACATATTTGGGTCGGTTAGCGTTAAGGGATTTTGCCATTAGGAAAAAGCATCTCATAGTTGGATTACTTGAAACCAAAATAAGATTAGAGAATCTTGGAAAGCTAAGTATTTTGGGGTCCCAATGGAAAATGCTTACTAACCACACTCATCATTCTTATGGAAGACTCGTTATTTACTACAAAGCATATGACATTTAAGTGGATTTGCTAGAATCAAATGATCAAGCTATGCATCTCAATATTTTTTTTTACAGTAGAACATAGATATGATCATCTCTTTTATTTATGCAAGTAACTTTGCTTTTCAGAGAAAAGAGTTACAGAACAATCTCAAAAATCTCATCAGCAACATTACCAAACCTTGGATGATTTGTGAGGATTTCAACTCAACTCTTTATATATCAAAAGCTTAAGGAAACTAAAACTTAAGGAATTTGTCTGTATACTTCAAATATTGTGTGGAAGAGCTCAGTGCGACTTATCTTAAATATATGGGTCGTACTTTCACTTGGTCCAATAAACAGAGCTCCAATTGGTTCATAAGAAAGAAGTTAGATAGAGCTCTTTTCAATGACAATTGGTTCGCTCAATTTCCTAGAAGCATTGCTAAGTCTTCACTATTCTTGAATCACACACTAATTGTAGTGGAAAATATATTTTATAAGATTACTAAACAGTGTCCCTTCAAGTTCAACAACTATTTAGTTAATGAAACTGGTTTTTTAAATGCGTACAGAAGAGGTGTAGAATTTTCTTTTGTAGGGACCAAGCAGTTTACTTGTTTTCAAAAAGTCATTAGAAAAGTGCTCAAAATGTTATAAATTTTTAAATGGACCCTACACGAGATCTGTTCTAAACTCCACCAGAGTGGAACTTGCAGCTATTCAAGCTCAGATTGCTCTCACATCCAATGACCAACAACTCTTAGATAAAGAAAGAACAGCCACTTCCCAAATTCATACAAGTTGTTAAAAATCATGCTTCTTTACTACAACAAAGGGCCAGGTTTAATTTTAATAAAAATGGTGAAAATTGCACAAAGTTCTTTCTCAACACCATCCTTACAAGGAAAAACTGAAACGAAATCTATTTTATCACCTTCAAATAAGGCTCAATATTACAGAATCATCATGACATACATGATGAAGCAATAAGGTACTTTGACTCTCTTCTTGGCACTCTTAGTCCATCATTTGTTAAACTAACTAAACATTGTAAAATCACCCCAAATAAAGTCTCTCCTCAGGGCTTGGATTTATTAATTAAATGTGGTTGACAAAGGGGTTGAGGATGTGGTGTTTGGTATGGATGGAATGAAAGCACCATACCCCTGCCTTCCTGATCAATCAGATAAGAATTTTGAGCATGAAATTTATCAAGGAGAGGAGAAATGTAACATCCTGTTCCCATATTAAGAGTTAGAACCCAAAAATACGGTACATATGAGATCAATGAAAGATTAAGAAAAATGCATTTTCATGCTCATGCATATTGTTAGCATACACGCATGTAAATTTGAATTTTTGCACACATGAAAATGACTGTACATGCATTCATCGACATTCCGGCTATAATTGACTTATATATGTGAAAGGTGATTTTATTGAGAATTGTGGTTTATGGGTATTGAAAATTTAATTGGAAAGTGTGTTTAGTGATTTTGAATTTTTGGTGAATTTAGGAATAAATTCTGAAAATGTTGAATATTATTAGACTAGGAAAAATGCCACTTGGCGAGTAAATTGATAAATGGAAATGGAAATGAGTTAAATGATATTGAAGAAATTTTTGGAGATGATTTTAGAATTTGAGAGAAGATGTATTGAAAATTCTGGTGAAAATTGGAATAAAAAGATGGGAGTTATGGAACTAGTTCAATAAGGACTAGTTAGTTGGGAAACTAGTTAAAGCTTTAGAAATCAGACAAGTGTCCAAATCTTAAGCCACGGTTCTTTTTATTTGAAAGAGAAAGACACTATTTGTCTTGTCTCAAAAATATCTTCTTAGTGGCTTTCTTCTAGAACGTTCTTCTTCTTTCTCACGGATTCTCACCAAACCTTTATTAATGTTATACACTTGGGTTTCCTCTACCTATTGATGCTCCCACTTTGTCATTTCTTTCATTTGCCCCAAGAAAACCTAACCCAATCCACATTCAAGATGATGTACGTGGATGTAAGAAGAGTTAAAGCTTATTGAGATTTTGGGGGACTTGGAGTTTTATCAAGTAAGTATTGTGTAAATCCTTATGAGTGGTAGAAATATGAATCAAATTTGGTGATATATTTGTCATTCCATGATCATGAGAAAAGGGTTATTTTCATGAACACCATGGGTTTAAGATGAAAATATGGATTTGTGGTTTTTACGTATTTGATGATTAATATGTCATATGAGTGTTTTAAAATGTTTTTTGAGTTTAAAGATCAATGAAAATAGGAATGAAATGAGTGCAAAAATTTTTAGAGAAGAGTTGATATATATACGTGTATGCTCTGTTTTCTTCACAGTGTATACTTGAGCATTTTGAGTGTTTTTAAGAATGACAAAAAAATGAAGTTAGAGTTAAAGAATAGATGTACAGTAACATCTAGATATGAGAAAGATTGATAAAAATGGAAAATGTACAGAAGATGAAAAAAATGTAGCAGTGAAGAAAGTGAAGAAACGAAGGAAATTGAAAATGCATGAATATGTGATGTTTTTGATATTTGGTGTTATTTATGGTCTTTAATTTGTTTAAGAATTATTTGAGATGAAATAAGAGTTGAAAATGAAAGTTAAAGGAAAAGAATAAGAATATGCAAAAAATAAATGGAATTGCAGAAAAAATTGAAGGAAAAATGCATAACTTGTGTGATGGATTTTCTGTTTTGATGTTTGTGTGTTAAATCTAGATTTTTGATTGTTTGGAGCTAAATGGGAGTCCAAATGGTGAAATGGAAATGGAGATGTAAGTTAGAAATGGAGGAATTAAGAAATGAAAATAAAGAAGAGAAGAAAATGGAAGCTACAGTTCAGAAGGAAGAAGAGGAAGCACGATCGTGTTTCTACACGATCCTGACTTCGAGAAAAATTTGAAGAAGCACGATCGTGACTTCTATGGTTGGAGACAGACGTGAACATCCCTTGATCTTTTGGCCATATCTTCTTCTCTAGACCACCAAATGAGATGGTACTTGAACCATTACACTCGAAACACATTGTTTTACATCTCTACCAAAAATTATAACAATCTGAAATCATTTGTTAGAGATTAAGTGATAAAATTGGGACAGAAATTGGTTCTTGAGAGTGGGTGTGCATGGCTGTGCGTTAAGGTTGCACCGTTGTGACTTGTTGGTGTGCACGGGCATATGTGAAGGTTGTACGCTCGTGTCATGGTTACATTGGAGTGCACAACCATGCACTGATGATGCACGATCGTGATTTATTTTGTTAAAGATTTGTGTACGATCGCGCGCCCGAGAGCTTTTTGCTCACTGAACATCCTTCCTTCTTTTGCCTACAACTTCTTCTCTAGTTATCCAAATGAGATTATTTTTAATTTGGAGTAAAATAAAGACATATGGCTACAACTTGTCTGATGAAATCGAGTTTAAATTCAGTCTCTAAGAATTTCAATTTCTGGATGGAAAATAAGTATAGGGCACTGTTTCAGTATAAGAATAGTCCAAAACTGTTTGGAGTATAACTTTCAGATTACTGAACCAAATTGAATAATTTTGGTGTCATTAGAAACTTAAGATAATGAGGAACATTTTTCAAGAAGAAAATGTTATCAAATTACTTCATCTTCCTTGTTAGAATGTTCTTAGAAAACAGACCCAAAGGTTTGGAAATTTGGAGAAATTATAAGAAAGAATGAGAGTGGGGATATTGTATGATTATATAATGTTAGAATAACATTACTGAATGAATTGTTGGTATTAAAGCATTAAAAACATGTGTATAATGGAAATGAAGAGGTTCATATGATTGTACTTGTGATTCAAAGGAAATGAGTAATGGGTAACAAATTAAAGTGAATGAGAAATTGTTATTAAGAGAGAAAATGATGGATGAAAATAAATAATGAGTGATTGAATTATGAAATGAAATGAGCATAAGATGTGAAATTGGATAATATACCCGGGATTGTCATTGAGCATGCATGGTACTTATTCCATATACACATTTGTGCATAAATGAATGCTTATAATTATGCAAAGTTATTAATGTGAGTATGTGCAATGTATGTATTGCATAACTTGGATGTGTAGGATAAACGTCCGCATTTAGACATTTCCAGATCTTGGAAGCAAATGCTAATCTGGAGCGTACTGTGAGTCAACCAAGGTGGTCTCATTTTATCGTTTTTTCTGATTTCAATTTCTGCATTGAATGACTACGATTATGATTATTATGCAATGTGAATATAATTGATATGAATGTGATTTGTTTATGTTGAGGCCGGACAATTAAAGTTCGAGACTTGATGCATAAATGTGATATCGAAGTCCTACTTGTATGTGAATGAGAAGAAATAAGTGTTTTCTTAACTTAATTGTTGAATGCCAGAACAAGGTCCGATGATGGATGTAAAAGTGATTGTGAATTCGAAATTAAGTGACTGATTGAAAATATGTGAATGTGATGCATTCCATTACATGAATGCATGAAACATAAAGGCAGTTGTTACTAGAGTAGCCACTGAAAAAGAGCTTAAAGCTCATAAACTATATAAAATGAGCCCGGTATCGGCAATGGATGTGGGACAGTTATCAATGATCCTGGTATCCTCAATGGATACGTGACAGTTTAGGCACTCGGTCACAAAAAAGTAACAAATTGAAAGTGAGTCTCATGTGTACTACATATGCATGATATGAACGATTGTAATGGTTTGAATGACTTCTGAATATGATATGTGTTAAATGTAAAATGTGAAATGATTGATCAAGTGTATGCGATTCAATATGATTATTAAAGAAATGATATGAATTATATGAATATGTGAACTGTATGTGTTATGTGATTGAGTGAGCCATCAAGGATGGTCATTCACTGAGTTTGCAAAACTTACCTAAAATTTACAATATTTTTTAGGATCTGAAGAGTTACCCTGTTAGGCTAATAGGAATATAGCCACTACATACAAGTAAGAGATAGAGGTCGGGATCATTTCGCGTCTGCATAAATATTTTCATTAATTTGGTATGAAAGAATGTATTCCGCAATTTTTGTATCATATGTATTTGAATAAGTTTTTGTATGTAATAACTTTCCAAATTGGAAATATTTTTGCAAATGAGATTGATCAAAGTGTAATAATAATTGTGATTTCAATTTTTATGAAATGAAAGTATGGGGCCGAAATTGATTATTGATTTCTGCATACGCTTATGCTATTTGTGAAAAAAATTGTACTGAGTTTCAAGTGTCTGATTGTTTGACTATTCTAGCATGTCACCCTTGTGGGATATGTACTCGGATATCACTTAGTATGTTTGGTACGTGTCTTGGAAGAATGTGGTGCTACAAAATCGTATCCAAAATCCTTGCAACTAGATTAAAGAAACCTATAACCCCTCTAATCAGTGACAACTAGGGTGCTTATTTATGTGACAGGTAGATTAGTGACAATGTTCTTATTGCTGGACCCCGCTCCCGAGGCCCGGCCGAACAGTGCCGGACCTAGTTCCCGGAGTCCAGCTATCTAGAACGAAATCACAAACAGAGACCATTGGGCCCCAGTCCCGACCCCCAAGGCTGAACCCAGGGTGATTCGTCGAGACTAATAAAAGAATTAAGTAATGCGGAAGCCAATCATTCACACAATAAACTTTAAATCAGTCAGTACATCACAAATCATGCTTGAACAAAATACATCAGAATG
>JAOSBM010000206.1:22835729-22847844 GCA_027568955.1 Erythroxylum tenue
AGAAAACAATGAGTGGCTTAATTACTCTATCATAAATGTGTACCCACCTGAAAAGCCTTGCTTGATACTTGTTTAATCGTGTCCTTCCTCTTGCTCCTCTTGCCTCACTTGATTTCCTTAAACAACAACCAAATTTCCATTTAATTTGGTGTAGAATTCAGAAAGTCAAACTTTAACAATTTGAACTATAACTCAAGCTGAAATAAAAATTCTATGCTCAACTTTCATCCAAAATTTGATATTCTCAAAGACTGAACTTGAACTCCATTACTTCATACAACTTGTATCCCTATGTCTCTAGTTTCCAACGAATCAAAAATCACCTCAGTCGGACATCTACAGCAAAAGTTATGCCCAAAATACTAAAGCATGACAGTGCTGGAAAATGGGAGCTCGCCGCGATGAGGATGCTGTACGTCGCGACGAGCTTGCTGGTGTACGTCGCGACGTCTGCATCTGTACATCGCGACGAGCTTGCTTAGTGTAGGTCGCGACGTCTGCATCTATAAGTCGCGACGTGCAACCCCAGAAATATCCGAAACCAGTTGTCTTGACATTTCTCACTTAAACACTTCCCATCTTACATAAACAACCTATCTTAACCTTAAATCATCTCTTACACTTCATTTCTAAACTCATGCAAACCCAAAATCAAGAACAAAACCTCAAAATCCATCTTTGATTTACAAACCCTAAAACTAAACACTTTCCTACTTCATTCATCATCATCTTCACACACATTTAAGATCTAAATCTAATCAAAACAAGATAGAAACAACTCAACTTACTTGCTTAGTGCTTCAAAGTCTTCAAAATCTCCAAAAATCTCAAAACCCTACTTTTCCTCTTCTTCCTCTTCTCTTCCACGACAACCTCCCTCTTTCTCTTCCTTTTTGTTTTTTTTTCCTTTTTCTTATTTTTACTCTTAAAGATCATAAAAATTCTAATATGCCCCTCCATGCAAAGCCTTATGTCCTACATGCTTAAGTGATCTTCCTATTCTACCCTTACACAGTCTTACTTCTTAATTTTCATTTACACCATACTAGTCTAACTTACTCTTAATTTCTCCATTTAATTCCTTCAATTCCTTCAATCTAAGCAATACATGCTCCCACAAAAATAATACATCAATTTAAAACCTCATAAATTAATTGAAATCATGCTTATTCAATAAGGAAAGAATCCGGGGGCCATCAGCAACTCTTGAGATGAGCGGAGTCAACTTAAGAAGAAGCAAAGTCAACTTAAGACGATGCAACTCTTAAGAGCAGAGTCAACTTAAGACGAAGCAAAGTCAACTTAAGACGATGCAACTCTTAAGATAAAGCGGAGTCAACTTAAGACGATATGACGTCATCACAGATGATATCATGTCTTCACAGACAATACGTCTCTATAGACGATACATACTTACGGACGATACATCCTTACAGACGATATGACGTCATCACAGATGATACGTTTCTATAGACGAGACGTCCTTATAGACGATATGATGTCATCACAGACGATGCGACGTCATCACAAATGATACGTCTCTATAAATGATATATCCTTACAGACGATGTGACGTCATCACAGACGGTACGTCTCTGCAGACGATACCACTTGATACTCCTAAGTATCTCCTCTTCTAAGGACCATAACTTTGAACTCCGATGTCCAAAAATTTCCTACTATAAACCGTTGAAAAGCTAGAAGAAAGACCTACAAATTTCTAGAAGGCACATTTTCCTAAATCAGCTTAGATTATTCCAGATCTTCCCTTGACTTTAGAACACGAACTTTTTCCTTATGCAAACTTAAAAATGCAATGTATAAACTTAAGAGGAAGTCATAAGAAAAAATGCAATCTTATTCCATTTGCATCAAAAGATAAGAGTTTTACAAAGCTTTAGTGGGCATTTCGAGCCGTAAATACATTAACATCTCAAAATCTAAAAATACAAAAGATACATGAATCATGAGTTGCTCAAAATGCAACTAAAGCCTTGCTTTACAAGATTTGCTTCAAATACAAAATAATCAAAGATTGGAGTGATGCCTTGACCCTTGAATACTCGATATCTTGCTCATCACCTGGATATGGGGGAGGAGAAGGGGGAGGGGGTGAGCTAAAAGCCTGTGGGTAACAAGTTTATAATTAGTAACAAGGAAAACCATTTATAAAGTCATTTTCAACGTAGAAAATTCACGCTTATGCAAATTGTGTTTGCATCATTCTTATCAACTTATCATGAACAGGTAGCATATCAAAATGGTTTGGGTTGATCCATAAACATGATGCACTACACATTTCCACATAATGGTCCAGTGTAGCCGTAAACTTGAGGGAGTCCATGAAGGAGCTCCGTGCCACTAGTGGGCAAGTAGGAGAAGCCTATAACGTGGTCAACGGGCACATGACATTCTTGAGGGACTACCACAAACCCACATGACACATATTTCATGAATTGAAAATAGTTTGCCCCAAATGGCACATTTTTGCAAAACTTGTATTTTATGAGCATAAAATATTTCATATGCATTTCCAAAACTTGATTTCTTAAACTTGCTATTCTTTTAAAAATTCTTTCCATCATTTAATTTATCAACAATTAACACAATTCATATACAACCATGTAGCAAAATCTTACAACATTTAAAAGCAATAAATGCACATGAATAAGGTAGTTGAAAAATCATTTCTTGTCATTTCTTGAAAGAAACTTTAATGGCTCATTACTTAATTATAAAAGTGAAACTCACCTTGAATTTCCTTGCTTATAACTTGCTCAAATGTGCCTCTCCTCTTGCTCCTTTTGTCTTCCTTGATTTTCTTCAACATTGATAGAATTCCAAAATCAATAGGAATTCCAAATGAGAACCCAAAGAAATATATGCATAAAATTGGTCCTAGAACACTTAAACCCATGCATTTTCTAAGCTCTTTGAACCGAAACCTTTCCAAAATCCAAAGCATTAAAAATGTTCTTACCTTAAATCTTCACCAAATGACGAAATGTTCGGTTCAAAAGAAAGCTCTTATTTTCCTCTACCTTTTTCCCTTCTTGCACAACCTCAAAATCACTCTTTAAGATTAAGAAAAATCAAAACCTAACATAACTCTCATCTTTCTCTTCTTTTACTTTTTTCTCGTGCTTCTTTCTTCTCTCTTTTCTTCAATCACGTTTTTGGCTTCTTAAATGAAAGCCAAAAATTTCCTCTTCCCATTTTTCCCCTCCTTCAATGCCTTAAGGTTTCTAAACTTATGTGACTTGCCAAATTTGCCCTTACACACTCTTACTACTTTAATACTTCAATTCCCTTAACTTATGCCATACTATATTACCCACATTAACATGCTAATTAACCCCAAATATTAATCCCTCAAAAACTCAACATTAATTTAAATCATGCCTAATAAAAAAATTTCGAGGGCCAATAAAACTCTACCTGATGTCCACTGTCACGTTTACAGAGCTGCGTCCCTGCGTCAACGACTCTCTTCTGGACCCCAAGATTTGCTACCTTTATGTGTTTGATATGAATATTACCTTGCTATGGTTTTTGAGACTGAAGATGTTGCTCGTGAGAAGGTTTCATGTCTAAGCAGATCTGCTTAATTCCACGCATTACTAATACGTGACGAGAACATTGCGTCAGAGTTGCATTCAAATGAAAACAATTGAAAAATAAGAAAAACATACCTGGGTGACTTCTGTAGACAAGATCCATTTAACAACAATAGTAAGCATCAAAAGCAAACTAGCCTGTATCTCCAACTCATGGCGAACAAGAGCTGCCAAAAGCTGCAGTTTACCGGAACCACGAGGCCTTCCTCTGCCACATTTCATCCCTGGCATAGTTTTAGGTGAGGAAAAGGCCGAAGAAGGAAGTGACCCCATGCACAATCTTTTGCTGGCATCGCCGCCTGTGTTGTCACTCTCTTTTTATTGGCTTAGACAAGCTTATCACGACATATATAACTTGTTGCCACACTTACACCTCCATGCTTCCGGGTAATACTCAGCTGTCACCGGCGTTCCTGGTGGCACCAGCACGTGCACCGGCTGGCATGGAGTGCATTTCCATTATTTGTTATTTATTTTTAATCTGAAATTGTTAATCATTGTTCGTTGAATGTTTTCATTAAGTGTTTATTATCAATCATTGTTTTGTTATTTGTTTTGGTTTGTTTGATTTATTTAGTTCTTGTGTTTAAATTTATTGTCTGTTAAATTTCTATTTAATAGTTTCCGACCTTAGATTCTAGGATTAGATTAACCCTTCTCATGGGATCGACACCTTAGGTATTACACGAACGACCCATATGCTTGCGAAATATTGATGTTAAATATTTAAATTTACTCATGTCGGAAAACCACGATCAAATATAATTAATTAGAATATATTAAATATAATTAATTAAAATTAAATATATTCTAAATATAATTAATTAGAATATACTAAATACAATTAATTAGAATGTATTAACTATAATTAATTAGAGTATATTAAATATAATTAATTAGAATGTATAAAATATAATTAATTAGAATACATTAAGATTAAATATAATTAATTAGAATATATCAAATTTTGATAAAAAATTTAACAAAATTTTAATTTTCTCTTTTTAGCAAAACAATATAATTCAATAAATATCATTAATTAGAATATCTTAAAATTAAATATAATTAGTTAGAATATATTAAAATTTGATGTAAATTCATAATTTAATTAATTTTTATTAGCAAAACAATATAATTAATTAGAATATATTAAAATTTGATGTACAACAAAAATTTAACTAATTTTTTATTTTTTCCTTTTTGAGCAAAACAATATAATTAATTAAGTATCATTAATTACAATATATTAAAATTAAATATAATTAATTAGAATATATTAAAATTTGATGTAAAACAAAAATTTAACAATTTTTTTCCTTTTTAGTAAAACAATATAATTAATTATATTATATCAATATTAAATATAACTAATTATAATATATTTCTCAAGATTTTTAACAAGCCAACTACTAGTAATAGTAATGGTAATCATTTCTTCGTCCTAACCAGCCATCATAATTATAATGATTATATCCATTCTCATTATTCACTATATTCATTCTCATTCCAATTACCATTATCCCGAGTGAACTAACCGTCCCCTAGATGTTGCAAAACAATCCTTGGTAATGATGCCAACAACTTATTGAAGTTTTAAATTAAAATTTTCTTTATTGCAAGTATACATATCATATCTTATAGTATAAAAAGTATCATCCCAAGAGGATTGGAGTAGTCGCCCAACAGTTCTTATAAACTTTGTTTAAGGTAAACAATAAGATAAATCACTAAAAGTTAAAATAAAAATAAAGAATTGATAATTAAACAATAAAATAAGCAGCTGTGTATTGGTTAATTGATCAATGATGAAAACCATGAATTACTTCTATCTTTTTTTTTTCAATTCACCTTCTTGATTTAATACTACTTGACCCTAGATATCCAATAATTATGATTATTATCTCTTGAGATCTAATCAACTAATCATAATCAAAATAGATAGAAATTAAATTGTGACCTCTTGATCTATCAAAACTTTTTCTAAATATGCAATTAGATTTGATGCAATCATATAGGTAACTAATAAACAATTAAGATCTCTCTTCAATTGCCTATTAATTTGATGTTTAGAGGTTTATTAAGGTACTAGCTCTCGTTATACATTAAAACACAAAAGATCTAATCTATTCTTTTGATTCAAATTGAATATAAAGTATTAAATATCATAAGCATATTTCATTAAATCAAGAATTTAAAGTTTAATAAATAAATCAAAAGTAATTACCAAAGGAATTTAGCAATAGATAGATGTAACTATATATCCCAAGTGAGTCATCATTAACATTTAATAACAACAAGGAAATAAAAGAAAAGAGTAAAGAATTGATTTCTAGATGTTTTCTCTTATTTGCCTTGAGCTAGAATTCTGCAGCTTGTGTTCTTCAAAATGTTTCTATTTGATCTTTTTTAATGTTTTCCAACCTCCTTTGTGTTTTTCTTTGCCTTAAATACTTCTTTATCCTTCTAGGGTTCTTTCTAGGGTTTCTACACTTGTTTTTTGTTCCAAAGACAACCCCGAAACATCAAAAATATAAAAATCTCCTGACTTGGAAAATCTAAAATTTATATGGGATGCACGATTGTGACAGAGGCTTCACCATGCTTTCTGATAATCTTGTTCTCCAACTCCTTCAACTTTTATCCAATTTTCCTATCTCCACTCATCATTAAACACATTAATCATCCCCTAAATCATACAATTAAAATCACATTCTTTCCTTAATCAACAAAAATCAAACAAAACACACAAAAACGCTAACAAGAACATCAATCTAATTCCTAACATATGATTATCACCTAAGAAAACAATTAAAACATACTATAAAGCCTAGAAAACACACTATAATTTACATGTATCATAAACAAACTAAGTTCATAAACATATAAAACAAAACCAAAAGTTCAAAAGAAGAATTGAAAAGAACAAAATCCACTATATATCCCCTTTTCTTTAATATAATCCCTTGAAACCTTAATAATAGAGTGTTCTCTATTAGATCTCTGATGTATTCTTTATTATCATTCTAGGGTTTAAAATTATATTTAGAACTCAAACTAATTTGATTAGCCTTTATAATTACCTTTTATAATGCAAAAATAGGGTACATAATATGATCATCCATAAGGTCGTGTATATGATAGTGTCCCTTAAAATTTTGAAAATTGTGTTTATAAAAGGTTATAGAAGCTTGTACGAGTAATGGACACGGTTGTGTCCATCACTTACGTGGGCATGTCCTTAAACAAAATTGTATAAATACTCACAAAGTCCTTCACACGATCGTGTACATAATTTATTAACACGGGCATGCCCTTAAAAAATAGCTTCGATTATACAATTTTCTACCCTCATTTCACTTGACTTCCTCTCCCTTTGATCCATGAAGACAATTAAGGCCTATAAACATATTAAGAACTAAATAAGTACCAAAAACAACATAAAACTCTCAAATAAACAAGCAAAATACACTAAATATGGGAATAAAAATATAATCTATTAAGCATTTATCAACTCGTAAAATATAATCTTCCAGGTTATCATTCTCTTTTGAGGGTTGATATATGCTTAATTGATTGTACATTTATTCCATAACACTTATTGATTAATGCTATCAAATGTTTAAGAAACTCATTTTGGTTTATATTTGGTTTTAGGTGCAATTTGGAAGCATAAGAGCTAAAGTGAGTTAAAAACACATTCTTTGTGTTGTCTTCTTAAGATTCACACATAATTATCTTCATGAAAAAGAAGAAGGATTAGAGCGAAGAGGGGATAAGAATATATGATGCAATGCAAAAGCCACGGTCGTCCATCAACATTCACGATCGTGAATCAAGAGTCACGGTCTTGCAATAACATTGCCGGGCATGAATCAAAGTGCACAGCCTTAAACTTTCACGATCTGGGCCAGAAATCTAATTTCTATTATAAATAGGACATTTTGACGACAGAAAGATCATGAATCATTTTAGGAGCAAAATGAGGGGCAAAGCACGCATATTTTGGAGACCCCTAGAGGGTTAAGCTTCCCTAGCCTAGTTCGAAGGTGAAATTGATGCCAAATAATACATTTGGGCATATCTACATTATGTTTGTTGTTATTTCTCTCTTTCAGAACTGTTTACGTTATTTTATCCTTATTAAGTTGGGTATTGTGTAAGAATGATCTAAATGTATTCATTGGATTGTTTATATGTAAACCCATTGCTAGAATCTTCGATACAATACGTAATCACTGTATTTAGGTTCGTTAGTAGTTACTAATAATGTTGAATCAGTAGGGATAATGTAACCTTGGTTAAATGACTCGAGCTTATATGGTTGTTGCCTTGATTAATTTGTTTTCCTAACTCGTAATATGACTGTCTGACTAAATCTAAGGAGCTTGTTCTAGGTTATTTGATAGTTAGGTTTAATTAAAGAGATCGTTTTAATTAAACATGACCTAAAGGAAAACTATGGTTGACAAAGCTTATTATTAACTTACGATTAATAGTTGCTAAGAAAGGTATGAGAATAACAATTCAATGAAGTATGTTTAATAATGTGTAGGTCGAGATTGAACCGATGACCAGACTCCTAACACATTCATCACTTTTCGCATTGATGATTGTTTTCTTTAATTTTCTTCGTTATTTTAATTTTACTTTATTTTTCATTCAAAAACCAAAACCCCTAATCTAAACATTGATTGCTTTCATTATAAAAGCTTTACATACACTTTCTGTGAGATTGAACTAGACTCATCACTAGTTGTGGTTTTAAGTCCAATTACTTTTTGTAGTGTTACGGAATGCTACCAAATTGTAACGTTGTTGTCGCAGAGTGTGGTGCTTTAGTTTAAATTGTGACGCCGTTGCCAAGGAGTGTGGTGCTTTAGTTTTTGTTCTTAATTTTAATTGGTGTTTTTTTATATACTTGTTTTTAATTAGTTTTTACATTTATTTCTTTATCTTTTCACGTTTTTTTATGTTTTCATATAAAAAGGATACATAGAGGGGAGTATGTCATTGCCGGATATTATAAATTGTATTGATTGAAAATTTTCCTATAACTTATATTCTCATTCCTATAACCAAGTTTGGAGTGATCATACAAACTTTAGTTATGGATGGAATATCCAGTAAGACTACTTACCAGATGAGTTACAGTATGCATAACAATTTTCGTATATACCACAAGCCTCTGATTCCAACTCAGGTATATCTCTGGAAGATTTAGTTATGTCTCTTGCTACTAATACTTTGCAATTTTAGCAGGATATATGTTCTAAAATGCAAAACTTGGCAAGCTAAATGGGTCAGTTGACGGTAGTTATCAATTGCCTAGCATCACAAAGTAGAGAGACACAACCATCTTAACCCAAGGTGTACCCAAGGAAAGTTATTTCAAAAACCATACGGAGCGGATATGAGATTGAAAATCTTGAGAAGACTACTTAAGGAATTTCTTGTGAAGAAGAAGTAGAGAAGGATCTTGAAGGAGGCAAGGATATATCATTTAGCTCAAAGCTGAGTACTGAGTCCATAATTATTATTAAGACTAACCCTTCACCTTTACTTAGAAAATCGAAAAAATTGGACAAGGAAGAAAAGGGTGAAGAGATATTTGAAATATTTCAAGAGTGTAGGGACTCAATAGATATTAAAAGGTTGAAGATAGGGAAGATGTTGAATTTGAGAGTTCATCAACTTATGACACTTGAAGATCATAATTTTTTCACGTGATAAGGAAAATAAGGAGTCAAGCTAGTGACAATAAACAAGATGCTTCTTAGGAGGCAACCCAAAGGAAGTTTATTTCTTTTCCTTTACATTTTTACATGTATTTCTTATATGCATATGTGTTTTTAAGCTTGTTTGTTTCTTACATGTTTTTATGTTTTCAAACAAAAAGAGAGAGAATAAAACAAACAAACAAACATTTTTCTCGTTTTCTATTGCTTCTAGGATTATAGTCATAATTAGAGAGTGAATTGACTAGAAAAATCTATCGCAACTTAAGCATGCACTTTTACTCTTGTGATTGGTCAATATACACTATCTTTAAAAGAGTAGTGACTAGAAGTAGACACAATCTAGTGAGATTATGAACCCATAATCGATGATTGTGGATTCATAAAAGTATAAGTGTGGGGTGCGCATATATGTGGATTGTTTATAATGATTGGAATGTCATTTTATCTCTTATCAATGAATTCTAAATGTTGATGTAGCATCTTTAAATTTTTATCCAAAAAAAAGAAGGAAAAATAAAGAAAAAGAGAAAAAAGCAATGAAAAGAAAAAAAATATCTGTTTAATAAAAGTATCAAGGAACAAGTGAATTTGTTTTGCAAAGTTACTCATTATTAGTTTTTCCTCCTAAAGTAGTATGGAATGGGTGATTTGAGTATGATTCGTATGAGGTAGATGTTGTTTTGAAGAATCACTCCTTATAGATTTAATATATTGTTATCATCGATTTTTATAAGTGATTCAATCTAATTAGTTATTCTTGATATGGTTTATGGTGTGAAGGCTTAAATTTTAGTTGTGAAACATAGTTTTTGCATTCATCATAATTGATGAACACAATTGTGAGTGAATGTTGGTTTTTGCACTTGATGTTATATCAAGTGTTTTTCTCATTTCACTAGCTTTGATGGCTTTTACACTACACTATCCAAATACATCTCACCTTAACCCTTTCCCACATTACAACCTTGAAAATTCCTTTGATTCATAATTATGCGTGTGAATCTTAGTGGTGGAGAAATGAAATGATATGCAAAGTTGTGGAATGTCTTTATCATGAATGGTTTTTGAGTGTAACCTATGAATTTACCATATTAAAACACATTTTATCAAAGTCTTCCCCTAGATTGCTCAATTTCTAAAGGGAATGTTGGTTGATTGATCATAAGTAGAAGCATTAAATGTTGAGTTCTTGATATGAATTTATAAGTTATTTCTCTTTGCTTATGACTATCTATTCTTGGAAAATATGGAAAATGAGTAAGTGTTTTGGTTTGCGACTTTGATTTTGATATTTTGCCCTAGGGTGGTAAAAAGGTAAGTATGGGGGAACTTGATATATGCTTAATTGATTGTACATTTATTTTATAACACTTAATGATTATTGATATGAAATGTTTAAAAACTCATTTTAGATGATATTTGGTTTTAGGTATAATTTGGAAGCATAAGAGCTAAATTGAGTTGAAAGCACATTCTTTGAGTCATCTTCTTGAGATTCACATTCAGTTCTCTTCATGAACAAGAAGGAGAAGGATTAGAGAAAAGAGGAGATAAGAAAAAGCCATCAAATGAAGAATATGTGATGCAGTGCAAAACCCACAGTCGTGCATCAACATTCATGAACATGAATCAAGAGTCATTGTCATGCATCAACATTCATGGGCGGGACTCAAAGTGCACGATTGTCAACTTTCACGAACTGGGTCAGAAACCTAATTTCTACTATAAATAGGACATTTTGATGGCAACAAGAGCATGAATCATTTCGAGAGCAAAATGAATGGCAGAGCACACATATTTTTGCAACCCATGGAGGGTTAAGCTTCCCTAACCTGGTTCGGAGGTGAAATCGATGTTGGAGAACACATTTTGGTGTATCTAAATTGTGTTTTCTGTTCTTTCTCTCTTTTGGAATTTTTTATGTTATTTTATGCTTATTAAGTAGGGTAATGTGTAAGAATGATCTGAATGTCTCCATTGGGTTGTTTTTGTGTAAACCTATTGCTAGAATCTTCAATATAATACATAATCATTGTATTTTAGGTTCATTAGTAGCTCTTAATTTTTGGACCCTAATTTATTATTATTATTATTGATTTATTTGTTTTCATTATTTTTTGGAATTAAGCCCATTAATTTGGTGAGTATAAGTTGAAATTAGAAATTTGATGGGAAGATTAGAATTAAGTTAGAATTAATATGGGAATGTTAGAATTAAGATTTCTTAAGGAGTTAGTAGATAAAGACAAAAGGAGGGGCATAAGGGACATTGTATTAAGTGATGAGGGCATAATTGGAAGACCAAGGATAAATGTTGTCTTAAAAAATAAGAAAGAAGAAGGAGAAGTGTCGTGAGAAGCTAAGAGAAGAAGAAGAAAACATAGACAAAGAATAGAAGAAGAAAATCATGGGAAGCTTGGAAGGAAGAGGAAAGAAGAAGAAAAAGAAGAGGAAATCAACTTGCTAGATGTAAGTTTTCATCTTTCTTCTTGCTAGGTTCAAAAAGGGGATTAAATAGAGACTAGGGTTTATGTTGGGAATGAAGGAAAAAAGAAGAGAAAGATGAAACCATTTCTATTTTGGATTTCTAAGCTAGGTTTTGGTTGTTCTAGCCTAGATGGACTATGGGTAGAATGGGTTTAAATTCAATTTTATCATTTTTGGTTCTTGAAGTTTTATGAATTTTCATTTGAATATGGATTAAATAGGAATTGGTTTATTTGAAGGGAATCAAGAAAACCTTACTCAAGAGCAAGAGGA
>JAOSBM010000206.1:22856535-22866813 GCA_027568955.1 Erythroxylum tenue
TTTACTGATAAGGAAGCTCTTTGGGTGAAGTGGGTTCATACTATAATTTTGCGTAGGCATAATTTTTGGAGTGCTAAGCCTTCCTATAATAGCTCTTGGAGTTGGAGAAATATTTTAACAGTCCGGGACAAGTTGTGTTCTCAATTTAGATTTAGGATTGGAGATTGTATGTCTACCTTTTTCTGGCAAGATCCTTGGCACCCTAGTGGCATTCTGCAGTCCTTGTCCACTTCGCGGGAAATTAATGGGTCGGAGCTCCCACTCTCAGCACGTGTTTCAGAAGTAATTTGTAATGGTACTTGGAGCTGGAGTGCGGTTTCCCTGGTTTTTCTTCGCCGTCTGGTTCCTCCAGCTTATTACCCTAATAGTTCCTTACCTGATTGTCTGGAATGGCTACCCAGCTCTACCAAGTGTTATACCAATGAGTTAGCCTATCAATTCTTGCATCCTCCTTTACCGGTTGTTCCTTGGTACAACCTAGTCTGGTCCAAATTTAGCAAACCACGTTGCTCCTTTACCTTATGGTTGGCTTTCCTGCAGAAGCTCCCTACCCGGGATAAGCTTCATTTCCTCTTCACTCCGAACCATTGTTCCTTGTGTCTTTCAGCTAATGAATCCATTAATCATCTATTTTTTGAATGCCCCTTTTCCAAAGCTGTTTGGGACCACTGCCTATCCCATTTTAGCTTGCCCATCTTTAGTTCCCCTACCCTTTCAGCTATTCTTTCCTGGTTCTTATCTGTTCCTAGCTCCAAAGCTTCTGTTGCCACTCTCTTCCCTCTCCTGCTATCCACAACTGTCTACCACCTTTGGACTAAACGAAATGCCAGAACCTTTAAGAATGAGGCCTTGGCTGAGGAGCGTGTGATCTCAGGAATAATCTCCCACGTTAGGGAACTTCTTAGCCTATACACCGAGAGGAGGTAATATTATTTTCTTTTATATCTCTCTTTATTACAGGTCAATCGTTCTGCTTTCGAGGTTTTCTTCGGACTATTCATGCTTGCCTTGCTTACCCTTGGGGGTGCTGCTCCCGTCACCATTTGTGGCTGTTTTTCCTGTCTATTCGGGGATAAGATATGCCAATGCATTTTCTTTATGTTTGTATCTCCTAGGCCTGCTAGCTTCAGTTTGGGTTATTTTAGCTAAGATTTCTCTTTGGAACTTGTTTTGTTTGGACTTTCTTTTCTATGTTTCTTGGGTTTTAAATTGTTGTCTCTTGGAGTTCGAGTTACTCCCTCCTATGCTGTGGAGTCCCTTAGCTTTTCTCTTGGTTTGCCTGCGGTTTCGCTAGTCGAGCCTTCTGACGCTTTGTCTTAAACCTTCATGTATATATATTTTTTTCTTATTAATTTAATTTTTCTGATTTACCAAAAAAAAAGATTCCTATGTCTAGAAAATTTTTATCTTCTAAAAAGAAAATTTCAGAGGATGAAATCAGGATACCCAAACATCCATTTACCGACTTCTAATTCAAATTTTGAATTTTGCTTTCTCTAATCCTTTTCTTTTCTAGTTTTTCTTCATAAACAAGTTGTCAACAATTCTATTAATCCGTTTCCATCAATTGGAAACGTCTTGGTTTCACCATCTTTACCACTCTAAACGTCAATAACACAATTTATTATTTAAGAAAATAAATATATTTTCTTCAATAAGAGAATATCGAGGGGAGGCATAAGAAAATGCAATAAATACGAAAATGAATCCAATTGAGCAGTTTCAGGTACTAGTTTTTTCTAACCCTTAATCAACCAGCATGAGAAAGCTTGGTTTGTGAAGCTCTGCGTCGAGTCATGCAATAGCAATCCCATCAGATACGTCTTGAATCACCAGTTACCTCTTCTTCACTTATAATTTAAACCTTAATCAGCTAAACGTTACATGACTCAGCAACCTAATACAAAGGACGCTCATATATGCACATTCAACAGTTCTTTGAAGTCTATTTGATATGAACGTCTCGCTTCAGTTGGGTAATCTTGCCCAATTAACTAAAATATCCTATGGCGTGTCACTTTCTCCAGTTCAATTATTTTGTCACAGTGTCCTCCTCTTTGAATACAATGTTGGTCTGACCAATCAATGGTGAAAAAAAATGCAACAAACCGCAGAGTAAACATGATGACAATTTACAAGTAATTTGCCGAAAATGCTTATAAATTTTGACTACCGTAATGATAAACAAACAATTGCACAGTTTGCTAGACAATATGAACCAAAATTTATCAGATCAGGTTGCCGCAGAAATAGTTCTACAACCCTACATTCTGATCGTAATATGATCATATAAAGGAAGGAAAAAAATATTGCAAAGAAACGCATATGATCAGCATTCTTAACCCGCGAGTAAAAGATATCAATGAGCTCAAATGATGGTAAACTTTGCACTTTGTTAACCTAGAAAACAACAATAGATAATGACGAGAAATATTCACAAACTTATTGATAATGATAACAATCCCCTATTGTCCACAGGGAAAACAACAATAATGCAGGTCAAGGAACATTATATAACTATTTGCAATTGAAGAGATTTGCAGAACAAGATCAACAAGCAGTACCATTTATACACTCGAATGGATGCTAGGAAACACAAGCAGAAGTGGCTTCACTGCTACCAGTTCTCCTTGACTATTTTTGACTTCTCAAGTATGAACTTTCCTTCCTTATACTTTTGTGTTTCTTCATAAGCTCGTTCATACTTCCAACCAAGCACCTCACGGCAATCACAGCAAGACACATCAGCAACTGTGTGGAGGCCTGTCATGAGTTGCCTGTCCTCCTTTGGCCCCACTGTGATGTTCATTGCATGGGAAAATAAAAATGCTCGACCATGCCTTCCCTAAAACCACAGTACAGAGATTTAGTGGTTTCTGGATCAGCAGAGTTGATAATGAGTGTCAAGCTACACCATGCACTTACTAGAAACAACACCCATAGAATTCGTTTAAGCCAATTCGACCATTAGAGAACAGAGATGACATAAAAATCAAAAGATTGAAGACAAAGTAAACCAAGTGATCACTACCTAGTAGCACAATGTGGATTCAAAGATCTGATGATAACCAAAGAGAGTCAACATATCGAACTTTCTTCAATAGATTCAATACAAACTTATTTCATTTGTATGAGCAGCGTAAGCAATATCAGGGGAAGGTTCTTCAAAAAGACATGCTTCCATTATTTGGAGCTTCATTCTTTATGAAATATTTTCAAGGTACTACTTGGTCACTCGATCAAACAGAAAAGAGAATCAAGACAAAAGCATAAGTAAAGAAGATTGAGCGTGAGCATCAACCTATTACCTGAAATGCCTTAGAAATGACATCGTCGTGAAGGGCAACATGGTTCCTGCAATTACAGCAACTGTACAACCTTGGCACAACCAATTCTGCCATTGTTGACAATCTAAAAGCACTCGACTGCTGACCAATCAACCCAAGAATCTGTAAGAAAATTTATGAGAATAAACTCAGTCAAATTGAATTTGAAGAAGAGGACAAGAAAGTTTCAACGGCAGAAAGACAGACTACTATCTAAATCCATGAGCCAACACAAATATCGACCATTATCGTTTCTTTAACAATATACCAGCAAAATTGGCAAAAACGAAGTTGTGGGAAAACCATGACTAAACAAGACAAAGGAAAAACATATAACTATAGTTTTGGAAACAGAAAAAGAGCAGCTGGTGATAGTTTGTGTATCAAAGAAAACCACATCGAACTGAGAAATGACTCGTGATCAGGGCATACAAAATTAGTAAAACCAAAACCCAGAAGAAAAGGAAAAATTAGTGTTTCGACACCAGAGTTAAGAGAGGCACAAGTATGGCACGTTATTTACAGCTAAAACTTGCTTTAAAATGGTTACACTGGGTTGGAATTATACGCTGAGAAGATCAGACAAAACAAGCCAAATCACTCATAAAATCGATCAAATGAGCCTTCAGAAACAAAAGCAAAAGCAAATGAGAAACATGAATGATATTAAAATTAAGGGCAAACCTTAATTCAATTGGAGCAGGGCTGAGATTGAGTCGACAAGAGAGGGAAATCTCTCTCACACTGTGACATGAGACAAAGAGAAAAAGAAGCTGAGAGTGAGGGTGCGGTGCGGGTGCGGGTGCGGGTGCGAGTGCGAGAGTCAATTTCTGGGGAGAAAAAGGAGACAGCCAAACGACACACCGTTGCTGTGCTTTTTTTTTCATTTTCATTTGATCTTTTCTTTAAATTTCTGCCGAGAGATGTGAAAATATAGAATTGGTTGGTAAATAGCTTACAACTTTTTTTTTAAGGTAAATTTAGAGATATTTGACTATTTGATCGTGATAATCATATTTGATAATTAGTTGATTGAGTTAACGGATTAAACTTAATCTTTTATTTTTAAAAATGTACTTTTATTTTTACTCTAGTGGTTGAGAAATTAAGAAATTAAAAAAATTTATTTAAAAATTGTTACAATTTACTTAAACTATCATCTTAAGAGATAGAAATAGAAATAAAGATAGAGATAATTTTTGCTGCGAGGTAACTCTCTTTGTTAATAAATAAATAGAGAGACAATTTACACTACCAACTTGGTGCACATGCAAAACCAAGAATAGTAAATAACAAGTACCAGTTGAAGAATAACAAATTGTTAGATAAATGAGCTTACGAAAAATTGGAAATCATAAATGCCTACTTGGTTTGTTGAATTGGATAGACGACCATATATAGACTACTGAAATTTCATATGATCTATCATGAAAGTTATAAACAAAAAAATATTTATTAGTCTTGTTAATTACATAATTGATTAGGTTATATGGTTCAAAATAACTATTTTCTTACGGTCCAGTTAGCTCCAATAGGACAAATTAAGAAAAAATAAATTAAAATTAAAATTTATTATAAACTAATAAAGATTTTTAATGTTAGTATAAATATTCAAAAAAATTTCTCACTAAAATTTCGCCAGACATTTGAGAACTTTATGCGGTAATATGTTAAAGATTTAAATGCTCAATTAATATTAAATCGCTATAAAATTAGTATATAATAAATAAGAAGTAAAAATTATAAGAATAAGTAAAAATATAGTATAATATAAAAAATTTTATTGAAATAAAAATGAACTAATAATGCCTATTAATGTATAATAAATCTAATAATTTAAATTAAGAATAAATCTCAAATAAAATTTAAAATAAAAATTATATTTCTATATTATCATTTATTTAAAGATTCATAAAAGTAGAAGTATGTTTAAAGAAAATCAATAGAAAGGATTCTAACTTAAACATACATCTTTATAGTTTAAATATTATTTTTTAACATATTCTTAAATTATTTTAAGCAAAATTACTTTTATATATATCAATTAATAATTTAAATTATTAAACAAATTCATGACAAAGGCTATTGATCGATGGTTTGGTTTTGTGTAAGTTTTAATTAATAACCCTCGATAATCTGCAAGCGCACAGTTTGTTATTGTAATACCAAAGGTGTTGATCCCACAAGGAGGGAACTAATCTAATCCTGAAATATAAGGCGAAAAACAAATCACAGAAATTCAAAATGCAACGAAACTAAAACGAGAATTTAGTTCATTCACTCAAATTAAGAATCAAACACGAAAATATTAATTTCTAAACAATTGCAACACACCCATGAATCAACCAAAAGAATTTACCAATTGAGAGAAAAGGAATTTTACCTATCCTTAATGCTAACCTAACTAATTATGAATTATTGGATTGTTGGTTCTAGACTATCCTAGGGTTGATTTCTCTCTCTCGGATTGTAACCATTAACCTAAATCATAAATCCTAATCAGATTATAGAAGTTGCAATCTCTTAATTCACAACCTATCCAAAACCCTAATTAGCTCTGAAATTCTCTAATAAACTATCATAAACCTATGCAAGATCTCTCTTTGCATAATTTCTCAATTTGATTCAATTCTTGTTTCTATTAAATCATCTAACTCTCGTTAGTTCAATTTAATCGTTTTTATTCAATTCACCCTCTCAATTTATTATCGAATTACGCAATCGCAGAATCAAACCACAACAGTATCCAAATAACACATAACAATCAAATTCTCATTAATTCAAGAATAAAATTTCAAATGTGAGTTTAAAACATCCTCGACATTCTAGATCCTATCATCAACTGTTCAATCTAATTTTATACAATGATAAAACTAAAAATAACAAGAAATACAATCTAAAATAGATGATAGGAGGCAACGATGTCGGGAAATCTCCTGATGTGAGAAGTACTTCGAATCAGCTTCTTCTTCTCTTCTCTCGTCCTTTTTCTCTTCCTCTATCTCTTGATGATTTCTCTCTAGGGTTTCTCAAGATGGTTGATGCAAAAGCTCTTTCTTTTTTAATAAGTAAAATTGTTTTAATAAATTAAATAGGAAGTTAAATATGAGATAAAGAATAACTAGCAGGTCATGCAGCGGCAACATTTAGAGGATAAAGCTCAGTTATATCCACGACATCATTTAGAGGCAAACATAATAATTTCAGCTAGTACAACGACAGCATATGGAACGAGAGTCATAAAAGAGCTAGGCAAATTTGGGAAGCTTAGAACGTGTTTTCTCCCTTTCTCACAATTCCTACCAAATTAGGGTTTGGGAAGATGATCGTCGATCGTAGTAGGAGAAGTGCTACAGCCGATGGAAAGAGAGGATCTTTAAGAATACGCATCCTATATCTAGAACTGACGCAGAGTGTAAGGATTGGAGTACACAACTTCGGCAGACGCGCTCTATGCATGAAAGACAAAGGACACCTCTTACTCAAGTACTGACTTGCAACTTGAGCTGATTTCCTTTTTCAAGAATTTTAGCCTCTGTATGTTAATAGATTCTCCATGATAAGGATAGATTAGGGCAAACTCGATCAGGCCTTATAGAACATAGGAGTTTCTCTCTGATTCTGCCAACTAGACAGAAGAGAACCTCATCTTGTGAGCGATGTGTGATCTGAAATCTTCAAATGTTTCTCTCTCGCCAAATATCCTTAATGGACGAGGCAAAGGAGAAGACATAGATATGCTTATTGTAGTTGGAGGTATGGTTCACCTTCTGAAACCAGCCTAGAGCTTCCCCAAAAGTGGTCCCAATA
The DNA here is from genome assembly GCA_027568955.1 of Erythroxylum tenue. Classification (NCBI taxonomy): domain Eukaryota; kingdom Viridiplantae; phylum Streptophyta; class Magnoliopsida; order Malpighiales; family Erythroxylaceae; genus Erythroxylum; species Erythroxylum tenue. The sequence goes on from JAOSBM010000206.1 coordinate 22,863,672, forward strand.
TTATATATAAGACACAATTCCTATACTTTCTACCATATGAACTGGGAGAAGGGGCAAAGGAAGAAAAGATGATTCTTAGATTCTTCTTCTAACTTACAGAGAACACAAATAAAGTAGGTAATATAGTGTAGTATGTCCATTGTACTTAGCTTATTCAGCACAGTGAGCCAAAAAATAATGGAATAGCTAGGCATGAGAACCTTATGCCAAATGATAGGGAACTATGGTTGTCTTAGGTGATTCTGATTCTCCCATTTCCTGAATTTCGCAAGTTGGAAGGTATTAGGAGGTAGATTAAGGCATTAAAATGAGTCCTCTCTACCCAAATTAGGGTGGTAATGAGGAGTGAGATAGTGTAATTCCCTTGGAATATTCCATTGACCCCTTTGGATGACGGATTTAACTTTCGAGTTGATAAGAAGGCCATTCCAAATATGAAGAGCTTGAGAAAATCTGATAAGGGGTCCTTTACCCATCGAATTATCAAACCATAGGAATCCTTTTTAACCATTTCCATCCTTACAAGTCGATCACCGAAGGTTGTAAGAGGGGTCTTAACTTTAATAGTTGAATTAAAGACCAAGAAAAGGAGGTTTTAAAAGGGATAGTCCAAAGACTAGAACCTTTAAAGATATAGGTATGAAACCAAAGGATCCATAAAGATTGCTTATCTAGTAAAATATTCCACAGATTTCTAATCAAAGCTGACCTATTAAAGGAGGCAATAGAGATCAAACCTAAGCCCCCTTCTTCCTTCTTTTTACAAACTTCTGACCATTTCACCTTTGCAAAGTGTCAGTCTGAATTGAGGTTTCCCCAAAGAAATCTTCTAAATAGCTTCTCGATGGTTTTGATCACTCCTTTAGCAAGTGAGAAGTTAGAGGACCAGTAGAAATGAAGGGAATTAAGTATAGATTTAATAAGTTGCAATCTTCCACAAAAGACATAATCTTATTAGTCCACCTAATCAATCTTCTTTGTATTTTTTCTATCAAAGAGAAGCATTTAGAGAATTATATCCTTTTAGTGGTAATCAAAAGACCTAGATAAGTTAGAGGAGCTTGCTTCCTACACATTCCTGTAATTACAGAGATACGACCTTCCATCAAAGTGGCACTAATAGCTAGGATTAAATGGCTATTTGTAAAGTTAACCTCCAATCTTGAAATATCTTTAAACAAAGATAGTGTCGAGATGAGTAATTTAATAGATTTACCATGGGCCTTGGGAAAAAACAATAGGTCATCCACAAAGCATAAGTTAATAAGCCCTACCCTTTTACATTTACTGTGATATTTGAAGTCTTTACTTATACTTACCTTCTGCATAATCAATTGCGTTAGGACTTCCACGCATATGATAAAGAGATAAGGAGAGATAGGATCACCTTGTCTAAGGCATCTTGCACTCTTAAAGAAATCAGTTGGCCTTCTATTAACTGGAATGGAGTATGATGGAGTGCTTATACAGGCCTCAACCTATTTGACAAACTCATGAGGGAAACCCAAAAGACTTAGGGTCTATAGGATAAATTTCCATTATATATGATCAAATGCTTTCTTGAAGTCCACTTTAATGATCCAATTAGGAGGACTATTCTTTCTCTGATACCCTTTCATCAATTATTGAACAATGGAGATAATATCCCCAATCCATCTTCTATGCAAGAAGGCACTTTGATTATCTGAGATTAAGGAGTCTAGTACTGCCTTCAACTTGTTTGCTAGAATTTTAGAGATTACCTTGTAGAGGAAATTGGTGCATGCAATAGGCCTGTAATCATTCAATGAGGAAGAGCAAGAGGATTTAGGAATCAAACAAATATGATTTTTGTTAATCTCTTTAAGAAGCACACCCCTAGAGAAGAATTCCAGAATGGCACTCTTAACCATAAGGCCAGTGTCATGCCATGTTTTTTGAAAGAAATGTCCATTAAATCCATCAAGTCTGGAAGCTTTATTAGGCTGCATTTGGAACACAACCTCCTCGATTTCTCTATCCTCCACTGGTTTAATGAGTGTTGCAGCTTGCTCCTGTGAGATCTTAGTATGAATGATGGAGCAAAGAGGGGAAGGAGTGGCCTGGGAATGGGTAGAACCATAAAAGCTCTTAAAGTATCTCTCAGCTTCTGTTATGAGGTCTTTTTGTTGGGAGATTTCAACTCTATCTTGTAACTTAAGAGAAAAGATCCTATTAGAATTCCTTCTGTATAACATGGAGTTAAAGAAGAATTTAGAGCATTAGCTAATGGATCTTGGCTCTTTGTTCCATTATATTATCATGATCCCTGGCTTTGGATAAATAAGATATCAAAAAGGTCTTCTCAGTGTTCAATAAGATAGCATTTGAAGGATCAAAAGCAAGCTTAGCATGAATAGATTCCAACCCTACTCTAGTTGTGGTAACATCTTGTTGTGTTGATGTAACATCACACTTCCATAGAACACATACCCGACATTCCAGAGAACATTCGAGCACATACCCCAAGGAAACAACATGTTAGAGCAATCACATCATTTATCATGGCATCATATAGAACATAAACATTTTAGAAAAACTAAGTTCTCTCATTTCATTCATGGACATAGGCATACATTGTCATTACATTCCTTGTATTTGATTCATAAATATAAATATCCATTATGTTATTACACTCATAACTCCTGTTTATACAAAACATGACATGTCAAAGTTCACAACTCTATACAATATGTACAACATAAAACTAGTTACTGGACCAAAATATTCAATCTAGACGCTTCAGTATCAGCTGACCAGACCTTTAAGCCATTCTTGGTTCCAAAATGGACAATGCTAGGTTGCTACTAGATTGTCTTAGAACTAGGTTTTCTCAATACTTGAAAATCAACGATGCAATTTTGATGAGTTTACGAACTCAACCAATGAACCATCATTGACGTGTTCATTCAAGGCAAGACACAATATCGCAAACATATAAAATCCAAGTTCTCAAGCACATCACATTATTTAAAATCAATTCCCAATTATCACATCATTTAATTGTCTAACAAATCACAATATATGTATCTCATATTTTAACAAATACATTAGGAACAAAAACATTTTATATTTACTATTTCAACACAATTCAATAAATTCCTCACCGCAGTTCACATAACAC
>JAOSBM010000206.1:22898056-22909159 GCA_027568955.1 Erythroxylum tenue
TTGGCAAATTGAAAATTTCAAAATTAATAATTAAAATTGATTAATTATTAATTTTTAAATATTCAGATAAATGAAAACAAATAAAGAAATTATAATTTATATTAAATCATTATTAAAAATTTTGCAAATTTATTTTAATTCAATTTATTTTCGGTTAAATAACATTTAGTAATTATTTGACAATCCACGACATCTGCTCAACAAGACGTCGCGGAATGTGGTTTTTTTCGACGTCTTTCAAACGTCATTAAAACTATTTAATATGTGACATTTACTCCCAACGTCTCAAAATATTAAGACATTTCCTGACATCTTCATAAATGTCACAGAATGTGGGTTTTCTGTGACGTCCTTCGAATGTCGTAAAAACTAATCAATCCGTAACATTTAATTCCAACGTCGTAAAATATCGACACCTTTTCTGATGTCTTAAGAAATGTCACAGAATATCGGGGCTTTCCACGACGTTTACCAACAGACGTTGTAGATTCCTATTGCCTGCTCCACCTTCTACAACGTTTTTTGTGACGTTTTAATTTACATCGTGGATGGTTTTCGACAACGGTAAAATGACTTCTACGACGTTTAAAAAACGACGCAGAAAGGATCCTTTTTTTTGTAGTGGATACACAACAAGTCAATGTATAAAACTTCTAGCATTGTAACCATGCATGGTCTAAAAACTGGACGTTGTTTTCCTATATTTGCCAACTAATGCTTACAGTCAAGACTTTTAGATTTGAGAGGCTCTGAACAATGAATGTTATTTCGGGTAAGAATGAAGAAAATGACAGGACCTGTCAGAATCCAAGACAATGCTCAGAACGCGTGCGTGAACGAGGGGAAATGACGATCACAAACTAACAATAGTCAGAAAGAACACGATGCTCTTAGGTATTTTCATTCCTACGTAGTCGTAGCATTGACACGATATATTATGTACGACGTATTGTCCTATCAGCTGACTACTTACATGCCAGTGCCATTTTTTGCTCAAGTTTCTCTACCCCCGTCTCCCTTAAAGTGATATGGGTCTGCTGTTGTGATTAGTTTATATAGTTACTTATGATGTTATATACAATTATAGATGAAATGTTAAAGACGGCTTAAATCTTAATTAGTTTATATGGATTTTGGTATTTCCTTTAACTAACATTTCCCAGTATTGGGGAACATTTTGCTAAGTCTTCAATCTTGTTGCGCGAGGAACTGAGATCAGATAGATAGTCAAATGCATGGTTAAACATTCTGAGTAACCAAACAACACATTGAAAAGGGGGGATGGGGCAGGATTAAGGTGGTCGTACTACGCCTTTTAAAATTAGGCAGGAAAGGGAACCCCACATAATGGATGCCGAGGGTGGTGCTGGTGCACTCAACAGCATTCGACTAGTGGGCTACAGCAAAGAAACGAAGATGTACTATACTCATTTAAATCAAAACAGTGGAGATCTAGATGATGGATCATCAGACTTAGTCGGGGTCAATTATTCTCTTGCACACTTACCAAGGAGAATGTTTTGTGGGTCCTAATATCATAAAAAAGAAGTTAAGATCCTCTGTCTAATTTTATGGTTTCTTATTGTATCCAGTGAATCTCAGCCATTCATTTATGCGGACTTCACGTTAATTTATGTGGAACCTACCCGGGACTCGCATAAATTAATAACTGAGATTTACTGGACACAACAAAACATCATAAAATTAGACAGAGGATCTTGTTCCAAACAAAAAAGGGATGTGTTTTGTTGTGATGCCTTGCATTTAAACTAGAGAAAAAAGAACTGAAGAAAATAAGAAAACAAAACGAGCGTGAAACCAATGATCACTCGCCTCTGGGAAATAGGGCAGCTATTGTAAAGATAAAGAAATTAGTGGTTGAGCTTTTTGGTGGTGGCAACTGGCAAGCAACTTAATACCGCTATGAGTGTGCTTCATGAGAAGCGTTCTTCAATGCAATTTCTCTACCCTCCTACTTGCTTGCTCCAGGAAGATGTACTTCTAAGAATATCAGAACTCCTGATGAGGTCATGAACCGGAAACCTGTTATATATATATATATATATATGCCCACACACACCCACACAGACAAAGGAAAGATTGGGAAGAAACACAGAATTCATTGCAACACATTTGATGTTCTCAAATCTTAATAAAACTGATGAATAGAAGTCTTACCATCCATACAAATTATTACAACTAACACATTATACATTTATGTTTTGTTTTGCCAAGCCAACCAATGACACAAGCGGTAGAGCTCTTCAAGTTCCCATATCCATGAAAAGAAGTAAAGAACACCGCTGGTGCTAAATTAACAAAGAAAATATCCTATCTGTTAGTAATGAATATTTCAATACAAGTCACCCACCTTAAGAAATTATAAGAAGTTAAAGAAGCCAAAGTTAAGAAATAAAACCCATATTATTATTTTCTTTACCATCTACTTCTAATTTACCATGTTCCTCCACCCAACATCCCTGTCCAATACCCTATTGAATCTCCATGATCAGCATTTTGATCAATTCCATTTGTTCTAGACAAGTGCTTTAGGTCTTCAAAAGGGAACAAAAGCCTTCCACTGCTGTTTTCTTGAACTCCCTGAACGATTTCGTACCCACTGCTCGCTGTACCAAGACCATCCAAAGAAAATTTTAAATTTGGTTTGGAATCTTTAAGGGGGAACCCAGAAGTACTATATACTGTGTTGGGATATTGAATCAGCATAGGCATGAAAGAATTCAAACCTCTTGAAGAGATTCCAGTTAACAACTCCAAAGGTGAGAGTTGAGATGTATTGGATGTAGAAGAAGGAGAAGAGATTTGGTTCTTGTTATTGTTTTCCAAGATTCGAACTTGCATCAGTTCAGAGAAACTCTGAGTTGATGGGAAGACAAGGTTTAGGTCTTTACTTTCAGGGGTCTTGGGGTTTTGAGTGGAAGATTGTGACATGCTTGGAGGGGAGACAAGAGCAGGCAGTTTTTTGGAAGAAGAAGACGATGATCTCTTGTTCCTTCTTGAACCACCACCAACAGGAATGTTTCTAAGAGAACCGCCTTCAGTCCAGTACCTTCTACAAGTCTTGCAAACGTACCTAGGTTGTGTGAGACTGTAGTTGTTATAGTAGCAGAACTTGGTATTGGTTGAATTGCACCTTGGACAGTTCAAGGCCTGTTCTTTGTCAGGCCTTTTATTCCTCTCTGAAGCTGAAGGAGAAGCTTTTCGGCATGTTTTTGTGGCTATCTCTTCTATTGGTTTCACCACTATCTCCTAAAGAAGGGAAAGCAGCAACAAGAAACAACAGAAGCAAAAAGAGGAAAGAAAATTAGACATAAAGAAAACCATAACATGAAGATGAAAAACCTGTAGAGAGTGAAAGAAAGAAAGGAAGAAAGATAGCTGACAGAGAAACAAACTTATACAAACAAATTTGGCCACCTTTTCACACTTTTCCTACAATGTATCAGGTCGGAAAAGAAAAGGGAAAGGAGAAATAGCACCCCTTTAACTCTTTATCACACATTTAATACACAAGCAAAAGCAAAAGAAAGAGATAAAAGTGCCTTATATGTGGATGTGAAGAAATGATAAACATCAAGTCCAAATCACTGGGATGAGCAACCTGTTGTACCACCATATATACCCATGAACATATACCCTCCTCATCTTTTTCAAAAAAGAGAACGCAATAAAGCAACAAATCCATACAATTTAACTATGAATTTCACTTTCCAAAAGTATACCCATAAGAGAGAAAAGTTCAACGGCATCATCAAGAGCTAGACATGCCATGGATCTGTATATAGTATAAACTTTTACCTGTGGCCACTGAGCAGTATCCATGGATGAGATAGTATCTTGAAAGAATAACTCAATTTCTGAAGTCGAAGGTGGAGGAGAAGAAGGGTATAGTAGCGTTTGTGTGTGAAAGATCTCTGTGTACCACCTTGCTTTATGGCTTGTAGCTCCGGAGAGGGAGAGAGGTGCAATAGTGGATCATATTCTACCCCTGGTTACACGGCTCAATTATTTTTTAATGAAGTGGGAATAATATTTTCCTTTATAAAGATAGATAACTTGCTTACTATGTTATACAGAAAACAACATATGGGTATGATCCATAATGGTGGCTCTGCTGACCACAGTCAGATTTTTCGTTCACAACCGTATTTTAGCTTTTCACGACATAAATTGCTAGTGATCAACTCCAGTGAGCTCTGCATTCTTAATTTAATTACCATAGGTCTTTTGATAAATAATATGATCTAATAACTCTTTATTTAAAAAGGCCAGTACATACAGCATTGTTCTTTTATAATATTTTTATGCTGATCAGTACCTTTTATATGCAGGTATATTAAGATTTTTTAAATCCTTTCTTTTATGGATAACAATAACCTTTCGTTAATTAAACAGAAAAATTCACATAAGAGACGATGTCCAACTGATCAACAATGCTGACAGATACTACAACAGAAACGACATTTGGCGACAAATATTTTCGTCGGTATAAGTACAAAATTTGTAGCAAATATTTTTTAGTGACGAAAAAAAATCGTTGAACATTTCACCGCAATATTCAGGTAGCAAAATATTTCGTTGCAAATTATTTTTCGCTTTGATTATGGTATAGTGCCAAAAGAGATAGGCGAGATTAAAACTAATCATCGCGAAAGACTATTCGTGACGATTATTATTGGTGGCTAAAAGTAAGTTAGCTACATTACTTACCTATAGCTAATAATATATTGCGGCGATAATGTTTACAGAGCAAAACATATTTTAGCGACAATTTTTAGAACGTAGCTAAATGTTATTTGCAACAATTTAGGTAATGTATTTAAAAACTTTTGGCAAACATTTTGGAATCATTGGAAAATCATTTTAGCTATGTTTTTATTTAATTTAAAAAAAATATTGGTGACAATTTGAATAACATTACTAAAAAGTTTTGATGAAGAGTTTTGATTTTTTTAGTAAACATTCATATAAAAAGTTGTATATTCAATTATGATTATTTTTAGGATTTTTAATCCATCATATTGTTTGTGATATTTAGATATTTAGATTTATAATTAATTAATCAAAAATTAAAATAAACAATATTTTATATAAAAATAAATGTCATTAAAAATTAATTAAAAAAGCTTATGTACAAACTAAGGGTCGTTTCCATCGTTAGTACTACTTTCATAATTTGAGCCTAGTATTTGTTTGACCATCTTTTCAAACCTGGCCAACTTTTGTTTAGTACGATCTAACTTTTGTTCATTACGTTGTAACGAAGTCTTAAGCCATCGATTCTCCTCTTGAAGAGTCGTTACATATGCTAGTTGCGATAAGGATGCCTCAATCGGCTTAGGGTCATGCTTAAGACCTTTGATGTAGGATGATCTTGTACCAAAGACGTTGTTACAAACGTCATCTACATTTGGCCCATTTCCATTAGACAATGAGCTCTGCAACAACTCTTGTGTCTTATTCTAAAATTTAAAAAACAAAATCAGTATTTAATTCAAAAGTTAATAAACATAAAAATTAAACAAAATTTTAGACTTACATAATTATCTTGCACTTCTTCAGACGTCCAACCTCCACACTCTTATCCATGTAGTTCCTTTTCACTTTGTTTTATGAAAACAAAAATTGAAACATGTTAAATAATATTTATTAACTAATAAAATTATAATTTCTAACCAAAGAACTTATAAATTCTTTTCGGACGAGAACAAATGATTTGGAGCCTTGGTTGAGAGAAGTTCTCATTTTTTCTATTAACCTTGACTTTCTCACACTTTTCCTAAATATAGAAAATAAATAGTCATTACATGTGGCACAAGATTAATTGAAACAAATGTGAAGAAAAAGAAGACAAACTTTAACGTTGGTAGAAGCCAAATAATCACAAATTTGACTCCAATTTTTCGGAGTCACCAGTTCGGGAACATGTGTCCTTTCCTCCTCATCCGAAAGAAAAGATTTGTAGTATTTATGTAGTCGATAATAATGATCATTCACCCTTTGTTTCAATAGTGAACTGACACAGCTTCAAATTTGAAGGTTCTCGATATCAACGATATTGAGTTTCATCTGTGAACAATAAGTAAAAATTAAATAAGTGTTTAAATATTAGTTACAAATACATATAATTAAATAAATTGAAAATTTATCAAGAGCATTTTGAAGCAAGTTGTCTTCTTTCAATTGCTTGGTATGCTTAAGGCAAGACAATTTGGTCCTGACGACGACCCCTAACTCACTGGAAAATTTTGTTGACTGGACCTTGTCAACAGGATGACCTTGTGAGAGGTCAATATGCACTGATAACTTGTTGTTCATTGCAACATTCATGCATTACAACTTAGAACTTTTAGTGATACCTCTACCTATTTTCTTGACAATGGTATTGAAAGCTGACAACAAGACAATAATGATAAGAAAAAATGCATTAAACATGTAAACATATATTTGAAGATAAGTGAAATCATAGGTGGTAAAGAGTAACAAACCTAAAGATCCCTCACCAGTAGTTGAAGTAGATACATGTTGTTGCTGACTGGCTTCATTGGTGGATAAAGTCGGTTGTTGTGGTTGATCTGGTTGGTGTGGAGGAGGAACATCTTCACTAGTTGCCACCTACTTTCCCTTATTTTTACCAGGTGTCATTATATTGAATATCTATAATGATATTATTAAATGATTTCTGAATGAAGTTCCAATATAAAATAAGGAGAAAATTAGAATAACAATATAAAAAACTTGTCAAATTTAGAAAGTCCATCATTTATATACCTAGACGGTGAGAAAATAATTTAATTTTATTCAAAATACAGGAACAGGAAGTAGATGGAGGATTATTTGATGTAGTTTAGTTGTAGGAGTTGAGCAAATTTTAATTCATAATAAACATGTCAAGAGCTTGTTATTCAAAATACAAGAACAAGAAGTAGATGGAGGATTATTTGATGTAGTTTAGTTGGAGGGGTTGAGCAAATTTTAATTCATAATAAACATGTCAAGAAGGTTTGTATTATAGCACTCTTTAATCGCTTCTCATCCTCGAATATGATTACATTATCTCATGAATGAGACAAAATCATTGTAGTACGAAAGATTACATTGACGAACATGATGAGTATGATTTCTATTAGAAATTAGAGGATCAAAGTTGTAGATCCCTTGATGGGATTATTTTGATTGTTTGCTCCAATCCCGAGTTAGTTAATTAACTATAATCATAAGTTAATTTAAATGGTGGCTTGTCAGTTTTCAAACAATATAAACAACAATCTTATATAAACAACAATTTTTTTCCCTTCAATCATCATCATCAACATCTTCAAAATCATCATCACTAATTACATTATGATGCGACTCTTCATCACTATTATATCCAGCCAAAGTATCATCGTTGTCATATAATTCATCCTCAACATATTCTTCATCTCTTTCGGCGATAAAATTGGCTTGTACTTCATCCTCTTATACTATATTAGGATCAACATCTCTCCTATGGATTAAAGATATATATGTATCTTCTATTCAAATGGCTTCATTATTCAAGTCCATTCAATCTCTTGATATAGTTCATCATCATCCTTACTCATTATACCATTATCCCTTTCACAAAAATTGAAGAGACTTCGGTGTTGAAAATTTTGAATAGCATTCCAATTGTTGCCCATTACAGTATCATTGAGGTAGAAAACTTGCTTCACTTGACTTGCAAGGACAAAAGGGTCATTATCATATATACCATGTCTTACTAACATTGATGCTAGTAACATTCCCATTCACCTTCATGTCAATAATATTAAACCATTTGCAATTAAATAGAACCACCTTTTTATCCTTGTTGTAATGCAACTTTATTATTTCAGAGGTAACACCGTAGAAGTCAATAAAATTTTCTTCATGACATCCCTCAACGTTAACCCCACAATTTTGGCTTCTAAGTCGACTATCTTAATCTTGTAAGTGAAATCTAACCCCATTAACAATGTAACCTGTGTATTTTTTTTCCCACACATATGAGGGCCATATGCTAAAGAATATAATGTTGTTGTCCCCTCTTGCATGTTACGGTTATGTAACTATATCATCTGTAAGACCAACAAGAAATTAAAAGCTAATATGAGAAACAAATTTTCATAAGTTCATAATATTCCATCAACAAATAACTTACTCGATTCCTAAACCATGATAGGAACTTAAGCTTATGTCTTTCTTCAATATTAATTGAATCAAATCTTTATGCTCTCTATTTAAAAAGTTAGAAAAGATAAGGAATTTAGATTGAATAACAAAATTTAAATAAAAATTTGAATAAAAAGTAATATACATACTTCATATATAATCGAATTCCTCGCAATTGTTCAAAATATACCAATGGGCAGTTTTGTATTCGCCCTTAGTTAACTCCACATATTTTTTGACACCAAGTGGCCTAACTTTTTGGGAGAAAACTGACAAGCCACCATCTTGATCAAAATCAAAGTTACATTCGGGTCTATTAAATCTTGTTTTGACGTCATTTAAGAACATCGAACAAAATGTCAATCACTCATTCACTATATAAGCCTGTGTAATAGAACCTTTAGGTTGAGCTCTATTACATACATATCGCTTAAGAGAACATAAACACCTAAACAAAATATAAAACATTAACAACTGTTACCGACTAATAAGTTAAGAAAAAAAAAGTAGAAGTTGATATATATTACCATTCAACAAGAAACATCCATCGAAATTGAACTGGTCCATAAAGTTTTACTTCGTATGGTAAGTGAATTCCTAAATGCACCATAATATAGAAAATTTTTTTTGGGGGAATTCTAGTTCAAGCTTACATAGAATCAAAGCTAAGCCTTTTTCCATTTTATCAAGCTCTTCATCTTTAAGTGTCTTGCACTATAATTGCTTAAAAAACTAGTTTGACCTAAAATATCAGACACATTCCTCGACAAACACTCACGTATTCCAACAAGAAGTAATCGTTGTAGAAGTACACGACAATCATGACTTTTCAACCCTGTTACTTTCCCCTTTTTAACTTTCACACATTGGGCTATATTAGGTGCATACCCATTAGGAAACTTGATTGATTTAAGAGAAATTGACAAAAAGCCTACTTCTCCTTTTTTTTAGCATGTTGTAACAAGCTGGTAGAATAATGTATGACCCATCATCTCTTCTTTTCAAAAACAAATATTTTCTTATATTCATGTCTTACAAATCTAGTCTAGCCTTAATTGTGTCTTTTGATTTGCCATCAATTCCCAACACAGTTCCTAAAATATTCTCATAATATTTTTCAATATGCATCACATTAAGATTATGCCTCAATAGTAATTCCTTCCAATATGGAAAATCGAAAAATATGTTTTTTTATTCCAATTAAGCTCAACAATATTTCATTTTCGCTTTCTATTACTTGGGTGTTTGCAAGGTGTAATGTCACCTAATTGTGATAGCTGGTAAACCACATCATCACCAGACAACTGCAAATGAGCATCACCAAATTCTACTTTTCCGTTAAACAATGTGCTTAACTGCCATCTATACCCATGTTCCAAGAAACGACGATGTCCCGTATAACATATTTTACTGCATAGCCTTATTGAATAAGTTTGATGGTTACATGCAGGATAGGCCATATACCGTTTAATGCTCCATCCATACAAATTCCCATAAGCTGGAAAACCATTTATAGTCCATAAAATAGACGCATGCATTATAAATGTTTCACTTTGAACAACCTCAAATGTTTGTAATCCAACCTCCCATAAATTGTTTAAGTCATCAATTAATGGTTTCATGTATATATCAATATCCTTACTAGGAGCAGTAGGTCCTGGAATAAGCAAAGATAGTTGGATGAAAGACTCCTTCATACACTTCCAAGGTGGTAAATTGTATGGCACTAGAATTACCAGTCACATGCTGTACAAATTACTTATTTACCAAAAGGATTAAATCCATCTAAGCTAAACCAAGTCAAACATTATGACAATCCTACGCAAACCATGGAAACTTTTCATCAAAGTCTTTCCATATCATTGAATTTGCTGGATGACACATAACGTTATCATCTATGTGTTTCTCTTAATGCCACCTCATATCTACAGTTGTTTTTGTTGACATAAAAAGCCTCTGTAGTCGTGGTTTAATTAGAAAGTATCTCAAGATTTTTCCTATATCTTTTTCCCTCTCCCATCATCCAATCGCCACCTTGATATTCCATAAATGGGACACTCTTCAAGATCTTTATTGTCCTTCTAAAATATAGTATAATCGTACTTACAAGCATGTATTGATATATATCCTAATCTAAGATCCCTTAACAATTTATTTGCATCATTGTAAGATTTGGGTAATTTATGTCCGACAGGTAATGCATTATTGAGCAAGCCAATTAACATATCAAAAGACTTGTTACTCCATTTATTATACACCTTCAAATGCCACAACTTCACAACAAAAGAGAGCTATGAGAAATTCAAGCACCCTGGATATAATTCTTCTTATGCAACTTTTAATAACTTGTCAAAATTATCTTTAGTAATTCTACCAATGATGTTAGGCAAACCAGTTTCATTTATAGTCTCCATATAATTCCCATAATCCTCTAACATCTTGCCTATCCCATCATCATCCCCATCATCTAGAATGTTATTGTTACTATCATCAACACTTTTACCTACACTTCTGCTACAACTTGCTTTCTTACGTTCGCCATGATAAAGCCATGGAGTATAGAATTTATCTATGCCTTATACTAGCAAGTGATTATATTAGGCCCCGAACCTTTTTGGTTACTTGAGGTACTGTTCATGACTATTTAGGTATGAAGAAATAAGAATATATGAATTCAAAAGAAATAGAAAAGATGATTTGCATACAAGATGAACTTCATGTGGTATATATATTAGAAGTTAAGTTGATTGATGATTTGAAGACTTGAGGCATTAGAGAGGCTTGAAAAAGGTTTAGAACATGTTGCTAAGTCATGTCCGTTAAACGGACAAGGAGGTCCGTTAAACGGACACAATCGGACGAAATAGAAAGTTGCCAGCTCATGTCCGTCGAACGGACAGGTATGTC
>JAOSBM010000206.1:22931580-22948583 GCA_027568955.1 Erythroxylum tenue
GCTATTCTTCTTGAGGGATGGATTTCCTTTGGCCTTTTTCTTCCACATTCGTCTAATCTTCCTTGAAATGAAAGATAACTCGTCATCTTCTTCACTTGACTCTTGGTCTGACTCATTGGAATCATCGTTCTTAGTTTCTTCGATCTTTAGTGCTTTTAATGATGAGTTCCTCTTCCTTTGAGTCTTGTGGTTCTTCTGTCCGGCTTTTAGTGCTATCCACTTGTCCCATCTGGGTTTGTCTTCAGCAGCGAGTTCAACTTCATGTATTTTAAGAGATCCAAGCAATTCGTCAAGCTTTAACATGCTTAAATCCTTGGCTTCCTATACAGTTGTAACTTTCGGTCTCCACCTCTTTGGTAGACTTCTTAAGATCTTACGAACATGGTCTTAGTTGTCGTAAGTTCTTCCGAGAGCTTTAAGCCCATTGATAATTCTTTGAAATCTTCCAAACATTTGATCAATAGATTCTTCATCTTTCATCTTGAAAAGCTCATACTGATGCACAATAATACTTATCTTGGACTCTTTAACTTGATTTGTACCTTGGTGTGCGATGGATAATGTATCCCACATCTCCTTCGCAGTATCGCATCCGTGGACTTTATCGTACTCACTTCTGCTTAAGGCAAAACTCAAAAAGAACTTTGCCTTCGAGTTTAGTTAAAATCTCGCCTTCTGATCAGCAGTCCATCTGATCCGTGGAATAGGATTTCCCTCTTCATCTACAGGTATGTATGGTCCATTCTCTATTAGGTCTCAAAGATCAATATGAGTAGATTCGATAAATAGCCGCATTCTATCTTTCCAGTAGTGATAGTCTTCTCCATTGAACGCCGGAGGTCTAGTGACTGAGGCACCTTCTGCTGTATATATATGTGATTCTGCCAAGAATCTTGATCCACACTTTGTTACAATGATCCTTGGACACCAAACTCTAATACCAATTAAATTGAATCACACATTAATATAACACTTAATAAGCGATACACAAATGCACAAGAAGGGGGGGTTGAATTGTGTATTCTTTTTCGATAATCCCCTTTTTAAACAATTTCTTAAAAGAAATTTGTTCTTTTTCAGAACTTGCTAAAAATCAATGTTGTAAGTTGTTTTCGAATTTAATGAATGAAAACAGTAAGATCGAAAAATTTAAAGTTAAGAGAGAGTTGAGAGTTGAAAGATGTTGACACAACAGATTTATCCTAGTTCACCCTAAACAGTGGGCTACGTCTAATCCTCAGATATGTATCTGAGATTTCACTATCTCACTAATCGTTACAAGTATTCTTTGACACTAAGCCTCTTCAGGTCTCAAACAATCAAGTATTCTTTCACTATTAGCCTCTTCAGGCTATCTGTACTTCTTTCAACTGAAAGATAGTTTGAGCTTTGTTACAGAAAAATAGCTCTAGGTTTTTCACACAACATAATCTCTCAAATTGCTAAGCTTTTTAATTTTTCTAACTTCTACGGTCTTCAACTCCGACTTGTATTTATAGCCTTCGTCTTCAACTGCTTCTTGAAAACTGCTTCTTGAAAACTGCTTCTTTCTTCTTGTTTCTTGTTCTTTCAAGAATCGGTTATTTAGTTGAGTTCTATAACCAATTCAAGCTGATTAGTAATCCGACATGGTCTCGAATCTTTCGTTTGATTTTCCTTCGTCCGTCTAATTTTCTTTTACGCCTTCCATCTCATTTTTGCTTTTGCGCCTTGCGTCTGATTTTCTTTCGTCTGATTTTCATTTAGCGCTTCCGTCTATCTTTTATATCGTCTGATTTCTTCCGTCTGTCTTTTGTTTCCACGCTTTCGTCTGTCTTTTATGTCGTCTGATTTCTTTCGTCTGTCTTTTACATCGTCTGATTTCTTCTGTCTGTCTTTTTCTTTTGCTTCTGTCTTACTTTTCTTCTGCTTCCATTATTATTTGTTCTTCATCAAAATTATTAACGTAAAGTCATTCTGACTTAACATCATTAACCATTGAGCTTTTACCAACTAGAGTTGAGACTGGATAAAGATCATCCATATTTTTTTACCAATAACTGAGGTAGGAATAGGATCAAAATCTTGCACACTTCTATCTCCATTAAGCCTTACAACTAGAACCTTATTACATCTCGTAAATGGCTTTGAATTTCATTATAGCTTTAGATTTATTCACTAGGCTAATAGTAGGGACCATGTTTTCATCTTGTTTAGCCTCCAATAATTCATCATCATTATCCTCCAAACCCATTAACTCACTATAATCACCTTCCTTAAGGAATTTACCTATAGTTGTCCACTGTTTTCCTTACATTTTGATAAAGGGCTTCCACTGATAAATGACCATGATTGAGTGCTTAAAGAGAACATTATTTCACCTAATTGCATTAGAGGAATATAGTTTGGAAGTTCCTTTTCCAAATCAACACTAATGTTCCTTGCAAAATCAATTTTTTTTCTCAAAGCAGTGTGTTTATCCATACACAGGGGCTTCTTTATGAAGTTAGCTAGCAAGCTCAATCCTTTTATGGTCCAATATTCCAAAGGGATGTTATGTGTATTAACCTATAAAGGGATGCTTTCATGTGTAATCTTCTCCGTATTAATACGATATTGCCACAATTACAAGAATATTAATACTATATTGCCACAATTATAAGAATATTGAAATTCATCAACCTAACACCAATGAAGAGATGTAAAGGGGCACGAGTAGAAATTGGACTAGGTCCCAGTGAGCCCATTGATCTAACTCTATATCTGTAGGTGTACAAAGTTAATTATAGATATTTTATTAAATTAGAGCGATTCTAGAGTATCAATCCCATTGATAATTAGTCACTAAATCTATTAATATTAGTTGAACAAATAAACTAAATAAATTAAATAATTTAGTTACTAAATTATTGAAATAAGAGAAATAAACTAAGAGAAAAGATAAATAAGACAAATATTATGGATTTGGGGTTTAATTATAGGAAATTATAATTATCATATAAGATTGATTATTTAAGTTAAAATAACAATTAACTTAAGGTATCTATGCCTCCATCAAGGTGCATAGTTATATCTAATTGGATAACTACCTCCTCTCGATGTATAATTTAACCTAATTAAACTTATTAAGCATAGTTAATTGTATCACTAATATTTGATAATATCATTCTCTAACGCTAAATTATCTATTCTCTTAGTGCATAGATTCTATTTCACCTATTAGTTCTTCATACAGTCCCTAAGATTGTAATGGATAATAAAAAATACAAAACATCAAGAACAAATAAAATAAACAAGCTAGATAGTTAAATCATGTATAAATAATTGAATAATTATTACCAGTTACATCTCTAATCACTTAGGTTTTTAGCCACCAGATATAATAAAAACGACACAAAAACACATAATTCCTAGCATAGGAAAAGAGTATAGCAAAAGAATAAGGGAAGATATCATTAACTCCTCAAATCCTTGCTCCAAATCTTCCTTTTATGCTAAGAAAAATAAAACTATGCAAACATCAATCCTGTTTTGGAACTCTAAACCATCACGAAGCTACAAATAACCAATGCTTGACACCAAGTTGTAACTAGCTTAATTTTGAACTATTTTTCTCTTTATAAAATCAAGACAAATTTGAGACTAGTCTAAGGTCAAATATGACACCAGTCTTATTCTGCTTTTCAGTTTCTCAAGCCTTTGTGAAAGACAAACACCTATTATCTTAACAAGTTTAATCTATCACTATGCCTTGTTCCACCACTTCTTTATTTTTCGACATCTTCATCTTAAAATTAGCTTATTGTGTCTCCTACGAAGTTATTTTCCATTCTCTTATTATCTCAAAAGTCTCCAAAATCTCACTAATTAGATAATTTTAGAGAAAATTGCACTAGATTCCCTATTTACCTTAAATTCATCATCTATATAATAATGAAAAAAATATAGAAAAATATTATAAAATCCATAGAAAACATGCTATACAAAGTGTTAAATATCAAGTGATGTATTCCTAATTAACATGTAAAATATAGACTTATCAAATTCTTCCATACTTATCCTATTGCTTATTCTTAAGCAGTTAATAATTAATAAACCCTAACTACTATTCTAAACTCTAAACTAAGAACAATTCTACTTTTGAGGGTGTATAGTGACATTTAACTTTTTTTTCATAAGCTTTAAACCCCTAGGTGTCCCTAATGGAGGAGTTGTAGTCTCCTAAGACTTCAATTAAATGTTACCCATAAATATTGACCTATACCCATTGGTTAGCTTCATAATTAATATAACAAGATATATAAATTCAAGTCTCAATTAAATTACAAAACTCAAACACATAATATTTTATAAGAAAATCATCAAACATATGAGACAAAGCAAATTTGATACATCCTCATCAAATGTTCCTCATTCATGTAAGTGTTTGAAATTATGGTGAGGTACTCTCATTATTTTCTTATGAAACTAAACTTACTATAAGCTAGAAATGAGGGGATGAAATATGTGCCTATTTTCAACCTGATTAAACCTAAGTTGATCGAACGTTAGGTCATATTCATGCTTATTTTTCAAAATTTGAGCTTTAAGTAGAGTTTAAGCTCGGGCTCTACAGCACAGCCTAACATGAAGCGAAAAATGTGTCAAGTGAAAACAACATCTCTTAGAGTAAAACAATGTTACTTTCTGATAAGTGTGAATTGCATCGTGTTTTAGGGCATAGTTTGATATTTATTTAATTGTTAATTTAATCGTTTATTATGTGTTTAGGTTAGAATTGTGATAGTTTGTTAATTATTTATGTTTTAAGTGTTTTAGGGGTTAGTACAAGTCTTTAAGCTTAATTATTATGTTTTTGAGGTAAATTGATGTGTTTGTTAGTGTTTCATGGTCAACATCGAAGAACGAAGAAGTTTCGAAGACATTCAGGCCGAAACAACCGCCCACGATCATGACAAAAGCCCAGGACATGGCTCCTGATCGTGCCCTGCCTTTCGCGATCATGACAGAAGGTTTCGATGTGGCCCACGATCGCGGCCTGTGTCGGGAAAAGGTGCAGACACTCAAAAACGTCAAGTTTTGTGGGATTTTTACCTTTTAGACCCCCAAAAAACTGTAAGGCTTCTCAGAACATAAAAGGTATTTAAAGAATAATACAAAAAGGCAAAAGGAGCTTTTGCATCAACAACTTTTGAAGAAACCCTAGAAAGAATTCATCGAGAGATTAAGAAAGAGAAGAATGAAGAGGGAAATGGAGAAGAAGCTGCCTCGACGTACTTCCCGGATAAGGAGTTTCCCGACGTCGTTGCCTCCCATCTTCCGTTCAGATCGTATTTCCTGTTTATTTTCAATTTTTATTATTGTATAGAATTGGGAATAACAATTTGATGATTTGATTTTTGGATGTTGATGATATTCTAAACTCACCTTCGGGGTTTTATCTTTGATTTAATGAAATCTGATTATTTATATGTTATTTGGATTTATAGTGGTTTAATTCTGGACGTGCATAATTTGGTAATAAACCGAGAGGGTGAATCGAATGAAAAATAATTAAATTGAGCTAACGAAAGTTGGCTAATTTAATAAAAAGAGAATTAAATCAAATCTGTAAATTGTGTGAAGAGAGATTTTGCATAGGTTTCCGATAGTTTATTAGACAACTTAAAATCTAATTAAGGTTTGGATAGGCTGTTAATTGAGAAATTGCAACTTCCATAATCTGATTGGGGTTTATAATTTAGGATTAATGGTTATAACTTGAGAGAGAGTAATTAATCATAGGATAGTCTAGAACCAATCATCTGGTAATTTATAATCAATTAGGTTAGCGTTAAGGATATGTAAAATTCCCTTCCTCTCAATTAGTAATTCCTTTAGGTTGATTCTTGAGTATATTTTGCAACTGCTAAATTATTAATATTTTTGCGATTGATTTTTGAATTGATTTGCTTGATTGAATTGAATTCTCATTTTATTTTTGTTACATTTTGAATTCTGCAAAATGTTCTAGCCTTAGATTCTAGGATTAAATTATCCCTCCTTGTAGGATCAACACCTTAGGTACTATGTGAATGAATCGTGCACTTGCAGATTATCGAGGTTAACAATTAAAACTTACTTAAGTACTACACGAATGAACCGTGCGCTTGCAGATTATCGAGGTTAATAATTAAAACTTACACATATCAAACAACACAATCAATTTCAAAATATAATATAATATAATTAAAAAAGAAAATAATTATTCTTGGCCCAAGCCAAATCGAGCTTTAGGTTACCTAAGCCTAATTAGGATCGTGTTTAAGTTCCGACTCTTAAGCATGGTCCTTTATAAAAATTTTCATCACAAGCCCAGCTTAGCCCAATGTCATCCTTACTTGAAAATCATTTAATATCCTCTAAAAAATAGATTGTGTAACAAAAATTAAAAAGACTTAAAATTGGGTTGTAAAGGGATTAAATGATTAAGTATATGGATGGCAATTTTTGCTCAACCTCGCTTCTCTCGAAGTCAAATGGTCCGAACTAAGTTGATTAAACGTCAAGTCTAGGCTCAGGCCACCTAAGCTCAGCCTAGGGTGAAAATTTCAAGTAAAATAACTTTGTTCAAAATTTAAATTAAAAAAGAAATTAGATAGGCTTGACTCGAGTTTGACTGTGCTTTGGTCCACCTAAGCCTAATCAGGCTCGAACCCCTATTGCCACTCTTAGTTATGTAGGTTACAAAGGAAAAAGAATAGGGGAACCAACAATATTAATAATTAGTATAATAATAGCAAATAAATCAACACAACATATCAATTTATTAACTCTTCATATTCTTACACTTACCCCTTTTTCCTTCGTACTTTTGAAACATAAGAATTTATGCCAATCAAGATTCAACACTTTATTTTCTTTTTTCTCTTTTTATTTTTTTTCTTTTCTCTCTTTTTCATTAGATCCCCTTCCCACATTTCCCCTTTCACACACATTACTAATTCTCCTATGCTTATTTTCTTGTATCCCATTTTCAAAAATATCAATATACAAGTAAAAACTCTACTAAACATGAATTAGGGACTAAATACTTGTTTTTCTTTTTAGGCTCAAGGTTCCTAGGAAATGTTACTGAGAAAAAAACTTAAAATTTTTATATACGTCTCACTAATAGATTGAAATATAAAGGTTGGCAATTTGGCTCAAACTTAAATCCTATGCGTTTTTTTCGTTTGAGCACTTGCACAAATATTACATGTAATCTAATCAAGATTGAAGTTAAGTACTAGAAATTCAATAACAAAGAAGATATCCATATAAGAAGCAAACAAAATTTCATATGAAGGCTCAAATTCCTCGTAAGATCACTCAAGTCAAATTAAAGTATAATTATTTACAAATTCAATTTCCTAACATTTAAAAGGTCGATATGTGCATTGCATTTACTTATTATCATATTATGCACTAATTTTTCCGATCAATCTTAAAATAGAATCATGTATAAACTTATGCCTTCAACCTAAAGCTACTAATAAGAACCTAAACAACAACCCAAAATAAAAACTTAAAACTTAAACTTAAGAAATTAAAAATCAATGCAATTCATCTATTTCATGACAACATTTAGAATAATATTGTCCTCAATATTGTGTAACAAGAGAAAAAATAACAAAAAGATCCGAAAAACTTCGTAAATGCTTGGATAGTTAAACTAGAAATTCCCTATCATGACATACTCAATTGTATTCAAAATTTGCACCACAGAAACATTTATAGAGGCTCATAAATAATCAAATCCAAGTTGCATTCAAATATTTAATATTATTAATTCAAAAAACTTGAAAAAAAAGAAAAGATATTTAAAACAACACATAAGTTAAAAATATCATGAACATTCTAAACCTATCTACATATATGCATGCATTCAATCTATTGTTATTGTGAAAGTGGCGAAAAGCTTGAGTTTGGTTATTCTAATATTAGGTTCCAAGATGAAATTGGCTTCGAACATACTTCATACTAACGTTAATTTTATTCTACTTCTTTAAGAAGTTGTGCACTTATAAGACCGAAGCTAGCATACTTCCTATATTGGAAACAATTATGTTATTTCTTCATATAATTTCATGTGTTGTTTCCACATTGACACTTATCTCTCCCTATAAGCTAGCATCAACTATCCTTTATGATCTATACTTGACGCTTCAACTTTATTTCATTTTTGTTGAACCAAGGGAAGTTTGAATTGATGTTTTGATGTTAACAAAACACAATTACTACTAGAATGGAAATATAAGAATAAGATAAAATTCATACACTCAAGAAATACCTTATGATGTTGATAAAGAGAAGCTAAAGTTTGTAACTGTCAAAATGAAGATCAAACCAAGAACAAAATAAGATCAAGGCTTATCTAAGTCATTTTATAGTTTTCAATATTAATTGTATTCTCATTTTTTTATGTTCTAAAAGGCTCACTATGTATAAACATTTCATTTCACTTTATTAAATGAGTCTTTCCATTCATCAAGAGGTATTGAAACTTTTGGTCTTAATACAAAAGTCTAATGATCTTTAAAACAAACTTTAGATAACATTTTATGAAGCTCTTAAACCATAATTGTATTAATCAAATTGAGTTTGAGCATTTGAAGTTCTTACAATCATGTTTTTAAGGTGGTTGTTTAACTAATACAGGTTAGTGGTTGACCAATATAGGTTAATATAGTTAAAGTTGACATAACGTGAGTGTTTTGTAACATTGGTTAACGTATTATTTGACCAATGTGTCATCTTGGTTGACTAATATTCCTACTAATCGACAGGTGTCTCAAGGACTAGTGAATCTAGTGCCTTTAGTGCATATTAGTTGACTAATATGTTATAGTCGACTAATATGCTACAAGTAGCTATTATAATGGTTAGTTCTTGGCTCCAATAGCTAGTAAGGGTCTCCAAACACTATAAATACGTGTTTTCTCATTGGTTTTAGTATCAAGAAACATTTGGGTGTATTTTATACACATTTCTAAGTGTTTTTGAATCATATTTGTGTGAATGAGCCTTTATAGAGTTATCAAGTGACAAAGTGAGATATTTTGAGTTATAATATTTAGTTTGGGCATTATAATATTGTACTTAAGGGGGGATGGTTCTTTTTTGTCAAGAAAGATTGTACAAAGGTTATTTTTAACCTAAAAAAAAGAATGATGTTTTGGGTTAAACAGCTGGTAGAGATTAACCAAATGGGTTTTAGTAGCTTGTTTCAATTCTTTGTAGAAGCCCATGAACTTTTGTTTGGAGTTTCAATAGTTATTGATATTGATAGATATTTTCAAGATTTTACAGTTCATCTCTTTTTCATTTAACTTTGTTGAGGTTAACAAAATTAAAAAGGTTATAACAAATTGTTGAAGCACGGTGTCTCAAGGTTTTTTGGGTTTCTTTAATAGAGGATACTTCAATCTCCCATGGAGTTGCAATTCCCCACCATTTCCTCTATCCCTTTAAGACATATTTTACTCGAATATTTTAACCTCCTACTTTCTCTGCTTCTGCTGTTGCATTCTATTTTTCTTGATACTTTAATCTTCTATTTCTTCCTCTTAGTTATGGTTGATACTTTAAAGTCTAAATTAAATGTTAAGGTTAAAGTATCTTATCATAATGGAGTTTAAAGTAATTATAGGCAACAAGAATGATATCATATTTTTGTATGAAAACTAGTGTAAATTAGGTCTGCTATGTAAGCTAATTGAAATTCTAAGCTAATTGAAACTCAATCCTTTTAAGTAAATGCTAACTGAGAATGTTGTAGGAGATAGTGCAACGTAATCATTGGCAATGCAACCTAAGAGACTCTCGACTGATCAGAGATAACTTGCCAAACTATATGCCAAATGCAGGCAGTGTAGACATAAGATCAAATTGATTAAACATAAATCAGGTCACTGCACCAACATATCTTACATAGACTTGATTATACAGAACAAGTATGAAATCAAATATCCCAAAAAAAATCATTTATTATGTGACGTATAACCAAAAGAGGCTAAAAACTAAAGATAAAATCAAAGAAGCATTAATTTGAAATGTAAATTATGTAATTTTAAGGATGAAAATATCTCATATAATCTTTGATCGCTAATATGCATCAAACCTTCGAAAACAAGTACAAATTAGGTGCAATTCTATCTGTCTAACAACTAACTAAGATAATCTAGTTGAATGAGCAAGCAAAGTCATATTTAACAATAAGGGTGATAAGAATATATTTAGAATGATGCTCAGATGCTTTGATTATTCAATTTGGAGATGAAAAATGTAAAATAAAAATTGGGAATGCACCAAATAATATCCATTATTTTCTCTTCAAAAACCTTAAATTGGATAAAGGAAATGATGTTATAAAGTAAAAATAGGAGAAGAAGCCGGCAACGTCTATATATGAACATAAAGAGGTTGAGATTATGATCGTATATAGTGTTGCTGGCTACGAGCTATTACGTCTTCGTGGGCTCTCTAATTCTTCCAAAAACACAATCTATTACTAGATCAAATATTTCATGTTAGAAGATTGAAGCGTCGTGACTGATCAATACTTGATCGTTGATTTTTTAAGGATTTGCAAGTGGTTGTTCGTTGAATAACTTAAGCTAGTGATTTGCATAGTGAGTTCCGATAATGCAACAACTTTTATTTAGGTTGATCCTCAAAAGGTATATTTGTTTCCTTATTGAAGTGGTTACAATTTTTTATCTTATTAACTCTTTTTTCATTTTATATTGATTTAATATCATTTAAACTTTTTACCTTGAATCTCTCATCCCTAAGTGATTTCAAGGTGTGCTTGTTTGGAGGATATGGGAAAAAAGGTATGGGTATGGAATAAAAATTAATGTTTGGTGTGAACCTATCATTGAAGAGCTATGAGTTTCATTCCCTGGTTTTGAGCAATCCTCCATTCCTCTCATAATCTAGAAGAATGGGAGTGATTGCTATATTTTTAATTTTTTATGTATAGAGGATAGATAAAAGTAGAAATTAGAAAAGTACCAAAGTATAATTACGAGCCAAATAACTTCATAAGTAAAGCTTTAATTTCAATAATCAAATTTATGTTGAAATCAATTAAATAATTAATTACAATATAATTAATTAAAATATAATTCATTCATTAATCGAAATACTGTAATTAATTAATTAATTAAAATATAATTATTCATTAATTAAAATATTGTAATTAATTAATTAATTACAATATTTTAATTAATTAAAATATAATTATTATTTATTTATTTACATTATAATTAATTAAAATATTATTATTCATTAATTAAAATATTGTGATTAATTACAATATAATTAATTAAAATATTGTTATTAATTAATTAATTAATTAAAATAGGTACTAATTTTTTGCGTTTGTTATTGATCAATAATAAATAATAATTTTTTTTTCATTTAATAAGATTGGTCACTAATTATCATCGATAATTGTTTATTTGTTTCTGGGAGTTTCGGATCTTGTATTTTCTAGTTAACGGAGACCAGATGGAGCAAAGCGGAAGAGAGGCAATAGAGAGTAGAAATCGAGGTTTGAACAGACTCCAAAGACAATGTTGGGTCAAAGCCTGTGCCGTATGACTTGAATTTAATTGTTCAAACCCTATTTTAAGAGGAATGAGTTGTATCGGGCTAGCGATGAGTCCGAGACTGACCCAATCCATTGTGGTTTATATATGCTAGTGCCTAGTAATAAAGCATAAATGTTTTTCAATAACTTGAGAATTAAGGTTATGTATTTTTCTTTAAAAAATTATGAGATAAAATAATTAAATTGAATGGTCTAGCAATCCAAATTGATTGGTTTAAGAGTCAATGAACCTTAAAATAAGTTTGCTACGTATGTCTATTATTAATATGTTTTTTTAAGCGAAGCAAATTCATTAAAATAACAAGAAAATCAAACCAGAAGAAGCAACTAAACTCAAAGCCAATAAGCTTTGCCATATAACACCCAAACCTAGAACCTCTTCTGAATTGATCATAAGCGACGGACAATCACAAAGAAGAACAGAAACAATACTGCTTGGGATGGAATCCCACTCAAACCAGTTTGCATGTAATAAAGCGACCCTTGCTAACGTATGAGCAGCCTTATTAGCATTCCGTGAAGTCCAATGGAAGGACAAATGGAGGACGTTGTTCTTAAGTGAGAGACATTCAGCTAACACTGTACCAACCTCTAGCATATTACTGGATGAGTTATTAATATGATTAATTGCTTCTAGATAGTTCGACTCAATGGTAATGCTATCCAGACATTGATCCTTAAGATAAGTCAAAGCTTCTTTGATGGAAATTGCTTCAGCAAGATAAGCATCCATGCAGCAAGGAATGTAGCCCGATAGAGCCTTTACAAACCGACCATGATCATCCCTGAGAACAACCCCAAACCCTGAGCTATTTTCACCTGTCGAGACCGAAGCATCAACATTACATTTCAACCATCCCACATCAGGATTACTCCAAGAATGACAACGAGAAGGGGTGTTGCCGTTAAGTTGTATCCGACCAAAAGCACAGGTTGCCTCTTTCCAATTCGCAAGAAACTCATCAGCAAAAGATATAATGGCATTCGGGTGAGTGTCCTTCTGCTCCCAACACAACAAATTTTGATGGAACAAAAGGCTCCAACAAATCACAAAAATTCGGTGGCCCAAAATAGAATTCTTACCAACTAACACCGATGAGATACAATTTTTAATGTCGTCACCCTGTAGAGTGATACCTGCCGCATTCCATACTCGTCTAGCAAAGGAGCAAGTGAGCAGCACATGATCCATGGTTTCAACCAGACCGCATCTGTTACAAGAACATCAAGAGTGACACCCCTAGCTAAAAGTTTCTGTTTACAAGGCACAAAGTCACGCAATAACCTCCAGAGGAAGTCCTTAATCTTTGGAGGAAGATGAGCATTCCAGAGAGAATTCCAGTAGCCATCAACCAAATAAGAAGGAATAAAAGAAAACTGAGCAGTAGCAATCCTATACCCTGATTTAACACTATACAAACCGTCCCTAGTAAAATGCCAGCAGAAATGATCAGAAGGCAATGAAAGTGAAATGGGGATTTTGAAAACTTGCAAAGCATCAGCCGGAGCTAAAATGCCATTGACAAAAGAATAATCCCATCCCGAATTGAAAAGATCACTAACCTTCATATCCTCTATACTGGTCAACGGAGCAGAATGCACAAAGAAACCCTTGTCGCGATTCAACCAGGGGTCATTGAAAATGGAGATTGAATTTCCATCTCCCACTCTCCAACGAGCTCCTTTTCCCAGCAAATGTTGAGCCGAGAAAATGCTCCTCCAAATGAAACTAGGGTTCCGACCTTCTCTAACATGAAGAAAATTACAATCCAGAAAATACCTTGCTTTAAACAACTTACTTGGCAGCGAAGTCGGGTGAGACAAGAATCGCCAACCCTGCTTACAAAGCATCACAAGATTGAAACAGTATAAATCACGAAAACCTATACCGCCCAGTTTCTTCTGAGTACATAGCCTCTCCCATTTGGCCTAGTGAAGTTTAGATCGATTGCCTGAGGAAGACCCTCACCAATAAGCATTCATCATGTTGTGTAAATCATCACAAATACCTTTAGGAAGGAGGAAGACACTCATACAGAACGTAGGGAGAGCTTGAGCGATAGTCTTGAGAACGATCTCCTTACCCGGCTTGGAAAGCAGACGGTTTTTTCAGCTGTGAATACGTTTACCGAGCCGATCCTTTAGAAAAGAAAAAATTTGTTTTGTATTTCTCCCAATTATAGAGGGGAGACCCAGATACCAGCCATGATCAATTGGATTCGAAACCCCCAAAATCAAAATCGCATTCTGCTTCACCTCCTCCTTCGTATTTGAGCTAAACATGACCCCCGATTTTTCATAGTTGATCGCTTGACCCGACACTCTCTCATACGTGGCGAGGATTTGCTTAATATTACGACACTCCATCGACGAGGCTTTAAAGAAAAAGAAGCTGTCATCCGCAAAAAACAGATGCGAAACACTGGGCGCGCCTCTGTAAATGGTGATATCGTGGATATCGCCTCGAGCCTCAACCTTCCTCAAGAGGGCAGATAACCCTTCAGCGCATAAAATGAAAAGATAGGGACTGAGTGGGTTTCCCTGTCTAAGACAGCGATGAGGGATGATAGGGCCCACTGTTTGGTCATTAAACGCAACTGAATACTGAACGGTAGAAACGCACATCATGATCCATTTAACTCGCCGAACATCAAACCCCAGTTTTATCAGGATAAATTCAAGATAGCCCCAGTCGACTCTGTCGTACGCCTTGCTGATATCAATCTTAAACGCTACATCACCATTAGAGCCCCTCCCTTTGTTCTTCATATAATGAACAATCTCAAAGACAACCATAATATTATCGGATATTAGTCTTCCTGGGACAAACGCTGATTGCAAAGGGGAGATAATCCGAGGAAGAAGGATCTTGAGTCTGTTGGCAAGAACCTTGACGATGATTTTATAAATCACATTACAGAGAGCAATTGGCCTTAAATCCTTCATACTACTAGGCTTATCTTTCTTAGGAATGAGGACAATAGTAATGTTGTTCAGAGAGTCGGGGAAAGCACCATTCTCCAACCACCTGCAACTTTGAGAGAGAATGTCAGCTCCTACCGTATCCTAACATTTCTGAAAAAAGGCTGGGTTCATACCGTCAGGGCCAAGCGCTTTGTCGGGGTGCATGTCAAATATGGTCGTTTTAAACTCTTCCATAGAAAAGGAGGCCAAGAGAGAGAAATTATCGCTGGCCGTCACCACCGGGGTAATACAATCAAACTCTGCATTATTCAGCGCAGATAAAGGAGCTGCGAAAAGGCCATTGAAATAATCCAATACAATCGAGCACATAGTATCCATATCCGACACAACATTTCCGTGATCATCCTCCAAAAACTCAATATGATTAACCCGCTTTCTTCTTAAGGCCTGAGCGTGAAAGAATCTAGAGTTTGCTTCCCCATATTTAAGCCAAAAAATTTTAGACCTTTGTTTCCAGTAAATGGCCTCTTGAGCAAGGAGGGTCGAGAGCTCAATTTTAAGCCTCACAATGACCACATCATCCACTTTAGCCACACGAGCAGCGTCGATTCTTCTTTTTAACAGAGCAATCCGATAATTAAAATTATAGTTCTGAGAGTTCTGCCAATCAGTTAAAGCTGCACTACAGGCAGAAATTTTGTCCAATACACCTGCGGTCCTATCCTGAGACCAAGCGCAGGACACAACCTCCATAAAGTCGTTTTCAAGCAACCATTTATTCTCAAATTTAAACCGGCGGACTCTTTTAACCGGAAACACAACACTTGCAGAGAGTTTAATTGGATTATGATCGGAATAAGAGCTTACCAAATTATAAAGTTTGTGGAAAGGAAAGGAAGTAAGCCAATCCGCAGAGACAAAAGCCCTATCCAATCGTTCCAACACCAGAGAGTCCGAATCCCTACCCCGTTCCCAGGTGAAGCCAAAGCCCACAAGAGGGACTTCGATTAACTGACAATCGGCAATACATGAGCGAAACCCCTCCATGAGCAAAACAGGGTAATCCCGGCCACCAAATTTGTCATTAACAGAGAGAAGATTATTGAAGTCTCCCATACAAACCCAAGGTAAATTATAGCGACGAGAAAGAGCCTTGAGTAGTTCCCAGCCACTTCGCTTTTTGTGAGATTCAAGGAAGCCATAAAAGCCAGTGAATCTCCATTTAAAATCATTAGACTGAACAATTTTCATATCGATATGATTACTCGAGTAACCCAAAACAATAGCATTACTATTGTTATTCCAAAGGAGCGCAAGCCCCCCACTACGACCATTCCAATCAACAGAAAAACAACAATCAAACTTCAACAAAATTCGTAAGTCCTTCATCCTACGTGAATTAACAAGAGTTTCACTAAGGAAAAGAAAATGAGGCTTATTGACTCAAACAATGTCTTTTAGAGCATTCACTGCACGCGGGTTGCCCAAGCCCGGCAGTTCCAAACAATACAATTCATGGCGATCGGCGGGTCTCTTGAACAAGACCGGCTGTTGATAATTCAGTAGAGCTAGAGGTTGCATTCGAAGAAGATGAGTATCTACTGCCTTTCATCTCATCGAGATTGGTACCCAAGTAAGAACATTCGCGGGGACGTTTTTTGACTTCATCAACGATCATAACGTTGTCTTCTTTTTCCTTATGGACAGTAGAAAACTCAGATTCAGTGTCAGGCTGTGCCGGTTCAGCAACATAGTTTACGGGTTTAGATAAATCGACAGCTGGCGCAAATTGAAATTTCCTATGATAAGAGCCATAATTATCCATTACTCTGTTATGCTTTGATTTTGCCATGATCGGATATTGATTCCCTTGATTTATGGACCTGCTATCAAAGTGTGCGGGAAAAACGGGATCACATCGCCACTGATTCGGACGGAATCTAAGCTGATCACGAACCTCTGATCGGATCTCCTCCGGCCACTCCCTTTTGATGTCTTCCTCCGACAGCTCAGTAAGTTTAACACAACTAGACTCGCTGTGTCCGACAATGCCGCACAGATAGCATATGAGAGGTATCCTTTCATAACTAAATGAGACGTCAAAAAAATAACCCCCCTCCTTACGAATTCACTTGGTCCTTATAAGCGGTTCAGCTATGTTTATTCAAGCTCGAAAACGCATATACTGAACAATGGAGTTTCGTTTGTTTCTCGTATCATACTCTAGAAATGAACCCATAATATTTCCCAAGTTGATCGCTAAAGATTCTGAAGCAAAGCCAGGCGGGAGATCAAGCACTCGAACCCAAAAATCAGCAAACCGAAACTCAACATCATCCGGATTCTTGCCCTCTCTCATCTGATGAACCAACAGAATACAATTGTTAAAACTCCATGGTCCTCCGGCCAACATTTTCGAAGATCAACCACATGAAAAAACTGAAACAGGTAAAGCCCATCC
>JAOSBM010000206.1:22971476-22997024 GCA_027568955.1 Erythroxylum tenue
CTCAGCAAAATTTGCAATGTGTTTTTCAGGTACGAGTAAGGAGACCTAGTTCCTTAGTCAGAGTTAAGGGACTTTTTTGGATAGAGTTATGGCTCAGAGGTCTGTCAGCTGACACCAGAAGTGCTTTAGCGTGTGTTTGTAGTTTTGCTAGACCTTGTATAAGGTTTTTTACTTTTGTTTAATGGATTTCAGTGTAAGCCTTATGAATGGATGGATTAAATGTTGGTTTTAAAAAATTAGTGAATTTTCGAGTATGTTAGTTGATGCCATGTGAAATTTTGGATTGCATGTGAAAGTTGGTTATATTTCGCTCCAACATGCCATTATCATATGGTAAGTACTTAGATGTCCTTCGGGTATTCGGGTATTTTCCTTATGATAATGGGATGTTGCAGGTCATGTTTATGTCCCCCTCTCTTTTTGTAATTTTTCTAATTTATTAACAAGGATAACCAAGCCGACTAGGCGCATAACGCCTGTTAATTAAAAAACAAACATTATATAATGGACTAGATAACCACAACAGGTAGGCAAAGGAGACTTATCTTTAAAATAACATTTAGATGTGTGGTATATATGATTTAAAAACAAAGGAACACAAGGCTAATGCAAGGCATAAAGTAAATGACTTATAACTTAACTTAATAAGGAAAATCATCTTAGTGATCAACTTACACATTGATTACAGCCTTGTAATGGCTAGACTATAAAGCATCATATAGCAAGGAGATAATGTAGTAAAGGAAGTATTGATATATAAAGCCAAATGTAAGTGTAGCGCCCCTTACTGTAAGGTACACACCGGGACACCCGAAGGTCATTCCGATACATATCTTACGATAAGGGCGAGCTACGATCGATCACTACATTCACTTCATATGGCATCATATCATTATTCACTTATAAAGCACCATAAGAAAATCACAATATTTTTAAAACCAACTTTTCCTCATTTCATTTCTCAAAATCGAAAGTCTACATTGTGTCTTTCAACCTTTACTACCTGTACATTAACAAAACCTAGTACAAAAGTACTACATGAAAGAGGAAAATATATCAAATCTATTTAAGCCATCTAAAAAATCCCAGCTGATCGACCTTCGAGCCATGACTTCTCTTGCCAAAACCCATTCTACACGGCAGTAGAGCTTCTCAGTATCTAGAGTCGTCTCTCGGTCCTGAAAAGACAACATTGCAATTTTGGTGAGTTTGGCGAACTCAATGAGGTAACCATCATCGATGGTTCACTCGCAACACATCAATTCAAAAAAACAATTATTTCACAACTTTGCATTTTACATGAGTAACACATTTTCAGTTAAGCATAAGCAATTTTGCATTTCTCTCAATCAAACATACTTAACAAGATGCATATGAAATGCTCATGAGACACTTTTTCAATTATTACGTTATTATGATCGAGTGCCTGCACTGTCCCATATATGGCTCATTAAACGTTGAGCCTAAGGCTCTGAATTACTTTTGAGCTCGAGGCTCATTTTTACTCATTGAGCTTTAAGTTCTAATCGGTGGCTACTTTGGTCACAACTACCATTATCTGATTATACATTCATGAATGGAATGCATGTACCACAATCAATCACACTATAAAGCACATAGGTCTTCACATTCACATTCAAGCAGCACTTTGATATTTCCGTCCACATTACACAATCATCGGACCTCCTGTCCGGAATCCACAATCAAATCACATTCATTCAATATTCAAAACATAGTTATAAGCAAACAAGTAATTAAGTGAGACCATCTAGGTTACTTACAAGTTGCTCCCGAAGCTAATGCCTGGAAGATCCGGCAACGTCTAGAGGTTGATGTTCCAGTTGCTCCTCTATAACAAATAATATACACAATATCACAATTTACGCAATCATAAGTATTCAATAATGCACATGTATGAAATGAATTATGTACAATGCATGTTCATGAAAATCCAGGAAAATTTCCATCATAAATCGATCGCATATCAAAACTCATCTAAGTATAATTTATACTTAGATTTATGCCTCACTAGAACTATTGAAATCACAATTCATTACTCACTGGCTTACTTTCAAATTTTACTAACACACATTTTCGGGTCTACTGTTTACGCTCAATCAAAAGGTGAAAAATGAGATAATTAGGTCAAACTTTCTTCTAGACAAGTGTTCCTAAATCTCTTATTTTTCCATTGATACCAAAATAACTCAATTTGGTTCAGTGAGTCAAAAGATATACTTCAAACATTTTTGGACTGCTCTTGTCCAAACAGTATACTATGCACAACTTCCATCTAGAATTTACACATCTTAGACACTGAATTAGATTTCAATTTCTTCATACCATTTGTATCCCCATGTCTCTAGTTTACCAAGAAACAAAAATCATCTCATTTGGAGCTTTACAAGTTAAGATATCATCAAAATACTGAAATATGTTCCATAGAATAACACCAGTTCATAATATTTAAGATCACACTCACTGTACCCGTCCCATATTTTTCACTCATATTTCTCAATTCATTTCAAATAGCTATGATTTTTGGTAGAGATGTAGATTAGTGTCTTACAAATCCAATGGTTTAAGAATCATGTCATTTGGGGGTCTCGAGAGGAAGTTATGGCCAAAAGAATCAAACGTGTTTTTGTCCTTACTCATTTTGTATCTATCTTGGCGCAATTGCCATAACTTTTACTACAGATATCAGATTGATTTTACATTTAGAAGGTTTGAAAGAAGACTGCGAGATCTACAACTTTCATGAAGACCTCAAAGACAAATTCTATCTTTTGAAGGATAAAAAATGGAACAGAAGACAGAAGATGAACAGTAATTAAGACGATGGGTATGAACAGTAACTAAAACGAAGCGTCTTAGATGAACAGTAACTAAGACGAAGTGAATGAACAGTAACTAAGACGAAGCGTTTTAGATGAACATTAACTAAGACGAAGTGGATGAACAGTAACTAAGACGAAGCGTCTTAGATGAATAGTAACCAAGACGAAGTGAATGAACAGTAACTAAGACGAAGCATCTTAGATGAACAACAACTAAGATGAAGTGGATGAACAGTAACTAAGACGAAGCGTCTTAGATGAACAGTAACCAAGACGAAGTGGATGAACAATAACTAAGACGAAGCGTTTTAGATGAACAGTAACTAAGACGAAGTGGATGAATAGTAACTAAGATGAAGTGTCTTAGATGAACAGTAACTAAGATGAAAGTGAATGAACAGTAACTAAGACGAAGCGTCTTAGATGAACAGTAACTAAGACGAAGTGGATGAACAGTAACTAAGACGAAGCGTCTTAGATGAACAGTAACTAAGACAAAGTGAATGAACAGTAACTAAGACAAAGCATCTTAGATGAACAATAACTAAGACGAAGTGAATGAACAGTAACTAAGACGAAGTGTTCTTCCTTCTTTCATTTGCATCGTCTTACTTTTGCATTGTCTTACTTCTGCTCCCCAGAGCATCTCCACTTATAAAGATACTAACTTTTGATTCAGATGTCTAAAATTTTTATACTATATATTGTTGGAAAGATAAAAGAAAGATCTACAACTCTCAAGAAGGCAACTTTGCCAAAATCTATCTAGATTAATCCAGATTTTCTCCCGAAGTTAGAACATGAAGTTTACAATCAGCTCCCAACGTCTTACACCCAGTTCTCAACTTCATGA
Source organism: Erythroxylum tenue (assembly GCA_027568955.1). Lineage (NCBI taxonomy): Eukaryota > Viridiplantae > Streptophyta > Magnoliopsida > Malpighiales > Erythroxylaceae > Erythroxylum > Erythroxylum tenue. The sequence goes on from JAOSBM010000206.1 coordinate 22,975,170, forward strand.
CAACTTTTGAGATTCTTAGAGATCGAATTGAAATTTGATGTCTTCATACGAAATGTAGCCATATATCTCTAGTTTAATCCAAATTAGAATCATCTTGCTTGGACAATTAGAGAAAACGTTGTGGCTAAAAGACTGAAGTATACTCAGTGAATATTTTTCCAGATTTTCAAACTTTCAATATTTTACAACACCTAATCGCTAATAATCTTTCAAAACACTAAATTAACACTATAACCAAAATTTTCATCCCCAACAACACAGTATTTATGAACAAACACGTAAATGCCATTTTCCATGCAGATGATAGTAACTTATCAAATTTATTTCATAAATCCCCAACTCTAAAAGAGTACTTGATCCCTTATATCAACTTGGACTTTTACTATAATTGTGTTTTCTAACCCTCTCTTTTTTAACTTTAAGAAAATATTGGAAAAATAAAACTACATAAATTTGAGCTCATAACATATTGTGCTATTTTTAAGTAATCTTATAATATGTTGAGAGGAAAAGAATCAAAATATAAAGAAACATTTTCTATTTATATGACTAAATAGAAGAAGTATAATTTTTATCATACTAATATTCCCTAAACTTTCTTACAAAGTTCCTATGTTATCAAGGAGGTAGAAAAGACGAGATTTAAATTAGAGTTTATAATTAAATATGTACATCAATATATATTGATGCAAAATTTAGTAAAGATGTCAACAAAAAAGAGGTTCATGTACTTTTTGGATCAATTGTCAAAATCAATGATAGATGCATATTTGACTATATTAATACACCCAAATTTGATGTATTTTGCTTGATATTTTTTAATTTTGTTATATATTTGGTACTTATTTTTCTCCAAGTGCATTTATAGGTTATAATTGCTTTTATGAACCAAAATAAGAGGAATTGGATTGAAATCATAGCATAAAACGAAGATTTGAAGCAATTAAGAGATACATGGCCATGTGCGTGGCTTTGTAAGTCTCTCAAAACATATAAAGTCATGATTTTAAGTGTTTTTACCATGTATGTCCCAAAAATCCTAGAATTTGCTATAAAAGGATGTGTGCTGAGGCAAATAGGGAGAGCCAATTTTTGGAGCATATTCCAGACATGAAGAGCATAGAGAGGGGATGATATTGATCAAGGAATATGGAGAACATTAATAATTCATCAAGAGATCCAACAGATTACAAAATTAGACCTCATATTTGCAAGAATGTTCAATAGAAAAAAAGGGAGATATAGGATTATAATTCCTTTATTTTCTATTCATTTTTCTTCATATTTATCTTTGATTTTGTTTTCTATTATATGTAACTAAACTTTTTTAGTATGTAAGTGTGAGAACCCTAGTTGGGATAACAATATGTCTTAATTCTTTTATTTAATGCAATTATTTTGATTGATCTATTGTGGTTCAATTATGTGTTTTATACATGTTCTAATAGATTCGAAATATTAGTACATGATTTGATTTCATAACATAGAATTGCAAACCTGTGAATGAATATACCTACATTGAAAAGAGTTAATTGCAAACCTAGAGTAAGTCAACATAAATCCTTTGGATTAAGGTCAAACCTAATAGTAAAATTCATAAATCAATAATGCAATCCTAGGAACCTTAACTAGAAAGGCTTCAGTTAACCACCTTATGGATTGGTTGTTCGTAGTCTTGAGAGAGTTATTAATATAAGATAGGAATTTTTGCGACGCAATAGTCAATAAAATAACTACATAATAAAAAGTTAATTAATGATTTTTAGGAGGATTCATTACTTAGACACTAATATTTGATATTAAGTTTTCTAAGCAATTTCCTTTTTAGGAGGATTCATTACTTAGACACTAATATTTGATATTAAGTTTTCTAAACAATTTCCTTTGTTCTTTGTTCATTGTTGTTTTCTAATTTTAGTTTAATTGTTTAAGTTTTATTTTCTTTATTAAAAAGCAATATCCAATTTATAGGCTACATAACAGGAGAAGCTAATTACTAATAATCATTGTCTTCTATATAAAATAATAATTACCCATACATAAAAAAGAATATGATAACGTTGTCTATAATTTGTTTAATAAATAATAAAGATACAAATAATGATATATTAAATATTTTTTAATTAGACTTATACAAAATAATTATAGATTACATAAAGAAATATATTTAATACTTTTTTAAAAAATTTATATATTTTATATTGACAATATATATACTTTTTAGCCTTACATTTGAAATTAGATTTATTTATTATAAATGCTTATTTTTTTACTTTGTATTAATTTTAATTTTATATCTATATGAGAGTTAAATGGTCTTTTTATCTTAATTTATGATAAATATGTGAAAAATAATATTGATAAAATAAAAATTTTTTATATCAAATTTATATTATTATGATTTCTTGATATATGATTGAACTAAAGTAAAACATTACCTAATATAATATATTGAAAATTTTAAAATAATTTTATAAAATTATAGATTATTTAGAATTTTAAAAACTTATCCAAAACATATTCAATATTGCCTAAAATCACTACTGTACTATATCACAACTAAATTTAGTACCAAATTCGATGTGGTGAATTTAGTTGATATAAGTAGTCTTCCTTAAGAAAGATATAATTGTCAGAAATTCTCAAATTCTTGAAAACTACCTCAATATATTTGAAGATACATTTGAACATTGAAAAGGACTTATTTTCGAAAAACAAAAAAGAAATTTTAAATAAGTATAAATTGTTACATAAATTGAAATTATCCTAAAAGTTCATTTAAAATTTCTATATCACCATCAATTAAAATTTAATGCACTTCTATTTAAAAATAAGAAATTATTGAATAAAAAATAATTTTAAAAATAAAAACAAAATTATATCCTTGATTCCTTGTTCTTGTCCCCGCCGATTTATGCCTCTCACAAATCTTGGTCCCTAGCTTTCTCACCCATTTCAGTCGAAGCTGTCACTGGCCGTCAAGCGCTCGTCGCTTCTTGTTGTTTTCCAGCCGACGTCGAGCTGTCACCGTCATGAAGCATCGCCAGTCACGTGGTCACGGTATACTCATCTACAGTTTTCTTCTACAGTGGTTCTTAACCAAAGATGATTCAAAGATGAGTGTCTGCAATTTTGTTTGCATTTGTAGTTTTAGCTCGCCACTGCTAATTGTCTGCAATTTTGTTTATTAACGGAGTGTTTTCAGAATGCAAATCGTCTGTCTTAGTTTTTTTTGCTGGAGTTCAATTAAAGTTTTAGTTTGCATCTACGGGAGGAGTTTTGCTTAACTTCTACTCTAAACCCATGCCTCTGTTTTTTCCCCTATCCTGAACTTTGGCTTGGCTAAAGATGATTACCTGATCATTTTTCTTTTCAAATTTTGGAACTGAAAGTTTGAAATTCTTGTTCTATACCATGTGTTAGATTTTCACGCGCTATCAGAAGAATTGAAGAATGGATTTATCATCTATGACATATTAGATCTTCCAGTGAATCGATTCTTGGTGACGCACAAGCTCTTGCTCTTCGATGGCGCCATTAAGGCAAATCTGGAGAGATTTATACAGTCATTCAATGTTATTCATATTGCAACATGTAATACTAAAAGAAAGTAATGCAACAAATGCAGCTTCAGTCTTCCTCCAGCGACACTCGTTCATATATTAAGAGCCCGTGTAAGCCAACACGAGATTTTGCATCATCCAAGATATTGTGAATTATAACAGGAATTAAAATTTAATTTTATAAAAATTAAAGGACTATTTGATAATTTTAAAAAATATCTTAATCTAGTTTTACTATTGACTCATGCAACCTCGTTCAATGGTCTGATTTGTGTGCATTCTGTTCTTGTTCTTCACGCCAACCAGACCAGAGTCTTTTATTTGTTATTTTCCTCTTTTGTTTTTCTCTCTTCTTGACTGACGACCTTCATCGTTCAAACAATCAGAATTCCGAAGTTTCTTTGCTTAATCACTTATGAAATACGCCATTTTCAGTGGGTATAAGGGTCACTAGAGCCCAGTATATGTTTTGCGTTCTTTCATCGCAACTAGGGTTTGAGCTTTAATTATGGACGCCTTTTTGTGAATGTTGGAGCTAGTGGTTTGCTCCATTAACAGCTCTATCCGTATTCCATTTGATTTCGGTTCCTTTAGATTCTGGTAGAAATCATTTCCCGTTCTGTATTCTTTTGATTTCAGTTTCTTTTTCCCATCAATTTGCTAGCTTACCATGTGAATCACACTTCTTTTAGTCTTTTATTGTCGTGAATATTGCGTCGTGTGAGTTTAGCTTCTGTATGATAGTCAGGATCAAGGAAAATTTGCTTGAACACAAGAGATAGTTTAATTTTTTAATTGTTGTTAAGCCAGTTTATGTATGTGCTTGGTTCATGAAAAACTCGTGGAATAAATCATTCTTTTTGGTTCATGAAAATCGTATGCATCTCTTTCCTCAAGCCAAAGGTCAAGTTTTTGCTTGAGGATCTCGTGGGAGAGTTACAAACATGATCTAACTCGGTCCAGGGCCCACGCACGGTTGTTCAGATCAGTTCAGACGTGGTTGCACTCTGGGTATCCAAGGTGTTGCTTGGGCCTTTGGTGTTATGATCTTTGCTCTTGTCTACTGCACTGCTGGTATCTCTGGTACGTGTTCAAAAATCCTTCGTTCTTAATTTCTGATGTTTCATGTGGTTCTTGTTTTAGTTTCGTAAGTTCCTTTTTTCTTTTTGATGTACGTTTTATCGTCTCTTCTTCCTTTCAAAGATGTCCACAGTCCACAGCCACTCCCCTCATCCGCATGATCTTTCAGGGTCTTCTGTGACTTAATTACTTGCTTACGATATATCTGCTCGGTCCCTGTCCTCTGATTAAAGCATGTAACTCTTAACCCTTTTTTTCCTCTTATGTAGCTTGTAGATTTTCATTGGCGTAATTTCGTTTTCTTGATGAACCATGTGTTTTTCGGTCTTCTCCTCCACTAACTCCATGTGGGTTTTGGATTCTAAATCGTGAAAGCTCCGTTTGGGATTGGGGTTTTGTGATTTGTTTGTTGACTGTTGTATTCGTATGGTTTCTTTCATCTTGAGTAAGAAGTGTCTGAAACCCATGTTTATATTACTTCCATATGTTTTGATTTTACCTATCGATCCCTTCTTCCTAAAACTTGATGCTTTCCGTAGCTTTCTTTCGAGTCTTAGTTGGTTTTTTCTTCGATATATTACCAACTTTTCTCTTCTGGGTGTGTGATTCTTTTGTGTGTTGACTTGTATTTGATGATTTATTTGATAAGAAAAAAGCTGTAGACCAACCAAAATTCTTGATTTTTCTTACCGTAAAGACCTTTTGCTTGCAGTGATTACCTTGTGAATGTCAAATCTCAGTGCTTTCCCTAATATACAATTTTCATCCTTAGTTTGGATGTTGTAGTTCACAGAGATGTATGAAAAATTGATCTCAGATCTACTTCTTTCATGAACTTGTTATTGCTCTGTTCTTTCTTTACTCTTAATATAGTCCCTTGTTGCCTTCTTCGGATCAATTTGTTTCGTACAGGTTTGAAGTAATTATGCTGAAGGGGCTTACTTAGACGAGGACTTACATTTCTTCATGTTTTTATGAACATGCTTGTCCGCTATTTAATTAGAATTCCTTCTAATTATTAGTATTAGTATTAGTATTATAATAATAATTATAGATATTTATTTATTACTATTATTTGTATTTCTATCAGTATTACTATTTATTTATTCCTTTTGCATATTGACTACTACTTATTTCATATTGTATTTACTAAATATTTATTTATTTTATTTTTTATTATCATTATTACTATTATTATATATATTTATTTACTTTCTTTTTTCTTTTTTTTCCCTTTTTTCTTGATTCTTCTTCTGTGGGTTATTTGGAAACAACCTCTTTACTAGTTAGGGATAAGGTTGCGTACTATTAGACCTTCTTAGATTCTGCGTGTTAGCAGGATTTATACTAGGTGTTATTGTTGTAGGATGTGGAACCCCGTCATCGTGTAGCTGTTATTTCTTTGACACTTTTCATGATAAAAGGAGAGTTCCATTTTCTATTGTCAAAATGATGTGCTGCTTGCCTGCTGGTCAAGTTCTAGTTTTTGTTTATTCCTTATTTCTATGGCACTGACTGTCGGCTGCTTGTTTGATGAAATACATTCCACTCCTTTCTCATTCTTGGCTATTGTTCTGATGTCAAAATTTTTGTCCGTGTTCTTCATATATGCCAGTCCACTGTACTCTAGGTTATTGTGTTAAGCCATGGGTATTTGACTGTAGGTTGTTAATCCAAAGTCCTCTTTGTTTTTCAGTCTGGTTTTGCCAAAAGTTAGATGTAACTGTCACACATATATCTTTTGTCCTGAACACTATCCTCATACTGTTCCATTTTAGATTTAAGTTCTCTCTTAGTTGGTGCCAACCTTTTAACTTCAACGTCAAATTAATATTGAAAATATCATTTGGACAAACACATTTCCTGTGTTAGATCTGTTTGCATTTTTAATAAATATGAGGTTAATAAATGATTGTTTAATATTTGCTTTGATGGTGTATTTTTTTGAAATCAGTTTCTGGCTGGCATTGATGATGTTAACTCTTTGCATTCATTCGGACATCTTCCTTCAATAGTATCCTAGGTCCTAATATTTTAAGCCTTTATTTACTTAGCTTTCGATCCTGATCTTGGCAAAACAAATTGGTTATCATCTGTAGGTCGTTTTTTAAGTTTGCCATCAAATCCCAATGTTCAACCTTGGACAAGTGAGGTTACACCTAGGTCCTAGACCAAAGTTAGATTCCAAATATGCTTAATTCAGCCATGTCTTTCGGTCCAAAGGTTAATTATCATGGCTATATGCTAATGATTAGTTTTCCAATAAGAAGCCTTAGTCAACTTATTTCCAAGATCTTCTCCCTCCACTTTCCCATGCATGAAAATCTCTTGAAGTTCGGAATTTGGAATGGCTAACTTGTTCCGTAAAGTGGAAGATTATGAAAATCTTTTTATCTACCATTGCCCCAAAAACTAGTTGATCCTAGATTCATTATTTGTAGTCTGGTATTTAGGTGGAAAGTAGAATTTCTCGGTAAACAAAAGCAATAACTCGAACTTCTTTTTGACATAATACATGGAATTACACCTTTAAATGGTAAGTCAACTCTCCTTTACTACCTTCAGGTTTGTTTGAAAACTGCCAATGTTTGATATGCTTTTGGATAATCAAACTCATTAGTTCAAATGATCCTTTCGTATCTAAGTTTCAAGTGAAACTTATAGTTCTTCTTGTACTCATTTGGCTGTTAGCTTTTAAAAAATAAAAGCAGCAATTTTGATTTTCTCATGCTTTTTTCTGATTTCGACAATGTAGTTCCCACTAGAATTGCGTATCCCCATAACGATTGACATATGCTGATTATGACTCTCACCCTCTCATTTCAGGTGGCCACTAGGGTGGGAAAACGTATAAAATAACTTTCAGACATAATCAAAACTTAAGAGTATGTTCTCTAACCTTTAAATGTATTGAGTGTTTTATAATGTTTATATAAATATTGGTTTACTTCTCTTTTTTTATTGGAAGCTGAATATGTCACATAATTTTTTTTAAGTCTTATGTTTTGATGAATTTATGGTTAAAATATAAAGGAATCACTTTTATTTTAGCAATAATAAATAATAAAATAAGTCAAACTGATAAAACGAGTAGGCCTTACGTACTTGCATTGGGCATCAATCCTCTTTGGTTTTGTTCACTCGGATTTGATACTTCAAAAAATAATAGAAGTTTCAGTATGCATATGTTATTTGCCAACTTTGTGATTTAAGTGTGAAAATTTTATTTGTCACTTGGGTAAAAAGGGTGCAAAGTTGGTGACAAGGGAGCTTAAAAATTGATAGAATTGATGCAAAAAGCTTTAGGCCTATAGAGCTAAATAACTATTCAAAAAATCAAACTCTTAAAAAGTCTGTATAAGAAATTAATTAAGGGTAGGGGTATAACAATGGGTCCGACTCATTGTTAGAATCTGAGGTTGTTGCCAAAATGCAACAATGAAGTTCCTCTCTTTTTCTTAGTCAAGGCTTAGCCTTTCCATCGTCACTTTTAACACTGTAGGTATAATTATAGATGTCATTTTTTTTATTTTTTTCTGTAGGATTTGTGAAAATGAGGCTGTTGAAAGTGGCAACCTGTAACTTAAACCAGTGGGCTATGGATTTTGACTGCAATTTGAAGAATATAAAGGACTCAATAGCTAAGGCTAAGCAGGCAGGTGCTGTTATTCGACTTGGTCCTGAGCTTGAAATCACTGGTTATGGTTGTGAGGATCATTTCCTTGAGCTTGACACTTTCAGTCATGCGTACGTTTTCTCAGTTATAATCTTCAGACAGATAAATATTGCACATATATGTATTTCTGTTCTGAAATTTAGAAAATGCAATGCTCACATGTTTGATCATTTTGCTACTAATTGGATGACAGATGGGAGTGCTTGAAAGACATCCTGCTTGGTGATTTGACAGATGGACTGTTGTGCAGCTTTGGATTGCCTGTTATCAAAGGATCGGAACGTTATAATTGCCAAGTTCTATGTATGAACCGGAAAATTGTCATGATACGCCCAAAGATGTGGCTTGCTAATGATGGCAACTACAGGGAGCTTCGCTGGTTTACTTCATGGAAACAAAAGGATCAGCTTGTTGATTTCTTGCTCCCACCTGAAATTTCAGAGGCTATATCACAGACTTCAGTGCCCTTTGGTTATGGATACGTTCAATTTCTAGACACGTAAGCAGTGGCAAGACTAGTTCAGTTCCTATTTCTTTGATTATCAACAATTAAAATAATGTTCAATTAGAATATGGTTGTGTTTTGTGTGTTAATGTTGTGATAAACTTAAGTAGTTGGTGCATGCTGGCATAGGATTGTATATGGATGTATGGACAATTTGCTTTGTTTCCTCATATTACAGCAGTTTATCAGGATGGAAATGTTACTGTTTTATCCTTATTTAGGGCCATTGCTGCTGAAGTTTGTGAAGAACTTTTCACTTCAAACCCTCCTCATGCTGAACTTGCAGTTAATGGAGTGGAAGTCTTTCTAAATGCAAGTGGAAGCCACCATCAGTTGAGAAAGCTTGATCTCCGTCTTCGAGCTTTTATAGGTGCCACACATACTCGTGGAGGGGTTTACATGTACAGTAATCACCAAGGGTGTGATGGTGGTCGTCTTTATTATGGTAGGCAATTTCTTCTGTGGCTAAGCATATTTAAACTGAATGCTGGTGCTTTTGTTTATGATTAATATGCTGGTGCTTTTGTTTATGATTAATATCTTGTAGCAGTCTCTTAACCCCTTGTTTTCTTGTGGCTGTACACCTTTTTCATGTTTCCCAATTGATTCTTCAGCGTCCTTTGCACAGTTTCTGTATGTTATGGTGGTAATCCTGGTATAAGTATTGCCCTTCATTTTTTCTTTTATGTAGATGGATGCTCTTGCATTTTAATAAATGGAGAGGTGGTTGCTCAAGGTTCACAGTTTTCGTTGAAGGATGTTGAGGTTGTGGTTGCTGAAGTGGATTTGGATGCGGTATGCTATACTAATTACATCCTTTGATAGTGTCCTTGGTATTGTAAGTGCAAACTTGATGTGACGATTATGCAATCCTTGATGCAATTTTGTGGTATTCAGAACTACTATTTTTCTTCTCCTCTTTGGGGGAAAGAGCATGGTCTCCAGGTGTCCTTATGTTATAATATTTTGTCTATAATCTGCTTTAGATCTGTATATTTTACATCTATCTCATTGACAGGTTGCTAGTTTACGGGGATCAATAAGTAGTTTTCAAGAACAAGCAAGTTGCACAGCTAGAGTACCATCCGTAGCAGCACCAGTTTATCTCTGTCAACCTTTTAACTTGAAAATGTCTCTTTCAAACCCCATACAGGTTTGCTCTTCGAAAATCTCATTTGATAGCTTAGGATTACCTACACTAATTCTCACATATCTATTGGCAATTCCTATGGATTCAAATAATTTTGGATGCATTTTTTAAATGGATGTAGTTCATGCTTCAGATTACTTGGCGCTGATCTGTTAAAAGGGGGATCTTTTTTAAGAACCTATCTAGGGTTTCTTACATCTAATGTTTTGATAACTTTTTAAGTAGGCAGCAGCGGGGATATATTTTTAGCTTTACAAGACCTTACGGTAATGATAACTACATATTTTAGTTGCAAGATTCATTTGAGTGTAGTTTTAAACCACCCAAGAATAAAAACCAGAGAATCCACGAATGAAAAGCTAAATCAGATTTTTGATGAATTGACTTGTTGATTATGAAGAATCAAGAACCAAGTACGTAAAGTTTTTTTGACCATCACAAGAAACAAATTCTTTGTTAAATTCTGAAGTTCGATGAAGAGTAAAGGATAAAAGCACTCAAGACTCAATATTTTATAATTGAAATCTCAAAATTTTCTTTACTGATTAGAAACATCCCCTTAATGTAGGATTAACATAAAACATAAAAAGAAAAGTGCAAAGACTAGAATGCTAAATAAGACATGATCCACAAAATTAGGCCTAATGTCATGGACATATGCATCCAAAATATTTTCCCTTCTTATTTTGATTATGTTAACTAGTGCTTGGCCGTTGACATGCTTCTTGGAGCTTGATCTGCGCATGTGTGTCTTGAATTAGCCCATTTAAAGCCTCTTTAAGATTCTTAGTCTTATCTCTTGTAGTTAGTCCATTGGGCATATGCAATGAATTCACCGATTGGTTAGTCATGCTCGCATTAGAGTAGAAAAAAATGATAATCAGCTGCATCTGAGTCTCAGGAAGTTTTTGTTGAGTTTGACTTAAATATTGGATCTTGCAGCTTTTAGTAGACATCTGATTGACTATGAAGGATTCATTGTTTCAGCATTGCTGTCATATTTTAGTTTCTTTCTATCTTGAATTGTCATAGTTTCATAGCCACTCAATACTATTGTTAATAATTATTAAATAATGCTCATTGTGACTTCCACCGTTTCATGTTGCTAATTAAGCATGTTTTGAACTTTGTAGATAAGCTATCACTCTCCTGAAGAAGAGATAGCTTTTGGTCCGGGTTGCTGGTTGTGGGACTATTTAAGAAGAAGTGGAGCTTCTGGATTTTTGCTTCCTCTTTCAGGTGGAGCAGATAGCTCCTCTGTAGCTGCTATAGTTGGTTGTATGTGCCAGCTTGTTGTAAAAGGTCAAGTTCTACCAAATTTGTATTGATTTCTTCTTCTAGTATCATGTCTTTTCTGTTTCTGTTCTAAATAATGCAAGTTTTGATGAATAGAAACTACAGTCCAGTATCTTATAACCATCCAGCTTTTGTAAAAATATGGAGCATCCTCTATTGGTGCCTATTGACCAAGGGGGATGATGATCTTTTTTCTTTTCTTTCTCAATTTAGCACTTTTGATACAACCGGAGTATTCATGGCCATTGTAAATGTATTGATGAACAGCTAAAAGGAATGAGAAACCTTTTCAACTGTCTGGCGTATTAGCTTACCATTAGACTATCCAATGCTAATAGCTGAATTTGATGGGGATGATAACTTCGGTAGTGATAAAGCAAGAAAATGATTTACCAATATGATATTCATCATTGGGATAGAATACAACTATATAGTCATCACTTTATTGATACCAAGTAGTTGGTAATTATAAATTTACATGTGCAAGTGTGGAAGGAAAGTTCTTCCTCTTGTTCCTGAGTTTTAGATTTGATGATTTTGTTGTTTGTTCGTTGTATGCAGAGATTGCAAATGGGGATGAACAAGTGAAAGCTGACGCAATAAGAATAGGACATTATGCTAATGGACAATTTCCTACTGACAGCAAAGAATTTGCCAAGCGCATATTTTACACTGTATATATGGGTTCTGAAAACAGGTTGATACATGTGGACAAGAATGTCAATTATATCCTGCACGTGGAAAAATAACAAGCCTTGTTGCCTCACCTAATATAAAGCTTCTTAACGTGTAACTGGTGTTGTTATTGAGCATGCCTACTGATGCTGCAAGGAGGATTATATGTTTGATCTTCCATGTTAGCTGACTGAATAGTTTACAATTTGACTTGCATCTATTCCAGTAGCCATCTTTCACAACTATCTTTTGATTACTTCTTTTAGTTCTTTTCTTGACTATTTACAATATTAATGAAAGAAAAATGAATATTTGGATTATTTATCAAGGCCAATCCAGAGATTGGGATTTATTTTATTATTTGTTAACAATTTATGTTGGGGGGCTTTCTGGACACTACTAGACTTGTACTGTTAAATTTTCAGTTTCTCTTTCCCTAGCCCCTCTGCTCTCCTCTATTTTCTCTTTGCCTCCATCTCCCTCTCTATCTCTTTCTATTATTGTGTGGGTTTGTTTTTGCAGTTCTGAAGCGACAAAAACACGAGCAAAGGTGTTAGCAGATGAGATTGGTTCCTGGCATGTTGACATCTGCATAGATTCCGTGGTCTCAGCCTTGTTGTCCTTATTTGAAACAGTTACAGGCAGGCGACCACGTTACAAGGTACCATTCTTGTGATTCAACTCGCCTAGTTTTGTGTTTGTTACATATTTGTATGTCTGATATCCTGTCGGATGTTTGCTTCTGGCATTCTGTGGTGACTTGAGCTAAATTTTCTTTACTTTTGTATATTCACCATATGCTGGTAATTTAGATTTTCTAAAATCAATTTTTGAATGATCAAGCTTTTGAAAAGTTACAGGACTGCAGATTTGACTTGTATGTTTGGTTTGTTTAACTCTGTATCCATGACTAGCTTCACTTTAATCATTACATACTTTCGACTGTGTTATAATGCTGATTTCTTTTCCAGGTAGATGGGGGTTCTAATATTGAAAACCTGGGGTTGCAGAATATCCAAGCTCGCATAAGAATGGTTTTAGCATTTACATTAGCCTCACTTTTGCCTTGGGTTCATAGCAAACCTGGATTTTATCTTGTTCTGGGTAGCTCAAATGTTGATGAAGGTTTGCGTGGTTATTTAACAAAGGTACTGAATGGAAGTACATAGCATTTACTTATAGCAGTCACTTATCTCTGTATCCATCATACAACTTGTGAACAAAACCCATAAATTTGCCCCTTTCAAGGCTGTATTGTAGCTCATTTACCATTATCATGCTCATGTGACCTTAATTTGTATGCCATTTCCATGCTACAATTTGAACTTTAACCTTTTTCTGCAGTATGATTGTAGCTCAGCAGATATCAATCCAATTGGAAGTATTAGTAAGCAGGACCTTCGATCATTTCTTCGATGGGCTGCCACCCATCTTGGTTACTTATCCTTGGCAGAAGTTGAAGCAGCTCCTCCAACTGCAGAATTGGAGCCAATTCGTTCCAACTACAGCCAGGTACTGTTCTAGCTCTCCACGTTTCTCACGAGCTTTACTATTTTTCTCTTTATTTTTGTTGCTTTACATTTGTGTTTGATATTTCATTTTTCACTCTTGGTCTTTTTAGTTTGTCTTCTTCATTGCATTTTTCTTTCTATTGGAGCTTTTTATTGTCCTTTTATATTGTGTTTCTGGTTATTCCCCTGTTTAGCTACGTCCACAAATACTGTGCAAGACACATTCTCATAGCAGCACTTCCTCGTTATAATTTTTTTTCCTTATTAGAATCTTCCTCTTTCCTCCATTCATCTCCAATTTTCTGAAACTTTCTGGAGATCTAGGTTTCCAAAATTTCCATGCAATATCTTATATATTGGATCCATGGTTGTGGTTGCAATTTTCTTCCTCCTATATTTTCATCTCCTTTCATGTAGTAATGTTTATCTGTTTTGGTTCTTTGATCTAGAAATCTTTCATCTTAAACTTGGAAACATGTCTTCAGTCTTAAGGATCCAATGTGAGCTTTATAGAGATATCCTGATTTATAAACATGAGGTGGAACGATTTCAAGGCTTGTAAAACTTCTTTCTTTTCTCTCAGATATTTTCATTTCTATCTTCCAGCTGAAGTTGAAGTAACAAAGTAAAATAGTCAGTCTTTTAAGAAGCAGATGGAAATAAATAAAGACCAGAAGATACTGGATATGTGTTTTTTTTTTCCATTGGGCAGAAGAAAAAAAAAATAAAAGGGAGAGGAAGCTGGAAACTGGTTTGGTATTGAAAACATAGAACCTGGAAGTTAGGAGAACATATTGAAATTGCATGAAGTTTTATTGAAATGTTATTCGCGTCTTATAGCTTACATAAAGCATTCATAAACATTGTGCGTGCTTATGTGCAAGTTATATGTGATTTGGTTCTAAATTTTGCCAAAAGAACAGCTTGATGAAGTGGACATGGGAATGACATACGAGGAGCTATCAGTTTACGGAAGACTACGTAAAATTTTCCGCTGTGGCCCAGTCTCAATGTTTAAAGTAAGGTTTTGAAAATTTCGATTACATCTTTTTTTCATGAATTACTTGATACATTTTAATTCAATCTCTCATGAACATGGGAAATCATTGCAGAACCTCTGCTATAAATGGGGTTCAAAACTATCTCCGTCTGAGGTGGCTGATAAAGTGAGACATTTCTTCAAGTATTATTCCATTAATCGACACAAGATGACAGTCTTAACACCTTCATATCATGCTGAGGTAATTAATTCAATGTCTAGAGCAGCTTCGTAAGGACCCATTTCATTGTCACTAATATTGTATGATCATTATCAATAATGCACAAAATACTAAATCGTCTGTCGGTATGCAGAGCTATTCACCAGAGGACAACAGGTTTGACCTTCGTCAATTCCTCTACAATTCAAGATGGCCCTATCAGTTCCGCAAGATTGATGAACTCGTTAAGGAGTTGGATGGTGACAAAGTTGCCTTGAAAGAAACAAGTGAGGAGAAGGTTGGTGCTTCCCTAAATCCAGGAGGGATGGGGGTTGTAGCAGCAGGCTGCGATGATCCCAAAGCTGGCCTTTAATTTATTTTCTAAGCTTTTCAAGTATACCTGCTTATACACAAACTTTATAGAATTCAAAGGTTAAAAAAAAAAAAAGAAACATGTAGATCAAGTTATTTCACCAAGAAGGACGGTGTCCGTCTGATGCCTAGAATTCATGGGCAAATTAAAATTCTTTTCATTATTGCTTATTAATTTTTATTACTTTTATTGTTTTCGTTAAGAGCTCTATGTGAAACGAATTGTACCTTCCAAGGTTCGTATGGTTTGATAATAATAAGTTATAAAAAGAAATTTACATTTTATTGTGGGTAATTAGTATTAGCCTTCTGATAGATATAATGAGGTAGATATAATGAGGTTGTGTGAATTCAAGATGTTATATGTAATATGCTTTTAGCCAATTTCAATGAATATGATTCGATACCACTCTTTAAAACTTGGTTGACCATTATTAAGAAGCTTTCTATCATAAATAGTTTCCTACAAATTATGTCTCTTGAAGACTTATTCTTCTTGAATTTGAATGTTTACATCAATACTCAAATCAAACCTTAATGTTTATAAGTATTCAATATAACCCTCATACGTTCAACTTCTAATTTAAGCTCAGCTAGAGAGTCCCACCACCACCCACTATTACTTAATTGTCCTATTTTCCTTCCTTGCGTGTTGATCCAAATGCCAACAAAAGAACGATAACTTGGAAGCAAAACAACAAATGGAAATGGGTAAGACTCAAACTTTCGTCTGTTTTTGGTCCACAAAAAAAAAAACATAATGGAGTTGACGGTAAAATTCTCCCAATGTGCACTTGACACATACTTTCGTAAAGCCCCTCCAATATGTATGCTAATAACAAACCCCACACACTTTTACTATAGTGTCACATGTATTCATTTTGAGATCGATTATGTAAGATCTATAAAATATTAGAGTTATTTCTCAAAAATTTTAAATATTAAAGTCCGATTTGTATTTTAGTATAAATGTTGAGGATTAACAAATATAAGAAAATTAGAGCAAAATATGATGCTGCATGCCACAAAAAAAATGATAATTTTTTGTTTTATTTTCTAAATGTAAAAATCACTTAAAATTTTTAAAATAATTAATGCACAAACCAAATAAAACATGATTCATAAATTCATTTTTTATTGTGTAGTAATATCCTTTTCTTTAAGTTTCCTTCAAACTATTTCTCAAACTGATTTATTGCAACCACCTTAGCCACATACGTGTTCATCCTCTAATAATATTAAAAGAACTCTACAAGTGGTGTAAAAAGAGTAGCTAAGAAATGTTAATTCTTTTAGAGGCTACGCCTATTTATAATAAGAGTTAGATCTTTTTAGTAATTTAATTGTGTTGATAGTCTGAGAAGAATTCAACTTATTTGACCAAAAGTGAAAAGTCTCAACTACTAGAAGTCTTGAAACTTAGTTTTCCGTAGAACTCCTAGACATGAGAAGTGGTAAAAAAGTTCAAAAAGTGAAAGCACGACTAAAAACATGAGGAATGATTGAAAGGTGGTTAATTAGACTGTGGCCCAAAATTGGACGATAGTTGAAAGTTGACTAATTAAAAGAGAATTGCTTGAAGGAGTTACATATGGGAAGAAGTATAGGATACACCAACAAGAAAAAACCATGGACGTTAGACAATCAGAAAAACACAAAAAAAAACATAGACCTTATCATTATTTCAATTTCTCTTTCTATTTTTTCCTTATCTAAATCAAGTCATCTCTTTAGTTCCAATATTATTTCAACACTCTTTAGTATTTTGGTAGCTTAGAATTGTATTTTTTATGTTTTCTAGATTCCACCTATATCGTCAATAAGAAGTCAGGCACAAAATTAGGAGAATTCCTTCCTGGCACACTCAAATTTTAGGTTAATAGTATAAGCGACCAACAATTTATCTCGTTTGGCGGGACCACTATGCTAAGTGTGAGGAATGGAAAGAAATTGTTGTGCCTCCAGCCCTAGAGGAAGATGTCCATACCTATCATAGGGAATGAAGGCTTTGTATCCCAAATAATTGAAAATCTTTAAAAGGCATCATCACCTTCAACTAAGTTTCCAACCAAAGAGAATTCAAAATCGTTGTAACTATCAATACGAAATAATGTTGTTTATACAAATGAGATTCTAGAATTGAAGTACAACTCGGTCTCTATGATTAAAGCAATCAAAATACTGATAAAGAAGGTGGATAATTTTTTTGCCATTCTAGTACAGGTCATTGAGTAGAATTCTCCTTATCTAGCAAGGTAGATCTCTGATAAACAATGGGAGTTAGCGAGTGTAGTCTACTTCCAAATTCATCTCCGGTGGAAGAAAGATATGCTCCTCTTCATATTGATTGCAAAAACAAACTACTTGTTTTACGCTAAAAAAGACAAGTATACGAGTCCTTACTTACAGAGATTATGCTTAGGCACCACTTAATTCAAGTTGTGCATTGTTTAAGACTCAAATTTGAATAATAAAGTAAAAATAAACTAACTCAAACAAACTAGCAACGAACGAATAATGTAACAATGGAAATCTGTCAAGAGAATTAATCAAGTTATGAGAGAGGGGATTTTACGTATCATTAATCTAATCTAACCATTTATGTGTTTATGGGGTGTCAGTTCTAGATGATTGTATGGTTGATTACTCTCTTTTGAGTTATAACTATTCCCTAAATTGTAAACCCTAATCGAATTATGGACTTGCAATCTCTCAATGCACAAATTACCCACAATTCTATTTAGTTCTAAAGCTTTCTAATAAACAATTGGGTCTCGCATATGATCTCTCTCCATGAAATTACTGACTAGATTGATTAAGTGTTCAATTAGATCGCCTAACTTTTATTAATATGATCTAATCATTTTTATCCGGCTCACCCTCTCGATTTGTTACCAAAACATACAAATACATTAATCAATCACAACACCCAAAACAAATAAACACAATTCAACTAGATTAATATTAAATATAAGCAAAATCCCATAGAAAAAGTTAGAACATCATTAACAACTCGAAATCCACAACCATACAACCACCCGTCTCAATCTTACACATTAAATGAATAAAAAGGGAAATGGGGAGGAAATGAAACTTAGATTGGACGATTTAGGAAAGCAGCGGTGTCGGGAGATCACCTATTCCAGGAAGCTTCGATATGGGAACCCTCCTCCTCTTCCTCTTCTTCTTTTCTCTATCTCTTCTTTCTCTCTCTATTTAGGGTTTCCAAATGTAGGTTGATTGTAGAACTCCTTCTAGGGTTACCTCCTAATGCTTTTATATTCTTTTCCAATTAAGGTAACCCTAGTGCCTTTTTGAGGTTTGAAATGTCCCAAATGTCCCTTGAAAACTCGAATCTGAAAGCAATACCGCCTTTTTTTGCGCGCAGGCCATAATCATGGCCCTTAGTGCACGATCATGGTCAGTTTGTCTGTCACGATCTTGTTGCTTCGGGCCTCTTTCGAATGGCCTGAAACACTAACAAACTCATCACGACACCTCATATATATAAAATTGAAGCTCAAATGCATGTTCTCACCCAAAAAAAATACTTAAAACACAAATATTTATGAACTAACTCAATTCTTCACCTAAACACACACTAAACAATTAAAATAATCAATAAACACGCACCAAATTACGGATAAAAATACAATGCAATCTACACCTATCACCTCATAAAAGAGATGACGTTCTTGTTGCACTTGTGTCCATTAATTCTGGAAATATTCAACAAGTTGCCAGGCCTCAAGCTTTTGTCAGATAGGAATTTGATTGAAAGAAATTAGAGAAGTTGTTCAATACCTTTATACGTCTGACTAAAGGCAGCTTGGCCACCAAAATTTGGCTACCCTTATCTAAAACATGTTAATTAAGAAAATCCTTATCCCCTTGGCTATAGAATTCTTGAATTTAATTTATTTTTGGGAAAGATGGCTAATCAACCATTAAACACATTGCTAGATTCACCATTCAATGTAGTTAATTGGCTAGTTATGGAAGTTTCAATAATTTCAAGATTAGACAATTCCCAAATTCATTAACAGACACAACTTTCTCCTTTTATAATTTGATGTCCAGGAATTTTGTCTTTTTGTGGGCTGAATGGAGAGACTATTTTATATTCTATTTTTTGGACTCAACCTAAAGCTATTATAGCTAAATTGTCTAAAATTACTTGGAAGAGTATCGAGAATGGAAATATGTTAATCACTCAATTCAAGAAGATGAGAAGATGTCAGGTTGCATTCCCATAGATCGAGCATGTGAAGTTAGCTCAAAGGGGCCTTGATATTAAACTTCAAAATTTTTTTAAGGTATCAAAATTCATGTTTTCTAAGAATTGGTAGTAAAATTATCTAAATATGATAATTTCTTATGGAAAAAGGACATCAAAAAAAGAGTTTAGTTGGTTCTTATTTTATATAAACAATTTTATATGATTTGACAGTGGTTGAAGTTAATATCTTTAGAACATGTGTTTGCCCCTTTCTAGAGAAAAATTCTCTTAAAGTCAAAAAGAAAATACAAGAACCAGTTAAATTCTATATACTTTTGACACTTTCAAAATAGAGGAAATCTTTGAATTTTTTTATAGAAAAAATTCATTACTTTACCGCCAGAGCATATAATTCCTTAAAAGGAAGAAATTAGAGGGAGGGACTACTGAAAGTATCATAATAAATAGAGTCAGGAGATTCAAAAATATAATTTAAGATCACATCAACAAGGTACTTATGCTATTTGTTGAATATGATCAAACTATATTGATAGATGAAGTTCTATTCCCACCAATTACAACTATTAGTGCAACTAAGTTTAATCGTCTTTTTTGGATGTCAAGAGGAAGCTAAAGATTGTAGAAGATTGATTGGCATTGGCTACAAATTCATGTATTAGTGTTTTAATTCCTAACTATAGTTTGAATGCTAGTGCTAAGAATGAGAATCAACAAATTCCCAAAATCCATAAAAATATAGATTGTATGACAAATCATAAAAAGAGTTCACTCAAATCTTTAGGCAAAGATCTGATCCTTAAATTCCAAGCTTTTAAAGCAGACAACCTTGATTTGTAGCACCACCTTGGGTGCCACAATCTCATTAGTGGTAGTGAGTAAGGCATCCTAAGAACCCAATACCATTAACCAAAACTCAAAAGAGGAGATTTCAATGGCATACATTTGTCGCTAGGTTTTGAAGAAGCAAGACATTACTGTTGGAGCAATCAACCCCAAGGAAGTCACCCTATACATGACCTGCTCCTTCTGAGGAGAGTACTTTTAACCCACATAACAAAAATGAATGTGTACAAGTCACCGACAAAAGTTAGAGTAAGATAAAAAAAATACAATCCTAGATTTAATAGGAAGTCATCCCGGTCTTAAAGTCAATATGAAGACTCTAGTTAGTTCTTCACACTTTGGGATATTCTTATTTAGTTGCCATATGTTGTTTCTTCCATAAGGCTCCCTACCTCTTTTAGCAAAACTCTTGGGAAGAAAGTGGAAGCTTTAACTAAGAAAAGAGATGCAAAATATCTATGTTGATTATGGGACCAAGAATTCTAGAGAAGAAAGTGCTAGAAAATCTAACTAATACCATGACTCAATATATAAGATCTTGGTATATTAAATCCCTTATTAATGGTAGACCAACTTCAAGATTTTTTTGTTGATAATGGATCGACAGTGAATAATATGTGGACTAAAATTATGGAAGTTTTAGGCAAAGAAGATGGAGACTTGTTCCTAATTGAGGTATCTATTGTTGTGTTTATTGATGAGACTAACAAAGCATGGGAAATTCTTCTTACAAACATCGCAGTATAGGTGGTTCAGTCGAATTTTGATGGAGCTGGACGTCGCTGCTTGGATCCATGATTCTGACTGACCTTAGCAAGAGAATACCTGCAAAACAACACAAGGCATGCCGGGGGTTGATTTCCGGTAGGCCCCTTCAACGCTCAAGTCAGTCTTTTTGTGAGGGTTTTGGTGGTTGTGAATATAGAAAAAGTAGGGTTCTAATATCGTACCTTTTTATGATGAGGTAATGAACTTATATATAAAAGAATACCTGTTAGGTTTAGGTCTTCCCTTATGAGTGGGAAGTCACCATCCATGAATGGGCCATCTACACCTGGGCCTAGGTCTGGGCCTAGCACGACCGACCCAACCATAAGCCCCCTACTCCTCGAGTCTGATCATAGAGAAGGGTCGAAGGAGTACGTGAGGACAGCATTACTTGTCTTTGTAACAGCTCGTGATAGGCTTGGTCGATCGGATTTCAACTTTCAGTGCACGACAGCTCGGGATGAGGCCGATCGATCGGATGTAGGTGCTTAGCGTATGAAGGCTCGGGATGTAGATGCTTACGTATGCTGCGTCATTTTTCGAGGATGAACCAGAGCTCAAGCGTCGGAGGTGGGATTTCTCATCTGCAGTACAGGGATGCTAGGTATCGTCCTGCTGGAACAGCTGGGTCGATCAAGGCCTGGAAGGCGAAATACTTCTTCATGAGGCCCCCAGGTGCTACCTTTGAGTCCAGGCAGTGGAGATACCCTATGGCCTAGCGATGGAATGACACCTCCGATTTGTCCCTTACTAGAGAGGAGTGGGAAGTGATCGGGTGAATTAAGGCGCTCGGTCGGTATGACTTTGATCGTCTTATTATGGGGTATCGTGGAGGGGCATCTGCCAATACATTTGTAATCGATCCCCCTCTTCGGATTAGCGGGCTGGAAGAGGAAGCTTCCCCTCCTGGTTGACTCTTCGTAGTTTAACTATTTACTGTATGCATAAGTATTAGTTTCGTTTTCTAACCTGCTTCT
>JAOSBM010000206.1:23002310-23013942 GCA_027568955.1 Erythroxylum tenue
GATGTTTGTATGTAATCCGGTGAAATCATCAATGATGGTTCACTCACGGAGTTCGCAAAACTCATCAAAAATTGCAATGTGGCTTTTCAGGTTCAGAAGAGTTATCCAATTAGATCAATTGGAGTTCATCCACTGAGGTCTGACATGGATTAGGGGTCGGGATCAGTTTGCACCTGCATATGTCTTCAGTGATTTTGTTTTTGAATTATGTTTCGCAAAAATTGGACAAAGTGTATGTAAATGATTTGGTAATGAAATGACTTCATGATTTCAAGTGTTTTGTATCTGAAATGGGCCTAAATTATTGTTGAATACTACTGTTTGTAATAATTGTAAATTGTAAATGGAATTGTTTTTAAATGTCGCGAGCCTAATTTGATCAGTGATTTCCGCTTATGTGTACGTTGTTTTTAAAGAAACAAAAGTTTTGTAATGAATTTTGATTGATTGATCATTTCTAGCATGTCACTCTTGCGGGGTACGTACTTGGATATCACCTTAGATGTCGGGTATGTGTCTTGTGAGAGTGGGGTGTTACAGGAACACTTTTCTAGAATAGAGTATAACAAAATTACCTCATTTTCACCTTCTGATTGTATGTGAACAGTAGACCCGAAAGGGGTGTCTTGGAAAAATCTGAAGTGATTCAATGAATTATGAATTGTGATTTAATGGTTTTGTGAGGCATGAATCTAAGTATAAATTATAGTTAGATGAGTTTTGATATGATATTGATTTTGTGATGAAATTGATGGATATATACCCGGTATTTTCATGAACATGCATCGTATATAATTCATTTCATACATGTGCATTATTGAATACTTACGATTGTACAAATTGTGATATTGTGTATATTATTTGTTATAGAGGAGCAACTGGAACGTCAACCTCTAGACATTGCTGGATCTTCCAGGCATTAGCTTCGGGAGTAACTTGTGAGTAACCTAGATGGTCTTGCTTAATTACTTGTTTGCTTAATTTGTGTTTTGAAGGATAAATGAATGTGCTTGATTGTGGATTCCGGACATGAGGTCCGATGATTATGTAATGTGGCTTGAAATATTGAAGTGTTGCTTGAATGTGAATTGGATGAACTAAGTGTATTTAATGTGATTGTTAAATGTGTTCTGAATATGCATTTGCATATGAATGAAAGTGAATTCTCAACTCTAATGTTGAATGCCGGACTAAGGTCCGATGATATGTGAATGAATGAGTTTATGCAAATGTGAGTGATGCATTCCATTTCATGAATGCATGAAATATAATGGTTGTTGTGACCAGAGTAGCCATCGATCAGAGCTTAAAGCTCAAAGAGTAAAAATGAGCTTCGAGCTCAAAAGTGAATCAGAGCCTCAGGTTCAATGTTTAATGAGCCCTGTATCTCCCAAGCGGATAAGAGACATTTATCAATGAGCCCTATATGGGACAGTTTAGGCACTCGGTCACAAATAAATAACAAATGGAAAGTGGGTCTTATGTGCACTGCATATGCATAATATGAGTGATTAAATAGTATTGAATGTGAAGTGTGCAATGTGTAATGATGTGAATTAAGTGTTATGTGATTGGGTGAGCTATTGATGATGGTCACTCATTGAGTTTGCAAAACTCACCCAAAATTTGCAATTATTTTTTTCCAGACTTTGAAGAGTATCTCGTTAGACAAACGAGAGTATACCTACTGAATGCCAATGAAAGATAGAGGTTGGGATCAGTTTGCGTCTGCATTCTGTATTTTATTATTTTGTACAAATTTGTATTCCGTCATTCCTTTAAAATAATATGTTCCTAAAATTTTTTCAATGTGTAAACAAAGGCTTTTATGGTGGAAGGTACAGACCTTAGGACTAAAGTGTTATGTATTTGTGAAAGGGACCAATTGGCTATTGAAATTCTATTAATTATATTGTGTTAATTGAAAATGTTTATGAATGAAAGTGGGCCTGATATGAATATCGATTTTCGTAAAATATGTTATTAATTTCAAAAAATAATAATTATACCAACTTTTGAATGATTGAGTGCTCTAGCATGCCACCCTCGCGGGGCATGGCCTCGGATATCACCATCGATGCCGGGTTCGGGTCTTGCAGGAGTGGGGTGTTACAAAAAAGTTAGTGGTAAAAATAAAAATTAAATAATCTTTACCTAGAAGGAGTACCTTTGAGGATGGAAAAATCTAAACAAGGAACCAAATTTTGGTGGCTCCTCTGCTACTAAAAATGGTAGGCTTCTATATTAGCAATACCTGTTGTAGAGATTTTACACTTTAAAATATGATCATGCTCAAAGATTTTCGTAAAGGAATTTATCATTAATAGTGCCTAATTCGAAGGGGACTACCATTAAATAATCCAAAAGATAGACAATAGGCGGAATTTTTAAGGAAGTTTAAGTTACCAATTTTATGGATAAGGTAGATATATAAGGTAGATATACCAGTCATAACAAAAGGACCAGGTTTTAAAGCGTTATCAACACCCACTACAAAAACCATTTGGTAAGTATAAATAAGAAAGAGTTTTCGGTAAATAGTTAGATGAGAAGATTCAAAAGTCCTAAAAATTTTCAACCAATAAGGTCTTTTAGAGAAGTTCTTAAAAAAGTTGAGTTAGTCCATCAACCTAAACTTCAAAGATATTAGAAAACTAAAGATATCCTTATTATATTTGCTATACAAACTCATAAAAAGACAAAGGCCAAGAAATTTTGGGAATTTAGGGTCAGTAGAAGGAAGGCATTCTTTGTCTCTAAGCTTTAGAAAATGGGTGATGGTCTAGAGTTGAACAAACCATATGCACAAATTAATCCTCTGA
This sequence comes from Erythroxylum tenue, assembly GCA_027568955.1. NCBI lineage: Eukaryota > Viridiplantae > Streptophyta > Magnoliopsida > Malpighiales > Erythroxylaceae > Erythroxylum > Erythroxylum tenue. Next base: position 23,005,133 of record JAOSBM010000206.1, read on the forward strand.
AGACAGAGATTGGATAGGCACCTCCATAGGTTCCTATAAAGGAATCATAAAATAGAACCTAGGAAAAAAAATTACTAGAGGTTATCACTTTGTAAAAAGGTAGAAATTCTAGAATTGGTTTGTTGTTTATGGACAAAAATTTAAGTCAACATAACCTAAATAAAGTTAGTATATTCCTCTTTAGAAATATGATTCCTAAAAGAAGCGTAACTGTTAATTAATCCAAAGTAAGAAGAACATTTAAAGGCATTAAGATCTAAATTAGAAGTTTCCTCAACTAAACATATGAAGTCCTCCCCAATAATAGGTAAAATAGCTAGAAAGAAAACATCTTTGAGCAAAATGTAGGTAAACCCAAAGGAAAAAGATAAAGGAATTACAAGAGCGACTTTAGAATTTCAAAATATTAGATGTGAGAATAGGTTGATAGTCTACCAAGTTTCTAGAAAGACCTATTAACTGAAGAAGTCTTTGCCTTTTCCAAGTAGAATGGTAAGAAGGATACCTACTTGTCCACATTTTTGGCTATGGTTTTAAAGATTTTAGGGCTTGAAATAGAGGAAATTCTAGAGGAATTTTGATTTACTCATCTCTCCTAGATAGCAAAGAGATGGGTGAGGAGATTTAGTGGATGGAGGGACTTCAATAGTCAAAGGTAATCCTTACTTATGGTGAAAAAGTGGAATTCCTCTTAACATACTAAAAGAGGAAATTTTGAATAGAATTAGAAGAAAAATTCAAAAAGGGGATTTAGGGTTTAAGAAGTTTCCTACCTTATTCTAATGAAGGAGGGTAAAGGTTTAGCTATAATAGAGACTATCTCAAATTTTATCGCTTTCATAAAGAATAAAGTTAGGAAAAATGATATAATTTCTTAATAAAGTATAAAGAGAAGTCTAAGACGTATGTCTCTAACATTCAATTTAGTAGAGTTAGCAAAGGAGGAAGAAGAAATATAATGTACGAAAACCAAAGGGTAAGAAAAGTTCAATAAGTTCTGTGGGAACTTGGGAGGAAGAGTAAGAAAAAACACTTAAGTTGATAGAAAAGATGAAGGTTGTTTAGAGTTTAAGATTGGAAACGGTATAGAGAAAGAGGAATTTATAGCAAAATGGGCAAACCTTAAAGGAGCAGTAGGAATTTGAAATTAAATGGGGTAATTCTTTTATCTTTCATAACATGTAGGGAGAACTATTTGAAGGAGTTACATCTGGTAGGAATTATAAAAGACACCAACGTGAAAAGGAAAAAAGGAAATCATACAATCATGACAACAAAACAAAAACACGCACTTTATCATTAATTTAATTTCTCCTTATATTTTGTACTTTTCATTTAGCCAATTCAAATAATCTCTTTAGCTCAAATATTATTTCAACACTCTTTAGCATTTTAGTAGTTAATAATTTTATTCCCTAAGTTTTCCAAAGCTCACCTATATCATCAATAAGAATTTAGGCACAAAATTAGGAGAATTCCTCCCTAGCAAGCTCAGATTTTAGGTGATTGTATAAGTAATTAAAAAATTAAAATAAAATTCTAATTACAATTACAATTAATTCTAATTGGATACCAATTAGGCCTAAATAAGATCTCATATCTCATATTGGTCCTTATTTATTCAATATTTCATATTTAATCTTAAAATTTCTCAAGCTTTCCAATCAAGTCTAATTTGATTAAAAATACCTTTTTCTTTCTTCAATCATTCTCTGTGTGTAATCTATTAGGTTCTTAAATATGTTGAAAATAGATATAAACTATGATTCTAAAACACATTCATAATTAAATAATTTACATCCAAAGATTAAGATTGAACATCTAGAGATTACTTTAAAAAGTTGTGTATTACGTAGAAAGCCTTAAAAGGCCTATATTCTAAAATCTCCTATAGTCATAACATGGAAAGCATGACTGCTAAGGCCAATTTGTTAAAGGCTGAAAGAGAAGCATACTTAGATACACATAATAAGAAGCAAAAGCAAGTTCAAAAGAAAGCCCAAGAGGACTACCTCCTAGTACTATCAACTCAACATTTTATCCTAAAACAAAAATCCATAATTCAATGGATTCAAGAAGGGGATAAATGCTCTAGATTTTATTCCAAAACTATCTCAACAAGAAGGAACATGAAAAAATTAATTGTTTAGAGGATGATCAAGGGATCCTAAGATGGGGTCAAGTTGAAGTAAAATACATAGCTAGATAATTCTTCATCAACCTGCATAGTTCCAAAAGAGCTACAACCCTTCTTAGCTTATCAATGCAACCATTCTTCAAGAATACAATCACACCTGAGGAAGCTATAGCCCTTACAAAATAATTCTCCATAAGGGATATAAAGGAAATACTTAAAATCTTAAATTTAAACAAAGCACCCGACCCTGATGGAATGAATGGACACTTTTTCAACACTGCCTGAAAATGGATTTCGAACCAAACCTTTGCACATATTTAAAAATTCTTTACGACAAGAAAAATGTTGAAAGCCATCAACTATGCTTTCATTTTCCTAGTTCCAAACATAAGCAATCCTAGCAAAATGGGGGAGTTTAGGCCAATATCCTATTGAAATGAGATCTATAAGCTCATTTCCAAAATGCTGGTATCAAGAACAAAGCTTTTACTGAGTTCCCTAACTTTAAAAACATAAGTGGCATTCATTCAAGGAAAGAGTGTGAGAGACAACATACTGATTGCACATGATTTATTAAAAGGTTATATGAGAAAAGAAGCTGGAAAAGTTGACTTAAAGAAAGATTTTGATTTAGCATATTGGAACTTCCTCATGCTAGTTATGGAAGCCATGGGCCTCCTTAGTAAATTCTTATAGTGGATCAAAGAGTGCATAACTACTCCCACTTACAACATTGAGAAGCTACCTTTCCCTTTAAAGGGGAAAAGATACTTAAGCAAGGGGACCCTTTATCCCCTTACTAGTTTACAATTTGCATAGAAGAACTCAAACTAATCGAACAAAACATTAGCTCTAACTCAAGGTTTAAGTATCACAAGAAATGCCAAAACCTTAACCTTTTATGACCTGCTACTCTTTTTGCAAGGTAGAGCTAGCCTTAGTTAGTTTGATAATTAGCGTTATAAAATAATTATCTAGACTTTCAAGGATATAAGTCAACTTTGGAAAAAGCATTCTGATACTCTCTAGGGATGTAAAACCCTTGAAGTAAGAGCTAGAGATTATTATTCAGATGAAAAATTCCAGTCCTCCCTTTACTTATCTTGGAGTGCTAATTACTACTACAATACCCTCCTACAAGTATTGCTAAACACCCCTAAAAAGAGAGGAAGCTTAGAAATTGGTGCAATAAGGATTTAAGTTATATAGGCAGAGCTCAACTCATCAAAACTGTCATCTTTAACCTTTCTAACTACTTGATTTCTCATTTAATTCTACCCAAGAAGATGGCTAAAGACATTGAGAAATTGCTAAGGAATTTACTATAGCATGGAGATCCTTACAAAAATTATAATGCCAAAGTATCTCGGAGAGACCTATGCTGTCCAAAAGAGAAAAGTGGTCTGGGAATCAAATCCATTCTCCTTTCAAGTAAAGTTCTGATTGCAAAAAGAATATGGAAGCTAATAGTAGATAAGGAGAATCTATGGGTGTAGTGGACCTAAACTGAACACTTGTAGAGGAAAAAATTCTAGGAAGTTAAATGGGGTTCCAATGGCTCTTACACCTGGCACAACTTACTTGAAATGAGAGCTAAAGTAGCACCTCACATCAAAAGCATCATAGGCAATGGGAAGAATACATTTATATGGTATGATTATTGGACTACTAATGGGATATTATACTCACACCCTAAATTGTTCCATATAAGGAATATGACTAAACATGTAGTTAAAGTGGAAGATTTGATTGTGAATTAGTAATGGAAATTTAAATAAAGAGGCTTTGATAAGATATCTAAGGTTGCACCTAACTACATGCTTAATTTTGATAGAGAAGACAAAACCATATGAAACACACAATCCTCAGGGAAATTCACCAACAATTCTTCAAGGGAATTGTTCATACAACTTAAACCAGAAGTTAACTGGTATAAACTGATATGGTTTCTTGGAAATTGCCTTAAATTGGCATATATCACCTAGAAACCACTCAAAGGAAGACTAGCCACCATGGACAGAATCAAAAGATCCATCCCTAAGGATCTTGCATTTGTTGTGTGCTCGCAATATTAGGAAATAAGAGACCACTTGTTGTTTCAATGCTAATTCACTTGTACTCTTTAGAATAAGATCAATTTTTCTTCCAATCCAGGGGAGCTAAGTTGTAATTGGAGTCAAATGCAACAAAAACTCTTACAGCTAAAGAGGAAGAAAGGTGACAAAGAACTTCTCAAACTTGCATTCATTATTATAGTTTATGATATTTGGGTGGAAAGGAACAATAGGAGATTCAAACATAAGCAACGATAGAATGCTAAATTCACTGAAGCCAAACTTTAAAAAATTAAGGAGCTCTTCTTGTTACTTGGAAGCAAAACTAATACATCAGAAGAAATTAAACTGAAATGGGGTTTCTAAACTAGATACAAATAGGTGTGTACGTAATGTGTCACCATGTAAGATGGATTTAATGATCCTATAACTAAATGGTTTATACTTTTAGGATTGAATGATCTTGATGCAATCATTATACTCTTAAGCCCATGCCTTCTTTTGGAATACTGTTCTTTAATTTCCAAAAAAAAAACTAACGCTATATTGGAACCTTTTGAATCTCAAAATAATATTGTTTTAAGTGAATAACAAAGAATAATAAAAATCCATGGATCATTGATTAATTCTGGAAGTATATTTTGTAGGAAGTAGGAGCCCTCCATACGTACGTTAGTTATCGAAAATTCCTTAATATCCTCCATATTTGGCTCCTCACCTTTATAATCTTTTTTCCCTCTTCCTTTTCTTTTTGACATCTTCCTCCTTTTCTTTTTGAACATTAACTTCCTCCATTTCTTCAACCTCTAAATTCAGCTTGATGTATCCAAATAAAACACCTAGATACTTTTCAAAAATAAGCTCAACAAGTTATCTGATCTAAAGTCCTATATTGTGAAAAGAGGCGACAGATGCATATTTAATCATATTTACACTCCATATTTGATGTATTTTTTCTTGATATTTTATACTTTTATTGTATCTTTGGTACTTAATTCACTCCAAGTGTGTTTATAGAGTACAATTTCCTTCAAGGACTTAAATGAGAAGAATTTGGGAGAAAACACCTCATAAAATGAAGATTCAAAGCATAGAAGGAATGCATAGTTGTGCATCAGCCCATACACTTCTCTCAAGCCATGCAGATTTGTGAATTCCAGAGATTTTGGTGATGCACGGTTTGGTGTAAGGCCATGCATCAGCTCGTACATGTCCGAGAACCCAAAGTTTTGCTACAAAAGACATGTTCGGAGGCTAATGGAAGGGGAAGACTTTAGGAGGCAATTCCAAATGTGGAGATCATTCTCAAGGGGCGATTTTGATCCAGAGAAGTGGAAAACACGAAGAATTCATCGACAATTGGAATACAAGATCAAACCTCCATATTACAAGAATATTTGATAGAAGATAATCAGGGAGATATAGAATTTTGATTCCATTATTTTCGATTCGTCTTTCTATTCATGTATGTTTGATTTCATATTCACCAATGTGTAACTAAATATTTCGTTAGTATTTAGGTTAGACGAACCTTATGTTAATGCTTTGATATGATTTGATTCTTTTATTAATGCAATTGGTTTGAATGATTATTGTGATCCAATTATATGTTTTATTTATTTTATAACAAACCTGGAAATATTAGATCATAATCTGGTTTCGTAGGTAGAGATTAAGAAATCCTATTGATGAATAAATATACCATTATTGCAAGGAGTTGACTGCAACATTAAAGATATGATGACATAAATCTTTCGGATTAGGATCAAACCTAATAGAGGAATTCACAAATTGATAAAGCAATCCTATAAAATTTAATATGAGTAATTCAATTGAAAACCTTATGATTAGTTGTTAATAGACTCAAGGTCAGCTATTAGCATACTGTAGGAGTCTTCATGGTTCAATAAATCAATAAGACAATTGCATGATAAAAGACTAATCTGTAAAAGTTTTTTGGGGGAATTCAAAACCTATATACTAAATTTTGATATCGATAGTTTCATAAGTAATTTCCATTGTATCCGTGTTCATTATTATTCCTTATCTATTTTAATTGTTTAAGATTTATTTTCTTTTAATTAAAAATCTAAAATCAATCTTTAGGCTAGATAATAAGGGAAGGGTAATTACTAGTATTCATCATCTTTGTGGGATTGACCTATACTTGCTGATAATAGCTACGACTATGTCATGCACTTGCGGTTGTTATAATATTAACTAACTCAGAAAAAGTTGATCAAGTTTTTGGCACAATTTTTGGGGACTTTGATATTAGGAACATCCTAATGCTATTACTCTAGTCATTATTTTTTAGAATGTATTGTATATTATTATTATTATTATTATTATTATTATTATATCTTATTGTAGTTTTGGCTTGTTCATTTAATTATCTTTTAAATTTCTCTACATTTATAGTGTGTTGGTGGTTTATTTTATGACTTGAGATTTAACTTTATAGCCACAACTCAAAATGAATGGATGAGCGAAAATACTATTATGGAAGCCACGATGTGTCTTCATAATAAGAAACATCACCATATTGGAACGAACTATTTCCTCACATGTTTTCGGAAGCTTAATCGATGTCTATGTCATGTTGCCACATTTGTGGGAGTAATTCTTACAATTATGAATGTCAAGTACTGACGTATATATGGTAGCAACTAAACATGTACAGTCAACCTCAAGGCCCATCATACGAGAATACATATAATTCAAAGTGGAGCAACCCTTACGTATATGGATGGAATGGTTATGGTCAAACTGAATATGTGCAACAAGAGCAATGATACGAAAGTATTACAAATAAGCTAATGGAATGCCTTACTGAGAGAGTAGCTAGTCAATGTGAATTCAATGAGAGACTTTCTTCACCCGCATAGCATAATTTAAGCTTCCAACCATTTCAAAGTGAAGAAGAGATAACAATCAATTCTATAAATGAAGATACATCTCAAGAAGGCGAGGAGTTAACTATTGCTCTGAAAGATATGATGGTTGGTTTCATTCAGGAATCAATCATGAAGCATTAGGAAACAGAGGATCGTATACAAAATTTGGTGAATTGGATGGACCAGTTGGTGAATATATTATCTAACGATATCTAAATGAATGTGCCCAGTCTTGCTAAAACATCTCCTTCGTAGACCAAGAAAACATCTTTAGTTCTTCTCAAGTACTTTAAGATGTTTTTAACAGCCGTCTAGTGACCCTCACTTGGATTGGCTTAAAACCTACTTATTATGCTCAACGCATAAGAGACATTTAGTCTAGTATATAGCATCATATACATGATTGACCCAATTATCGAAGCATATGGAATACAATCCATTTTTCTCTGTCCTCTTATGTCTTTGGACACATACTCTGTGAGAGAGAAATCCCATGCGACATAGGTAAGAATCCCTTATTGGAATTCTCCATGCTAAACCTCTTTAGCACTTTATCTATGTACGTGGATTAGGACAATCCAAACAACCTCTTTGATCTATCTTTATGGATCTTTATTCCTAGAATATAGGCTGCTTCTCCCCATATCCTTCATGGAGAAGTTCTTGGATAACCAAATCTTTACGGACTGAAGCATAGGTATATCATTTCCAATTAGCAATGTCATCCACATATAGAACTAAAAAAACAAGTGTACTCCCATTGACCTTCTTATAGACACATGGTTCATCTACATTTTTTATAAAATCAAACTTTTTGATTGTTTCATCAAAACGGATGTTCCAACTCTGTGACACTTGCTTAAGTCCATAAATGGACTTTTCCTACTTGCATACTTGATTATAAAATCTTTTAGATTCAAAAACTTTAGGTTGTGTCATATACACATCCTTCTGTAAATTCCCATTCAGAAATGTTTTTTTGACATCCATATGCTAGATTTTATAATTAGATATGTTGCTATAGCCAACGAGATCCTTATGGATTTTAGCATAGCTACTGTAGAAAAGGTTTCATCAAAATCAAATCCTTATTTTTTAAAACCTTTAGCCACTAACCTAGCTTTGTACATAAGTACATTACCATCCATGTCTTCTCTTAAAATTCCACTTGCATCCAATAGGTACAATACTATTAGGTGCATCCACCAAAGTCCATACTTGGTCAGTGTACATGAATTCCATTTCAGATCTCATGGCTTCTTGCCATTTTAAAGAATCAATGTCAGACATCACTTCTTTAAAATTAGTAGGCTCATTATGTATGAGCAATACATTATCCTTTCCCTACTCAATATGTAGATCTAATCTAATGGGGGGAAGATGTATCCTACTAGTGCACCACAGACTATGTGTCTCTTTAACTCTCAATTGTACATCATGTGTATCAGTTTGAGGTTCTTGTTCTATTTTGATGTGAATTTGTAGCTCTTGAACTTTACTAAGTTCTACCTCACTCTCACTACTTTCTTTGAGAATAAATTCTATTTCTAAGAATGTAGCATATCTTGAGACAAACACCTTTTGCTTAATAGGATGGTAAAATTGATATCCAAAACTCTCTTTGTGTTGGACCCCGTACTTTTCCTAAAAGATTAGAACTATTGAATGAGAAATTTTGGTGATTAGTCATGAGTTAATAGCAAATGAACGAAAGTTCTTGAA
>JAOSBM010000206.1:23042341-23052819 GCA_027568955.1 Erythroxylum tenue
TGGTATCGCGGGCCCAAAGTGTTCGGATACCACAGTACCTAGCATCGCGGGGGCCATAGTTCCTCGGATGCTACATTGTACCATGGAACCTCCACCATGTCATTCCTGAAGATCCTATAACAAGATAGGTTTGTGAAGTGCCCCAGTGGATTTGGACTCCCGTGAATGGCATCTTCCCTATCTATATCTCCTAGATGAGGAAGGATTTCACTCAGTGTGGAGAATCCCCTGAAATTACCATGCCATTCACCGGCTTGAATTATAGTAGATACTTTCGGTTCCATATGTAGACGATTTCTTAAATGTGCAAAAGTTGAATTACTTATAAACGGAATGGCTTCAAGCCAATTATCAAACCATATTTAGGGGTTTCCTCCTCCATTCACTCTATGTTTGATATAGGGGTAGATGAGGCGCCTTATCTTCAGCATTTGATTGAATAACCAAGAGAATTGATTGGATTCAACCATTTTCCAGAAATTAGAATTTTTAAGATGATATTTGTGGATTCGTTTCGATTAAAGTGTTTTTTTTAAATCTGAAAACAATCTTTAAATTCACTTACTCACTAACACTTTATGTATAGCTGAAGTGGAAATGATGCTGAGCCCTTTATGTTTCTTAGGTATTGAGATGTCCCTCCAATTTACTTTTGCATTTTTATTTGTTTCAACTTTCCCAGACCAAAGAAAATCTTTTTTTAGTGTATCAATTTCCTTCAAAATCTTTCTTGGAAGAGCAAGTTGCACTTTCTAGTGAATGTGCAAGTTACTCATAACTGATGCAATTAATGTTATCCTAGCTACATAGGATAAGTGCCTGTTTTGCTAAGAATACATCTTGAATTTGATGTTTTCCAGAAGGCGAATGAACTCTGAGAACTTCAACTATGAAGTAGAAATAGGCACACCAAGATATCGGAAAGATGGAGATTGAATGTATAACCATATTGCTCTACTGAGTTCAATAGAGTTGCCAACATCAGTTGAGATACACATATTGCTTTGTTTGCATATTGATGCTAGCCCAACCACTTCAAGATTCAAAGCTTACATTATGATATTGATGGAGAATTTGTTTGCTGCACTGAATAACATGAGGTCATCAACGAATATAAGATGAGATAGCTTAACTTCAAAAAATTTATGATGAAATTTGAGGTGGCTATTAGCAACAATGAGTGAATAAAGGAGCCTCAGTAGTCCTTCCATTGCAACAATGAAGAGATAAAGGGATAGGAGATCCCTTTGTCAAATACCCCTTTACATTCTTGAAAGGCTCGGAAGGGATGCCATTAACTAGGAAACTCAAGGAAGAAGATTAAGCATAATCTACGATCCATTTCACAAAGATATCTGGAAAATCCAAGGAAACCAGACATGTCTTCATAAAAGTCCAATCTATCGTGTCATAGGCTTTAAATAAATCAATTTTCAACATGCAACTTCTAAAGTGTTCCTAAATGAATAAGTGAAAGTAGGATATTATCTCCAATGTTATGCCCTGGGATGAAAGCACCTTTAACTTTTGTAATGTCACTAAGCACCATTTTTAGTCTATTAGCCAAAAGTTTTGTAATCACTTTGTAAAATATGTTGCAACAAGAGATTGGCCTAAGATCTCCCATAGTCCGAGGAGGTTTCTTCTTCGAAACTAGACAAATAAAAGTGTTAATGACTTCTTGAAGCATTTTAATTGAATAGAAGAATTCCAATACAACTTCAATAAAGAGATGACCTGTAATGTCCCATATAAATTAAAAGAACCAAACTGAGAAACCATCTGGGCCTGGAGCTTTTGAAGGGTGTAAACAAAATACTATCTTTTTGACTTCTGTCTCAGTGAATGGAGAGATGAGTCCTTCCTTGAGTTCCTACTTTAGAGACCCTAAAAGAATTCTTCTCGTATGCTCCGTAGGTTGATCAACCATAGCAGGCCTCATCAATTGAGTGAAGAAATTCCTAGCTAGATCTAGCAACACTCCTTATTTAGATTGTAAGTTACCTTGACTATCTTACAAACTTACCATTCTATTCATGTAACATACCACACCCATAGAGCATATACCGACATTCCGGAGAAAATCCGAGCACATATCTCATGGAAGCGATGTGTTAGAGCAGTCACATCAACTTATCATGTCGTCATATATAACATAAGCATTTCAAAGAACTAGGTTTCCTCATTTCATTCATTGTCATAAGTTTACATTGTCATTACATTCTATAACCCATGTATTTACATTACCAAACATATGAGATTCTTTGTGTTTGATTCACAAACATAAACATTCATTACACTCAAAATTCATGTTTATAATATATATAACATGTGAGAGTTCACAGCTTTATACAACGTGTACAACATAAAACTGGGTACTAGACCAAAATAATATGATTAGATGCTTCAAAATCAGCTGTCTAAACCTTTGACCCATTCTTGGTTCCAAAAAAGACAATACTAAGCTGCTACTAGATTGCCTTAAAAGCTAAGTTACCCTAGTACCTAAAAATCAATGTTGCAATTTTGACGTTTTGCGAACTCAGTGAGTGAACCATCAACAATGTGCTCACTTATGTCAAACACAAATATCACGAGTATAAAACCAATTTCACGAATATATTACATTATTCAAAATCAATTCTCATTTATCACATCACTCATCTTAAGCATTCATATCGTCGACAGATACACAAGTATTTCATATCGTTATTCAACATAAATCAATGGTTCTTTCCAATCATTTTTAGACTATATGTAAGGATATGTATATGCAAATACACATGAGACTCCACTTCCATATTTATTTTTGTTGTGACCAAGCGCCTATTTAACTATCTTGTATTTGTTACAGATAAGTGCTTATTTCAGATACTGTCTCATACTCATTGTGGATACCGAGCTCATTAATTGTTGAGCCTGTGGCTCTGTGTGCACATTTTTGAGCTTAAAGCTCTTTTCATATTGGTTGCTCCGGTCACAAATTTTTTATATGAACATGCATATTCATGTAATGAAGTACAACATTTTAACATAATATATCATCAATCACGTTCAGTCAAGAAACACATTCAATTACCACAATTCATAGGATCTATGTCTGACATTTAACATATAGTTGAGAATTCATTTTCCTTATTCACATATTCAAATCACAAACACTCCCAATACAGTCCCAAATATCAAACTCCTCAAACAATCAATTGTCCAGAATCATCAATGTCACAATTATATCAATATCGAATAAATATAAAAAAATTAAGTTTAATAAAAACATTATGATCAGAACACGTTTCTAAATCGAGGTCACACATCTAGGTTACTCGCAGTACGCTCCAATAAGCTATTTCCTTGATGATCTGGCAATATCTAGATGTTGACGATCTACTTGAGCGTCTATATCATGCAATACACACATATTTACAAATCATTAGCTTATTTAATCAAATGAATACTCAATCATGTGCATGTAGATGTGTCATGTTTAATGCATGCTCAATTGATTATCCGGGGTATGTAACCTTATTCATACGTCTTACTCATTCATTCATCATAGCTTGTATATATCTTGTTTTTGCAATTAGGTTATGCCTTAAGTAAATTTGGTTACTCTCAATTCATTAATCATACATTAACCAATCCTTTTCTAGCATTATATTTAAAAAATTTCCCAATTCTCATTCGCACATGCCTAATGCATTACCTATATCCTTTGAATCACATTTGCATTCATAAAGACATCTTTATATGATTAACAACTCATACTTCTCAATTTCATATACAGTGATATCAAACAATCCAATCCTTAAGTTATAACATCAATTATCAACCTAAATTCATCAAACACTTAACCAATTGATTCAACATCAACTAAGTTCATTTTAAGCCCTAATCAAGTCCAAAAGCACCAATATATAGTGTATTATCCTTATATGATTCAACAAGAACATAAAACACTAAATTTCCTCTCTGCCAAATATTTCCATGATCGTGGAAAGAAATCATACAATTCCCACGATCATGGGATAGGTGACCCGAAAATTTCACCTTCATCTCTTTAACTTTTCTTCCAAATTTTGAGACCTTTATGATAGTTCATCAATTTCACCTCAATTTATACCTTAAAAACACTTCAATTCCTCATCAATTCATCCCTAAAACAATCTATAAATTAGTGTTTCCAAATATCAAGAACAAAACCAATTCACTCATCAAGTTTCAAGCATATCTCAACATCAACCCTATATGCAATTCATCTCAATTCACCCCTAATCAATCTATATGCATGTTATGCTCATATATAACTTAATAAGGCAATCAATTACTTACTTTCTCAACCCAAATTCTCCTCAATTAACAAGCTAAGCAAGCCTCTCTAGCATTCAGACATACTCCAAGAACAAGATGGAATGAGAAGGGTTTCTAAACACAAGATGAAGACTACGAAATTTGACAAAACTCAAGATTTTTGGGAGGTTGTGTGGGGATGTCATTGGTGAGGAGATGAAGGAGAGGACATAAGACCAAAAACATGAAGAAAGATGGTCTTTCAATTGTGAAATTTGAGGGTTATAAATGCATGGTGAAGAGGTGGGACACATGTCTTGCCTCTTGTCAAATGGAAAGCCAAGTCATATGTCTTCCTCTTACATTACCAATTGTCATTCCATAACTAGTCCATTTTTCACTTAATCACTAGGCCATATGTCATACAACTATACCACTATTTGTCACTTATTTATTCAAACCATTTGTCACTTTATTAATAATGCCACATGTCACCATTTCATAGGCTCATTCAACCTATATTCTCATGTATCATTTTGTCTTGTCCTTTAACATTTTTCCTATACTAGATGCACATATCACTTCATTAATCACCCAATTGTGACAATAAATTCCCAATTCACTAATTATAATCCCTCCAAAACAAAATTCATGACATAATCAACACACAATTACATTATAATCATTTAAGATCTTTCATGCCCTGGGATATGTCAAAAGAATGCATATACTATTTTTACAATGTTTCTGAATCATGGTTCATGTATGTATGCAAATATAATGCATGCAAATGTAAAGCACTTCATGTATTCTCATAGAATATGACTTATGTAGCTAGCCTAATCCTTGAGTGTAGAAATGGGCTATTACAATTCTCACCCCCTTTTAAGAAATTTCGTCCTCGAAATTCTTACCTGATTGATCAAACAGATGGGGACTAGCTAAAATCGTAACTCAATCATGCATAGTTAACTAAAATATCTACATTAATTCTCAAGAAAAAGAGATCAACCCATCATAGCATAAACACGGTTCATCATATCCATACACTTTTGTCCCATGTTACTATCAACAAAAGTATTAAATCAATAAAATAGTGAATACTAAATGAACTATGAAAAGACAACAGAGTAACAGTCGGTTAAGCTAACAAAGTAATAAGTTCAGTAAATAAACAAGAAACATTGTAAAAGATGAATAATAGAGCAAGCAAATAGAGATCCAGTGAATGAGGTGTGGTGGTCTCCTACCTCTCTCAAGCTTCCCGCATTAGCTCTCACCTTCTGCTTCAACTTCTTCACACTAGATGATCGAAGGCTTGGTTCTGCTTCCAACTTTATGCCATGTTTCCTTTTTTAGTATGCTTATAGGTCTAGGGGAAACCCTTTTAAGGTTAAGACGCTGAAAATCCCCGAGAAGTAACATGAGTTTGTTCTGCAGTACTAAGTAAGGAGCTGAAAAATTTGAAAGTTGCTTCCTTAATAGTCGTCGGATCATGAGTAACATTACCATTATGAGAAATGGAATAAATCTTGTTCTGGTTCTGTCTAGATAAAATTGAATGGAAGACGAATTGAGTACAGATGCCGCCTTCTTGAAGCTAATTGATCCTGGCTCTTTGCTGTAAAAGGAAGGAATGATTATTGATGACTTGAAGATAATTAGTGAGAGCTAGCTTTTCCTTATCAATAAGAAGTTGATTTGCAGGGGTAGATGATAAGAGATTTTGCACCCTAGTTAGCTCCAATCTAGTGCTATTGATTGTTTCAACAGTTGAGCCCTAAGAAGCCTTCAGAATCTTGAGTTCTTGTTTAATAACTTTCAGCTTCTATATGCATATGAATTGTTTTGTGCCCCTGCAACCGTGTATAGTTCCTCTCATGCAAGGCTCCCCAAAACCAGGGATCTTTGCTATAATTATTGAATTGAAAGGGCTGATGAGTAGCCATGGGTGGAGACAAGTGAGAGATACGAATGAGGGTATGGTTTGAAAATAAAGGGCCCAAAAAACTAGCCATGCTGCTAGGAAAAGACTGAATCCAGAGATCATTTATAAGGGCTCTGTCTAGTTTCTTGCGAATAAACCATCTGTCTTTTTTTATTAGACCACGTGAAAATGGCCAACATATTTAAAATCAAATATCCCAACCTGCTCAACACAGTCCAACTGATCAATTGAGTAGTTTCGTAAACTAATGTTGCCTTGAGCCTCAGAAGAATAGAGTGTGGTGTTAAAATCTCCACATAAGAGCCATGGTTTAGAAATAGTGCTACAGACTTATCATATATTGTTCCATAAATCCCTTCGTTGAAAATCAAAATTGCTAGCATACACAAAGGTAACACTGAAATCAATATTACCTTGCAAAATCAAGATCCGAAGATGCATAACCTGATCTATAGCCTCAATTATGTCAACATTCATCTCGTTTGCATTAAAGCATACTATTATCCGACCGTAGGCATGATGACTGTGATTAGATAACCATCTCCATTGAGGACCCAAAATATGCAGTTTATTCATATTAGCCAACCTGACTTTCGTTTCAGGTAAACCAAGCAAAAGGGGTTTTTCTCATATCACAAAATCTTTTAAAGCTTGTAACTTAGACGGATTATTAATACCTCTGACATTCTAAGTCAAAATAGTCATATTAAGAAGAGGTGCTTTTGAGGCTTTTACCCTTGCCTCGTTTGGATTTTCTTGTGGAGATTGAGAGGGAGTTCCCACTGTTCTCATCTGCAGTATTACCTGGAGAAAGGTTAGCAGTATTTACTGCCGTATCAAACTTGCTTGAGCGGGACCATTTGTACAAATAAGTTCCTTTTGAGGGGAGTCTACCGTAATAGGTAAATTATCTTGAGTGCCATGGGAGGTCTTAGCAATAGTACCCTCAAGATCGATATGTCCTCACGGATCAGGTTATTGAGCTAGTGTAAGAGTATCAATCTCATTCAAATGCACAACTATAGGAAAGACAGCAGGAGCATGATCCTCAGTATCAATATTCCCATAATACTCGGGTTTCTGATCAAAAGCAAGACTATCATTTTCATTCAAAGGTGCAACTAGGGGAATAGCAGGAGTCATTTGGTTATCCTCAGCATGGGAATCATCTACTTGATTCATCAATTCATAGTAGCTAATAGTATTAAAGACCTTACTTGTGGGTTTCCAAATAGAGGTATGAGTCTTAGCAAGGGGCTCCTATGATAAGATACAACTACGCTATCTTCCTATAACTGATTCCCTTCGCAAAGTCGCATGATTGGTATTTCATTTGGAAGGTCTTTTAAGACTGCAATACTTACACAGATTCGGGCATAACCAATTCGCTTCTTGTTGGTCGTATTCTCCTTCATACATAGCGGTTTACCGATGATGCTGGCTAGTTGATTGGCTGACTCCCGAAATGCCATGGCCCCTCCTCAAGGATTTTGTTAGCTGCTGAAGTGGAGGAGAAGGAGAATAAGACACGATTGTCTTCAGAAAGCAGAACATCTGTGGGTCCCCTATTCTTCCAGAATTTATTTGCCCAACGTACTATAAGAGGAAAAGCTGGTCTTCGATCAAGGAAAAAACCGCTTATGGTGGATTTCCAACAATCTGGTCCTCCTTTATGTGTAGCCAGGTCTGGACAAACGATGAGCTTCCCATTGACTTCACTAAGGGGATTATAACACAGAGTAGTCGCAATGGAGTCCCGACTACCTGCTTCCATGATTTCCTCGTAGCCATAGAAGCAGCATTCAAGGGGGTTAGAGAGGTTTGGGAAGGTTTGGATGAAATAGGTGGGAAGTCTTCAGGTTTATGGGATGGTGGGTGAGTCATAGTGGAAGGAGGGAAAAAAATTCAAAGGGCAAAAGGAATCCAGGTATTAGAGAGAGAGATAGAAAAGCAGGATTAGAAATGGAGGGTGGGGAAGAAGAGAGGAGGGCAAAATACGGTGGATTATAATGACAGGGGAAGGAAATCGGGCGAGGGGAGTGGAACGAGCTGAATCTAGAGAGAAGGGAGAGCGTCTCTCTTTATTCCATTCTCTCTCTATTCCAATCTCTCTCTTAGTTTTGAAGTTATGGATGATACCTTATGAATATAGCTTGAGTATTAGCATTCACCCCTTTTTTTCTTATAGGAAGAAAATATCAAAAGAGTGAGGGAAATATTCTGATCAAATATAATTATCCCCACTCATCCTTTATCTAATGTTCTCCCTATCTCTAAAAGTAAAACTTGTTTATCAAGCTGAGTATAATATTTAGTGTTTGTTTGGATAGGCTTATATTAGTAGAGCTTTTGTTAGTAGAGATTTTGTCAGTTGAGTTTTTTCTAAAAAGAGTTTTTCTAAAAAGTCAATTGACTGTTTAGTTATCATTTTAAAAAGAGCTTTTTTTAAGAGTTTCATACAATAGACTGTTTGGCACCATAAAAATAAAAAGCACTTTTAATTTTAACTATATTTTATTTAGTAATAAAAATTATTTATGCATATAAATATTATTTAAAATATATTAAACAATATGCAAAGAAAAATATATTAATTATTATATAATTTTAAACCATATAAAACATAAATAAAAATATATCTAACCAAATCTTTTATATGGATTATAATATAAGTAAAACTAATATAAAAATAAATATTAAAACATATAAAAAAGACAAATAATATTATATAAATCTCAAAATAAACGTGAATATGTGTTTGTGGGTATTGCGGGAATTATGTGTAAAACATAAATATAAAAGGAACTAAAAAATTGGCTCATTAATTGATATGAAAAATCTACTTGAAAAAGTGCTTTTTTGAAAAGCTCCAAATTTAAGCTTCTCGAAAAATTGTATTTCAGCTTCCAAAAAAACCATTTCTATGAAAAAAGTGCTTTTGAATTTTACAGTTAAACACTCAGTTTTCTTAAAAACAGCTTTTGCGGTGGAAAAAGGTGCTTATTCACCTTCCAAAAGCTGAACCAAACATGCACTTAGCTTGTAACCTTTGGGATTATTAAAATCTCAAGTTGTACCTTTAAGGATTATCAACATGTGCTACTTTATACCCTTATAGGAGATGGAAATCCGTAACTGAGTGGACACTTAAGTAGTAAAGAATATGCTAAGATGAGATGAGGTTCCTTTAAATGGCAATGGGTTTTACAACATACAAAATATGAAGGGAAAGAAACTTGAGAATTTTCAAGTAGCAGAACCATGGTTTACAGGATTTGCAGGATAGGAACTTGAACAAGATCAGGAAAATGGCCAGAATTAGAGAAAAAGCTCTCAAGCTCTCTAATGCAATCTGTAGAAACTAGAACCTCTAATTGCACATTAGGTAATATTAGGTTAATCCACAATTATGCCCCTTGCACTAAAGTATGTTCAATTGAGTTTCTAGAAATTCCAGATTTCCAACTCTTCACTTACAACACAACACTCAATTCCTCATGCTTAGTCAATCATTTCTAGTTTAATACCCTTCATTTATCCACTCTTATACCTCAATTTCAATTTAATAAGATCCATAGCCAAGATATGGTCCATGATTGCACATAAACACTCATAACAGGACATATATATACATGCACATTCATCTTCAACTTTCATCACTAATTACTCAATTCAAGTCACAATTAGGAACCTTTAAAGACAAAATTTGCATTCCATGTCTTCATGGAAAATGTAGCCTTATATCTCTAATTTAACCCAATTCAAAAACCATCCCAATTGGATCACTACATAACAAATTATGACTAGATTACTAAGGCATATTCAGTGGAACTGTTACAGCTAACATTTTCCAGATCTCAAACTTCCCATATTGTACATCAAATTCATCCTATAACTAGCTTATCTCTTCCCTTTCCTTCCCTCATCATTCCCTACCCAATCAACTCAATATATCAATCAAAACAAATCATGATATATAAATATATAACAGGACATGTTCATGCCCTATTCATCAACCAACAACTACATCTCATCATTCATCAATTCTTAATCTCACAATATCTCTATAATCCATTAATCATCAATCATCATCTATACCAATTATTTGCTCATTCCATATACCATATCCCATCACATATAAAACCCCATTTAGAAATCAAATACCTAACATCATACACATCTTATTCAACCAATCATAAAGAACAATATACTACTTACTTGAATTTGCTTCAATGAATTCCAA
>JAOSBM010000206.1:23095120-23105986 GCA_027568955.1 Erythroxylum tenue
ATTAGAAGGTGGGTAAATTATTTATAGTTGTTGTGTAATATGAGCAAAATGCCTTGTATGTGTATTGTGTGCTAAATAACTTGTTTGAATTGTTGTTTTGTTGATATTTCATTATGATGTATACCTTTGTGATAAAACAATTGAATTGTGTTTACGTCATGTTATGTATTGACAAATGCTTGAAATTTTGATATAATTGTTATACCATTGAATTGAATCATGACATTTTGTATAGAATGATTGAAAGAAGCATGAAATTTGATTGTGTTTGGGCGAGAGAAGAACCGTTTCGTAGTCACGTGCACGTCAACGTAGGTCTTCTCCCGGCTGCCCGCTTGTGACCCACGAGATCCGAAAATGGACTCGTTTCGTTCACGGTGTAAACTTCGGTTTCGCCGTTTTGCTCACAGAACCCTCGAGCTATTTGATTGTACATTGCATTTGATGTGTTAAGCCATGCTTTGAATGGAATTACATTCAATATGTGATGATGTTATGAATTATGAAATGTGATTTGAAATGTAAATGTGAACTCTCATTGTGATGTATATGCCTATATGCATATTTGTATATATATATGTATATGGTTGTTTGTGTGGCTCAACGCCAATGGCTATAAATACTTTAGTCACTGAGCTGTGCGCAGTGTACTATAAGCCCATTGCCATTGCCCAGTTGATACTGTACACAGTTTACTAAAAGCCCATAAAGAAGCAGATAGCGGCACGCCACACCGAAGGAGAGTTGGGTCTATCAGAAATAGTTGCGAAAGTAGGAGAATCCCGGAACAATGGAGCAGCTCAAAATATTTGATGCTCATAGTTCCGATGTGAATAAGAAATGATATGCAACCGGCTAACCTAGCCAGGCCATCTTCATAATATCCAGGAACTTATAAAACCTGCCAAAGCCTTTAAGCTTTTCTTTTTTTAGATTGTGAGAAAAGAGAAGTATCTAATTTTACAACTTACAAAACCTGCCAAAGCCATTAAGCTTGTCCTTTTTAAGTGAAAAAAAATGTATTGCAAGAAAAGAAGGATCTAATTTTACAGCCCATTAGAAGGAGCACCATCCTTATCTACACACACTCAACAAAAAGGATTTTTGGTTACGTTTTTTTTCTTCTCACATTCTCCGATACAAGTCTCTAGCTTTTGCCATAGCTTGTGGCTGTCACAAGAACAACTTTGTGAGCTGGAAAATAAATGACTGCGCACATTGAACAAAATTTTACTGTATCTCAATAGAAATTATTTTAATGAATAATATAAATAAAATTTAAGACTATTGTAATTAGAAGTTCCTCACAAAACATTTCTCTTTAATAAACAAGTCATCAATAATATGTTCACGGGTAAAATAAAAGTAGAGAACTTTAACATTTAAGCAGGATATTGGCATAATAGTCAAATTGGATGTTTATATTTTTACCATATTTTAATTGGATAAAAGCATATTTTGACTCTCAATGCTTACATCACCTTAAATCTCGAAAACATTCAGATAGATCGCAAGTGAATGAAAATTTTGACAAGGCTAAACATCCATTCATCAAATACTAAGTCAATGTTAACGTGATATCATTTATTATTTTTAATCAAAAAATAGGTTTTATTTAGTAACGAAGCTAGAAATTTAAGGTAGGAGAGTCCAAATATTTAAGTTTTGAAATTTTGAAGGGCCTAGTATACAAATGAATTTCAAATAACTCTGTCCTTATATAT
Source organism: Erythroxylum tenue (assembly GCA_027568955.1). Taxonomy (NCBI): domain Eukaryota; kingdom Viridiplantae; phylum Streptophyta; class Magnoliopsida; order Malpighiales; family Erythroxylaceae; genus Erythroxylum; species Erythroxylum tenue. The sequence goes on from JAOSBM010000206.1 coordinate 23,096,845, forward strand.
ATATATATATATATTAAAAATTAAAATATTTAATTTTTATAAATTTTAGAGAGCCTAGTGCATCACTAAAACCCAGCTAGCTACGTCCCTGATTTTACTATTACCAAGTAAGCTGAAGTATACTATAAAAAACACTTTTCCAAATAAAAAAAAATCTATGCACTGAATTCATCCTTCAACAACGACAACTGTAATAAGAAGAATAGCAAACGCACCAGTTTTCGACTACTAACCTCTTACCCAATCTTAGCTCTCCTAAAAATTAATAAAAGCATTCGACTTCCTATTCACTCTTTAGATCCAAAAATCCTAGGTTCCCATACATCCCATATTTTTAAGTTTCAATCTTATCTCCCTCTCCATCAAAACAAACACTAATATTGAGACAATCACAAAAAAATAAAAGGAAAATTCATTAAACTAGTGAACTTTTGCATCTAATATAACGATATTAGAGACCGTGACATCATAGATAGTGGAATTGAAGCAAGTAGCGGCATTTTTTGTCTTTTCATAAGACCCTTTTTATGGTTTTATTAGTTTTCTTAATTATTATTTAGTCCCATTAATTTATATTTTTCCAAATAGTTTTTTATTATCTTCATTCTTGAACTTGAATTTTTATGTATTTTACATTTTGTTAATTAAAGGAGGAATTTTCAATTTTTCTATAATTAATTTAAAGAGGATATAATTTGTAAATAATTGGTGACTTAGAGTTTGGGGATAAATTTGGTAACTTTGAATTTTTGGGAAAATATTAAGGATAACTGACGTTGGTGAGTAAATTGAAGAAAAAATACATTGGCAGTGAAATAAATTGTATTTGTTATAGAAAAATTATTTTGCCTATAAGTGATAGAATATGTGAAAAATATTTAAAAAATAAAAAGTGAAAGGACAATTAAGGACAAGAGGAAGAAATAAATAGAGACATGCTTTTAAGGGCATAGTCAAAATTCCACACCATGGTGCATAGATGAATTTTTTTTTAAAAAATGTCATTTAGGGTCTAAGAACTACAAAAAAAGAAGGGCTACTTTTCAAGTATATATAATTGCTATAGGGACCTAAGTGCAAGCAATCTGGAAGGAAAGAAACTTTAGAAGGTTTAAGAGTAAAGCCACTGCTCTTGATGTGGTAATTTCTAAGGTGGTTTATAGCACTAGGGAGCTGATTTCAATAAGGGACATAGCTAAAATTGGCAATCCTATCCTACCTTCTTCCTAGAGAATCTAATCTACAAATTTTCATCTCATACTCCAATGTTTTGTAAAGGGTTGTAGTGGATTTTGAGCAATATAGTAAGGGCATTCCCCTAAGGTATCTTTTGCACTTCTATATTTTCATTTTCTTTAATTAATTCCTTTAATTTTAAAAAATACAAAAATAAGGATTTGGAGGGAAGGGAACGAAACTCCAAAATGAGAAGAGGGAGAGAAAGTGGAGGAAGAAAAAAGAAAAGGTTTAGAGGAAAAAGAAAACTTGATTTACAACAATAGATGACCAGGATTTTATCCCTTTCTAAACTCCTCTTGCAACAAATTTTTAATTGATGATTGAGAGTAAATTTTTTTTGGGAATACTAATTTTTCACAGTTGTTTACATGTGTTCTAAATAAATATAATAGGGTTTAAAGAAATATGGTCGGATTTGTGAGATATAGGTTAATAAGAGTAATTGACTTGTTTTAGATGTAAATGGCTGAAATATTTTTCTCTAATTATTTTGGGGTCTAGAGTTGAGAATTTGTATATATATATATATAAGGCCAAGTGCCTAGATTTTACAGTTTAGGAGAATAGTCAAATTTTCAATATTGATCTATCATGTAGGACTGAAGTTGAGTATGAGATTGTACCCATGATTTCAGGGCCTAAAGAATTTATTTATAATTGGTTAAAATATAAAAGTTGTACTTTTATACTTTTTTTGAACTATTTTTAAAATAGTTTGGGTAAATTTGTGATGGATTGGGAAATATAGTTGATATACCATAGGTTGTTCAGGCTGTTATGGCATTAGACGTGTTCCATTATTGGGATTTAATTTTTGGGATTATAGGAATTGAATTTATGACGGTGTTAAATATGAAAATCATGTGTGTGTGTGTGTGTGTGTGTGTGTGTGTGTGTGTTTGTGTGTGTGTGTGTGTGAGAGAGAGAGAGAGAGAGAGAGAACAATAAGTGTGTAAAATTTTGTTGTTTAGATCTAAATAGTTTTCAATTTATACTTATTGAGAATTTTTTTTACTTTAGAAGTAAATTTTATGATTATGGTGAGTCATTGTGAAAGTCTCATGAAAAGGTTGTGTTGAAATTTTTTAACATCTGCCTTAAAATTATTTTTAAAGTGGAAATTTATTTATTTCCTTGAAAAATGTGTAGTGAAGTGAGAAAATGAGTGCCATTCATGAAAATATGCTAATAAATGAATTGATTAGATAAAAAAATGAAAGATTTACGTGAGGTCCCTTAGGCAAATTTTCTTAAACAAAGACCTAGGTGAGGTTGCTTAGGCAAAAGATATAAGTAAGGTGAATTGGGCAAAGTTTCCGTAAAATAAAGACCTAACTAAGCTGGCTTTGGCAAAAGACCTAAACGAAGGCGACAAAAATAAAGACCTAACTGAGGTGACAGACAATATAATGGGGATCTTTAGGTTAAAAAGTTATAAAAACTTAACGAAGGCCATGTGTAACAAAATTGAGCTAAAAGTGTGTTTCATGCTTGATATGGTGTTGCTTGTGCAAGAAATGATTTAAATGGTTGATGATCATGGTGATTGACGAACTTGTACCTTAATAACTATGATGGTGCTTGAGTCAAGAATAAATGCTTTGCTTAAACCTTGATGTGAAATGTGACAATCAACCTTATGCCTTGATGTAAGTGATGCTTATGTTTGAGTGTTATTAATACCTTATTAGACATGGTTAACATAGGTAGTCAATGTAACATTCCGTTACCCAAGAAAAGACTTAATTAATGAATATGAGAAATTACCGAGAAACTAGAAAATGCATATCTTGTTTAAGTTAAATATGACATGCACATTTTTGCTCATTAATATGATTGTACATACATTCATGACATTTTTCAGGTATAATTGAGTTATTAACGTGATTAAATTGTGATTTGGCAATTTTGGTATTATTATTATTTTGAAAGTTTTGGTGAATTTTAGAAAATATTAATTTATGGGCTAATTATATAGTGACACATGGCAACATGTATATGTGACAAATGGCTACATTATATGGTGACATGTAGACTGAATAAGTTAGTGATAAATGGCACACGTGAGCAGTGACACGTGAAAGACATGTAAAGCATACACGTGCTTTTATGTTTTGAGGTAGGAACATTTCACTGTACCTATTGTTCTTCACTGTGAAGAAACACTCAACACCAAATAGTAATTTGTTATGCTTTATGTACACTTGATTCCCTCTTGTTATTAGAATTAATTGCTGGATGAAGTAAGTGAACTTGATGATGTTTTACTGTTAATGATTTTGCATATAAAATTATTCTTGAGTGTTTGAGAAGTGCGGTTTCAGTGATTAATAAATGAAAGATTTGTGAATTAGGATTGTTCAAAAAAGTACGAAATAGACTCTGTTCTTATATTGAAATAGATATTCAAAAGTGTTGGAAAGTTGATGTTTTGGTTTACAGAAATCCGACTGTGGTGATTTCACTATTCATGCATGTAATTGTAAACTATTTTTAGAGATGGTTTCACATGGTTTGAAATGGGTTTAATGAATTTAAATGAAGATGTTCTGAATTTGAGATTTAGAAATGATAAGTTGTTGGGATGAAATGAAAAAAATGAAAATCTGGAAAATCACAGTAGAGAGAGAAAGGATGAACACAGTAGTGAGAGAAAGCTTATGTGAAGTTTTAGTTTTGAAGTTTCATTTTGATTCTTGAGTTTTGAGTTGTTTTAGAGTTAGATAAGTTGTAATGGATGTGAAAATGTAAAGAATATAAGTTAGAAATGGTGTAGGAACCGTGAGATAAGCAAAGTGAAGGAGAAGAATTCTGTAAAAAAATTTCCCATAAGGGAAGTCACCCCGTGCATAAGCACGGCGGTGACTTTGCATGAGAATGTGAAAGTCACCCTCATGCTTAAGCACGACGGTGACTTTGCATGGGTGAGTTAAAAGTCACCCTCGTGCTTTGCCCGAAGTAACTCACCCTGAACACTTTTGCTTCTTTTGACCATAACTTCTTCATCCGATGTCTAAATGACTTGGTTCTTGAACCAATATCTTTATAAGACATTTATATACATCTCCACCTAAAATCATAGTTTTCTGAAATGGATTGTTTGATGAAAATAAGATGGAAATGTGACTGTACTAAAATATGATAATTGAGATTATTTTTACTGAACACACTTCAGTAATTGGACTATATCTTGATCTATGGACCTCATAATGAGATAATTATTAATTACGATTACACTAGAAACATAAGGCTACAAGTTGTATGAAGAGATTAAATTCTAATTCGGCCTCTAAGAATTTCAGAATATGATTGGAAGTTGAGATAAAAATTCTGCAGAAGCTTTAGAACAGTACAAGTAAATTAAGTATATCTTTCCGTATACTAAACCAAATTGGATGAATTTGGTATCATTGGCAAGTTAAGACATTGTAGAACAATGTTCTAGAAGGAAGTGTTGCCTTATTTTGTCATTTACCTTATCATATTAATTATGAAAGGTTGACCCGTAAGTATGTTATTAGAAAAATTTGAAGTGGTCAATTGGGTTATGAAATTGATTTCACATTGTTTTCTTTTGGTCCAAATTATAAGTACAAATGATATTAATGAGGGCTTTGATATCTGATCGATTTGATGATGAGAATCACAATAAGATACCTAGAATTGTCATTGAACATGCATTATGCATATTTTATATAAGTAGATGTGCATAAAGGAATATGTTTACATTTGTTCAAAAATGTGATATTTGAAATGTGTTGTGTATGTTATAGAGGAGTACATTGGATGCCAGTCAGACATTGCCCGACCATCCAGGCAATAGCTTCTTGGAGCGTACTGTGAGTTAATCTAGATGAATTTCGTAGGATTGATTTGATTTGGTTTGTTAAGCTTCCAATTATTGAATTACTACAATTTGTTTCTGAATTCTGGACCTAAAGTCCAAGGAGTAAATATTTGGGACTGTATTGGAAGTGCTCTAATTTATTTAATAATTTTGTATGAAATGTGAATTCTCAACGAAAGTTGAATGCCAGACTTACGTCTGAAGATTATGAAATTCTGATTGTATTATGCTATGTGAATTCTCAACGAAAGTTGAATGCCGGACTTAGGTCCGAAGATTATGAAATTCTGATTGTATTATGCTATGTGAATTCTCAACGAAAGTTGAAAGCTGGACTTAGGTCCGATGATTGTGAAATTATAACTGTGCTTTATAAATGATTGTGACATATGGTAATTCTGAATTGATGCATTTCATAAAATGCATGCTCAGATAAAGGCGTTGTGACCGGAGTAGCCAGTATCAAGCGCTTGCACGTAGAGCTTTGCTCTATGGTATATGATTCTGTACGTAGAGCCATGCTCTTTGATATATGTTTATGAATGAGCCAATGGGCCAGTATTTGTATATATGATATGTGATAGGCACTCGGTCACAACAATAATAACGAATGTGGAGTCTCATATGCATCTGTATCTATGTATATATGTTCTGATTCGCAATAATTAAATGATGTGCCATGATAGTGTGACTATTTGGAATATACATGTTCTGCATGAATAATTACAAAATATGTGATTTGTGCATATGAATCCGGTGAAATCATCAATGATGGTTCACTCATTGAGTTCGCAGAACTCATAAAAATTGCAATGTGGCTTTTCAGGTTCAAAGGAGTTATCCAATTAGACCAATTCGAGTTCTATTGGACCCCATTTTCGGAGCTCAACGATCGGTTCCTGATACCAAAGGATGTTAGGCCCGAGACCCGACCCCAAGGCTAATCCTAAGGTGACCAGTTGGGACAGTCGTATAAGATAAAAGCGGAAAGTATTGCAATTAAAACAAATCTCAGCGTGGTAGCAAAAGGAGTTCGCCGCGGTAGAAGCCAATCTTCGCCGCGGCGAAGTCGCAAAAAGGGGCGTTCGCCGCGGCGAAGCCATGGAAGTTCACCGCGGCGGCTTCTTGCTTCGCCGCGGAGAAAATCCCAGAATTTTAATCCGACATCCAAACATTCAAACATTTCAAACAAACACATATCTCAAAAGCTAACCACAAACTAACCATACTTATACACAAAAGGAACTCTAATTATTCATACCATTTCCATTCCATGAGTTTGAACAAACTTTGCTTACACAACTTCATACATACCAAAACTTAAAGAAATATACTTAAGGATGCTCAATGTTGATATGCTTAAAACACTATCCAAAACAGTTACTAACTTAGTACAAAGATCGCTAACTATTGTGGAGTTTTCGATGCCTTACAAGGATCAACTTTTTTCTTGAGTTGCACCAGAGGAGGGAAAAATAATGGGTTGAGCTACACAGCTCAGTGGCTAATATATTTATAGCCATTGGTAACTAGCACAAACTCAAGCATATGTTTGTATATATGTCCAGCAATTCTAGCACTCATACTAAATTTAAGAAATTTACACATTCATTAAATTTATCTCAATTCACAAATCAACTCATAACACATAACACTCAATATGTGTCATACTTAACAGTTCAAATATGCAATGCACAATAAACAACTTGAGGTTTCCATGAAACAGAATGAGGAAACCAAAGTTTACCCCATGAATAGAATGAGTCCATTTCAGAGCTCATATGCCACAAGCGGGCAGCCAGGAGAAGGCTCTTGTCAACGTGCACATGACGAACAGAATGGTTCCACTCTCGCCCAAACAAAAGCACATAATCATGCTCATAATCATTTTATCAAAATGATATGCTTTCATGCTTTTTCTTCTTTCTTTTCATTTATACAGAATGTCATGATAGATATCAAGGCATAACATGATCAAAATCATAATTTACTTATATCAACTATCATGCTTCTTTCCCAGCATAACGAAATCAGAATCATTTTAATGCATAACATAAAACACATATTTACACAGGCAAGAATCTTCCCATTCACACAATAACTATAAATACATCACCCACCTAATTTTGTCTGATAATTCAAGTTCAACGTTGTCTTTCCTTTTGCTCTTGGATCGGGTCTGCTTAGTTTCCTATAACAAACCAAGCTCACATTCAAACAACATTCAAGGAAACTCATAAGGCTTCAATAATCAAACGTGCAAAAATTGAACTATAACCCTTCCAAAATCTAGACTTTCAGGTCAATTATCCATGATCGTGATGATCAGCTAAATGAAGAAATTTGATAACACTTCCTTATATACAAATGTTCTTCATTGTCTTAAGTTTCCAAATACACCAAACTCATTCAATTTGGTTCAGAAAAATGGAAGTTATACCCCAAACATATTGGAACTATCCTTATGCTGACACAATAATCTATACTCAAATTCCGTCCAACAATTGAGGTTCTTAGAGACTGAATTAAAACTTAATTTCTTCATAAAACTTGTATCCTTATGTCTTTAGTTTATGCCAAATCAAAAATCACTCAATCTGGACATATACAGTAAAAGTTATGCCCAAAATAATAAAACATGTCTGTGTAAGAAAATGGATTTTTCCACGAGTGCGCTGCTACGAAGAAGGCAAAAGTACGCCACGGCGATCGAATCTAGAAACCTCCCAAAAACCTGTTTTTTGACATTCCCCATCTATATACTTCCCACATTTCAAATATAACTCATCTTAACCTTAAACCATCATTCATACTTCATTTCTAAGCTCATTTCAACCTAAAATCATTCACAAACACAACATAATCATTAACCCTAGAAGATTAAAGCATTTTTCATACACCATTCAACAACCACTCCCTACACACATTCAACCTCATTTTCACTTCTAACTATCATTAAACATGGTTAATCCAACCAATCAAGAAAGAAAGAATGCTTGTACTTACTTGTTTGGCTTTAAACTCTTTAAGATCTCCACAACCCTAGCTTGATTTTCTCCTCTTCTTCTTTTCTCCTCACACCCACGATACTCTGTTCTCAAACAAGACAAAAATTTCTTCTTCTTCTAACCTACACTCTTAAAGATTATAAAATGACCCTTATGCCCTTCTACTTATGCCTTATATCTTAAAGGTTTAAGTGATCTACCAAGATTACCCCTCATGCATTCTTACTACATTTATACTTTAATTCTATCAATTCCTAATCTCTTTTGATGTTTACTAGACTTAATGACCCAATTCAAAAATAACTAAACAACCAAACAAACAAACGTAATATAACTGAATCATTAAACCAATAAATTGATAATAACTGAAAAACTTGCGGGTTCCAATAAGTTCAGCCACTGCAAATGAGCATGAATTAGGGGTTAGGATTAGTTTGCACCTGCATATGTATTTCGTCATGTTGTACTGAAAAGTGTAATCTTAAGTGTTGTGCAATGTGTATGAAAATGGTTTTTGAAACGTAAAGATATTATGAAAACAAGTATTTTGTTCTATAATAGGCCCAAGTGATTTCTGAAATTTTCTGATGTGTTCAATAATGTTTGTATCTTTTGTGATTGAAATTTTTATAAATAAATCGGGCCAAAATTGATTGTCGATTTTTCGCATATGCGTTTATTGTTTAAGAGAATTTGCATTAGGATTCGACCGTTTACTATTTTAGCATGCCACTCTTGTGGGATTCGTACTTAGATATCACTTAGGATGTCGGGTACGTGTCTTGTAAGAGTGGGGTGCTACATTTTGGTATCAGAGCCCAGATTAGTATCTTACATGGGCATTTTTCGACATATGTGTTAAGTTACATGCATTTCAGTCATGTCATAGCAAGCAGTAGCAACTGATCCCTAGTCTGAGTTGCATTTATATGAGTCACATACATGAGCATTTGTTAAGTGTTTGAATTGACGGAAGTAGTGGGAAGAATGATGATCTGTCTGAATGTGAGAAAATGAAAGTTTGTGGATATTTAGAAATGGGAAATAG
>JAOSBM010000206.1:23106086-23119360 GCA_027568955.1 Erythroxylum tenue
CATTTTGAACCGTGATAGCCTGCGCCCATTTTCAAGAGGATCTCATAAATTTGATTTCAACTTAGTTTTCATTAATTGTCACAATTCCCAAAAATCCAAAAAATATTCTTTTATAAGTTTTCTTCAATTTTAATTATTTTTCTTAGTTTCAATCAACAAACCAAACCCTCTTTTTATCTGCTTTAATTGCATGTTTCCGACTTTAGGCTAGCTTTTAAGTCACTTTTCGTCGATTCCAAGAAGTGAGACGACCCGAGGTTCAGCTTATACTGCAATCTTGAAATTTTATTTGACCGGTTTCCAAGGTCGATTTTAGGATCGAACGACAGAGCTGCGATCAATTATCTTGGTATTACTTTGATGTTTTTTGTATAGAATTAGTTGAATATGACAAGAGAGGAAAGTGTAGTGGGATTTGTCTTAGGTTAACTTAACCCAATCCTAATGTTTTAGTCATAACTCGGCCTACAGACCTTCAAATTAAGTGATTCCAATTGGAGCTGAAACTTAAGACATAGTACCTTTGATGGACACAACCATGTCCCTCAAGAACAACTTTAATCCTTCATTTTTCTGCCTCGATTCCGTCCAATTTTTGCTCCTTTAGACACATGAAAGCAATTAAGATTTAAAAAACATAATATGAACAAATTAAGTACTTAAAAAACTCTCAAACAAACAAACAAAATGCACTATACATGGGATTAGAAATATAATCTACTATGCATTCATCAAAGACTAATTACATGAATAATAATTAGTAGTCTTTGGTGGATATCAATGTCATTGTCAAATTAAAAAATATTTATGTATTTATTTATTTATTTATCATTTATAGTTTTAATGACTACCAATACCTACTGAATGCTGGTCACGTAAATTTTTTTTAACAGGTTAAGAGGCGTAATATGCATACATGTTAGCCAACTTCTCCTCATCAAAATTGGGCAACCTAAGACTCTTACACATACATAAGAATAGATTTCCTCGAGGAAACAGTTCCTCCCAGGAAGAATATATTTTGGTCGTCATCACGTGTGCAAAATGTTGTTTAAATAAAAAATATTGGTTGAATCTCCAAGGTTGCAGATTTGTGACACGTTACTCCATTCTTTTCAGGCAGACCTTGATTCTTTTTCATAAAGTAAAATAAAAATAGAAAGAGGTGTTCTTTCCACAGGCCTATATTCTCAAGTCTTTCATCCAAATCGAAAATGGTCGTGGCGCGGAAGGGACATCGTTAGTTGCAATCTCCAAGCTTGCATGTTTTGTGATACGTTGAGGCATTCATTTTCACGTACTTGTAGATATCTTGAATGCTACGTTTAGGAAAGGTGTGCACTTTCACATATTGACCCGAGAGAAGCAACCTCAATCACCCTTATCGATTAATAAACACATTTTCGATAATGGAATCAGTAATTTGTTACTACTAAAAAATTCTTAAAGCCAAAATCTACATTTTCATTTCCAATATCCTAGGAGGCTATAACTATATAATGCCCTAAGATTTCCACATATACAAAGCTAGTCTAGTCATAGCTCTCCGGTACTCTCACAAGAGCTCCCAAGAACGACATTCACGTCCTGAACTGACAATCTGATTATATTGCTACCTGATAACCTCGAAATATCCACACATTCTTGCAGGTCTGCATCACATGCAATCAAAACCCACTCATGATCATCATCTAGATACTTGATGTCGAAGGTACCCACCTCCAACTTCAGCCTCTTGGCCACTTCCTCTTTCAACTCCACAATCCCCGCATTCAGAGAGATGCGGAATCTTATGATATCTTCTCTGTAAGTTGCCTTAATGGTTATACTCTTCATTTCTTGCCTTGCCATCACATGAGGCGTTGAGGGTATAACAGCAGCACACACAGGTTCTCTAGGCGCCGTGTCCAACCATGGAGGATTTGTCCAACTAGATTCTGGAACACGATCATCCGCATGAGCATCTGCCACTGATGGACAAAGGTTTCTCAGATCCTTCGAACTTCCAGCATCCTCAATTAGCATTCCTCCAAAGGGTTCTTGAACGTCAGTTGCAAGCAGCACACCAGGAATTGAGTATGCAACTGACAGATTCAGTTCTCCCGTTAGGGGAAATGACATGTCAGGAGAACCCACAGCCTCGATACATTTTTCTCTGATTGGAGAAACAGATGTCTCCTGTGCTGGTGCATTCTCATTTGTTGGGGTACTTTGACAGGAACCATGAGAAGTAGGAGTCCCAGCACTCTCTTCTCTTAAGCCACTACCTGTTTTGGATCTATATGAGCTTTGACCCAACTCAGGGGAAAACTGATTATTCATAACCCATTTCTCTTGATTCAACATTCTACTGCCTATCAGGTGATCTTCATCGCCAACCTGTCCATTCCCAGAAGCTTTGGAGGGTGATGATTCACTCTTGTCACAATGAGGTATAGGTAGCTTGGGGTCTGGTGAATTCAGTTGATTACACCCCTTCATATTGGAAGGCCAAGAAATTGAACCAACAGCGGCAGGAAGTGGAGTCGTAGTTATGGGAGTTAAACTGAAGGCTCCGTCAGCACCTTGGACAGATTCAATTACCCTCTTTAGCTTGGAAAGGGAATGGTTAACTTTGTTGATCTTGCGAGATGGCCAGCGAGAAATCCCATGCTGCCTGCAGATACGTTTCATTGTGGTAGGGCAAACTGCAGAGAGCAACATAAGAATGTTATGAGATCTTTTTAACATGATAGTTCAAAACATTATAAAGTTTCCACGATTTTCCCAGCTTGAAATGACCCTAGCACACATAGGAAAATGTCTTTTACAAAATAGCTAATCATAGCTGCAAAGTAACAAGTTCTAAGTGTATAAACATACCACCAAGACTCTTAGCAGCATCTTTAAGGCTACCAGCAAAATATTTTTGAAGAACCTCCAGACTAATTGATTTTTCAGTTTTTCCACGTTTTCTTTGTGCTGGCTTCTTTTTGTCTTTATCTTGTGAAAGTGAAGTATGAACATGGACTTCTTCTGCATGAAGATGGTTGCATTCCTCACTCACAACATCCAAATGCAGCACTGAATGCCGCTTTACTGAATCTTGTTGCAAAATAATGTCATTTTGCATTGTGTTTGAATCCACAGCAGATTTTCTAATTATCGGAACTTGAAGACATTCAAGTCTCAAATCAAGTTTTCCATTTGCAGAAGCTTGAATTATCTCGACAAAAACTCCATCCCCTTCCAGGTCCATTCCAGAAGCAACCTTAAGACTTTGGAAATGCTGCTTAATTGTTGCTAAAAGGGACCCCAACATAGTCTTCTGTTCGTGACCATCTGTGACACGAGAAGGCAAAAAAAATTCAAGAATGTAGTCATCATCTCCAGTATGACTACTTCTCAAACAGATTGCAAAACAGCTGGTTAATCCAAATATACGAGCATAATGTACCAAGGGGTACTCAGTCTTGCAGAATTTGGTGATATCTTCACAGAAGCATGAGTTGCGGGAGAAAAATGCCCTCCCAGCAACACCCTGACCTTTTTGAAGGTGATGTTCTAGACAGGCCTCCCGGAAACCCCACATGTGAGCATCCACAACATAAACTGCAACATCAGTAGCTGACATGCATACTTGACCATCGCAGCTACCATCAAAGCTAGTACAACTCTTCTTCAGACCACCACCATTGGCCAGAACACTGCGATGCAGACAAGGAACCCAAGTCTGAGCCAAAGGTAATTTGTGTGTTTCACATACCACTGTCAGGATCTCTAAAATTTCAGCCAGTGCATTTTGCCGACCTTCATTACAGATCTGGTTCAAAAGCAGTGGCAAGTATACATCTGTGAGAATAAAGGAAGAAAAAAAAATGAAGGACAAGCAATATTTGTCTTTTTCATCTCAAAACAAGACAAGACTCAAGACATGCTGTTTTGTTGCAGGTCACCTGTGGGTTTGGGTGATCCAATATTTCTGAACTTTTCAAATTCACTGCCTGCAAAAAAGCTGAAACAAAGTGACTGACGAATCTCTCTGCATTTGTATTAATCAAATGATTAAATGTCACAATAACAAAATCAAACTTCAACCAATGTTGTAACAAAAGCATTCACCACAAATCACAAAAGATCTAATTTCTTCAGTATCATAGCCGAACAATCTGGTTAAACAAGAAAGATATCATATAAGACTTGGAGTTCATAAAAAATAACAGGAACCCAACCTCAAGTGCCTTACAGACTTTATCAAACTCGGATGCATAATTAATCTTCTGTGAAGTCATTATGAGTTCAAGTACACCAATACAAGACTGCCCTGAAGGTTCGAAGACTGGCAAAGCCAAGGTTCCACGGACATTATAATGCAGAGCATGATCAAGCCTTGAGTACTCTTTGCTCGAGTAATATTGAACATTAGGAGTCCATTCAGGCAATTTTTGCCGGAAAACACGGCCAGGTAGCCCAAGTTCAGCATCACTCTCCCCGTCCACCGAGAACAGATACATTAGAGAGACCATCCTATACCGATGAAGTCCGTTACTGTTAGGATCAAGAACGAAGGGCTGCCCTGAAGTTGTCAGCACGTACCGGCCCCCATTCTTCACAGGTGCCCAAACCTGAGCTAGAACATGTTGCTCAGTTGATTCTTTCAAGAATCGTAGTGCCTGTGTCATCCTCTCTTTAATAATACAATACCCATCTGGGTTGTCAACGGGCATGACTCCCAAGAATGGAGTAGGAAGTTTTCTATTATCATCATTCTCCGTTGAGCATTCAGTCACAGAATTAGGATTACCTGCATTAGGAACCAACAAATTTAGCATAGCACTCTATTAGCAGCACTACAGAGAGACCACGAACACGTTAGTTTAAATTTCGGACTTGTTTTTCTCATCAATTCGGCTTTTTCTCTAGAACTCTAATTGCAGAATAAAGGAAAGTAGAGATCGAAGTTGCATATGAGAGCCCTGGTGAGTTCATTTGACCATAGGAGGTAATCAAAAATCCCATCCCGCAAACTAACTCGAATCTTTTTTCATCGAACTTTCATCTTTCATAACGAGTTTGTAGTACTTTAGCATTACACAAGCTCAGTCATAGAACATTGCAATATGAAACGTAGCTGACATATTGAACCTTTCCGAAGAAATTCCAGAACTGGAAAAGTTGAAATAGAAGAGCACGAGAGAACTAAGACGCAAGAAAGCTTAAAACATGGAAGTTCCATATACTTAACTCTGATGCAGATAAAAAGTAAATACAAGTGGAAGTTGATATTTTAAAGGAAAAAGAGACTGACGTGCGAGAAAGACAGGATAGTCGGAGAGGCGAAGGGTACTGGCGGCGGAAGCAGGAAGCTTGTCATCGTCGAGGTCAGAGAAGGCCCAGAGAGGAGAGTAAGTCTGAAATGGAGAAAATGGATTTTGATCCAACGGCCAAGTATCCAGATCCAACTCCATCATCATCATCATCTCTCTCGTGGGTTGCTCGTTCTTTGCCTTGTCCTCCTCTGCTTCTGGCATTGTTTTTTTGTTTTTCCCCTTTTGTCTTGGCGTCTCTCTACTTGCTTGTTTCTATGGAGAAGATAACAATGGATGATGATGATATGTATTTGTTAAGAGGAGGGACGGCTAGTTGGCAGTGTGGGGCTGAAGGTGGTGAGATTGAGCGGTGAAATGGGGGTCTGATCTTATGTTAAAGTATTATTACGAGCCGTTAATTTAAATTTTAATCATTTATTTATACGAAATTTATATAAATAAATATAAAATTTATATAAATAAATAACTAAAATTCGATAAATTTGATAAAACTAAATAATATTAAAACAAAAAAAAACTTTACCCGTAAAATTAGAGGAAGTGACATATATCTCCGAATCCAATTCATTCGGATGTAGATGTAGTACTACTTTGTTGCTTGGTTTTTTTCTTTTAATTATTTATTATTTGCACATAACCATCTACTTACTGTAATTTCACCCTAACCATTATCATTTCTTAACTAAAGAAATTATTCCCTCGGTTGTGATAATATTTTCTTTTTGGAATATATTCTAGAGGTCAAACCTCTCCTTTTCTCCCTTGTTTCAAATATAAAGAATGGGAGATTTTGAAACAAATTAATTTTAAAATGCGTAAAAAAATACATCAATAACAACGCTTAATAAAAATTCCGTAAAAACGAAAATTTTAGATAAAGAAGTTGTTTCCAGACACATAATTGACGATAAATATGCAACGTAGTTTACTATTTTTTTACTACCATGTTGCATCATTATATACATATTTTATACGACAAGTTGACATTCAGAAGATAATTAGAAAATAGTAAGACTATAAGTGAAATCATTAGCTCACTTGGCCTGAACCATATGGCATAAGGGCTTAAACAAATATCAGTTGTATTTTTCTGCTTAAATTTTACGGGGTTAAACACGATTTGTTCCACCTAATGACATTTGACTCAGCCAGCATCATTAATTAGTAAAAAGATTGTGTATAATCTCTCCATATCATTTGTTTAGATGAATTAACGACATATATTTTAAGAAAGATCATTATATTAAAATTTTCAATTGTACTACATGTTAATAGAATTTCAAATAGTTACATAAGTTATGTGTTGGATAAGATTAAAATTGGGCATCCGATGATTATGACGTCTTTTACCACTAATTCTTTAATCCATTTCAAAGACCCAATAACCAAACAAACCATATTCCTAGCCGTACCCACCACTCTTTCAAACTTAAAAAATCATTTCCCAATTCATCTTTTACCATCATTAGTCACTAAACACTCACCCACTTTGTAGAGTACAATCATCAACAACTCGCTACAATGGTTATATAATACCAGCAACCAGGAGACCCAAATATAAATAATAGTGGTCGTCGGTACAAAAATAGTAAATTAAAAGGAAAGAATATTCAGTGCTATGTGAATATGTAAATGTGTGAAATTATGGTTGATGGAAGAACCCTTTTGCCAAAGCACAAGACCAAATACCCATTTTTACTTTTAGCTGTTGTTATCCCTTCTCCATAAGAGAAAGCGACATCCAAGTTGAACTGTGGTGTGACAAGACAGCCAATTTCAAGTAGACAAACATCTCGGTGGCTTATGGCAATTTGGTATCAAATTTGTCTAGTTGCTTCAATGGTTCGGCCACGGCCTTCAAATAAATTTACACCCAAAAGAAAAGGCAACAGTAACTTTGAATTATTATTGATCATTCAACGTAATACCTCAAGGCTAATAACGTGGCTGGAGGTTGAACATTGCCTCACAAGAGTGGATTCATGGAAGTGATCCCAATTCCAATACTTTGGGGTCAACTCTGAATAACTAATCAACAAAATATTACATGGACTATAAAATACTTCGTCTAGGCTGGCATTTTCTACAATATACAAATGGAAATGGGAATTAGTGCAGTACTCTTTAGAAGGCTGTTCAAGTACCTAACCTTAATGGTTGCTAGATTAAAGAAAACAGTGATCAACAAGGCCTGATATTTTGAAGTCCTTGATCTAAGACGGTTCAAAATCAGTATAAATGTATTATCATCAAGATCCTAGGCGGTACAGTCCAAGTACTGCAAGTCCAATTAGTTATAGCCCGAATATGCCGAAGTCATAATGTTTGCACGTACATGCATACACTGCGTTGGTTAAAGATTTTTAAGAAAGGTTCCATGAAGAAAGCAACGAATATTGTACTCTCATAGCAGGTCCTAACGGAATGGGCTACACATGTTAAACCCGTAAAAAGTATAATAAACCTCGCTTAAACTGAGAAAATCTAATAACTAGGCCAATGAGTTTGATCAAGGACCTTCGAAACCGTAGCTCTATAAGTTGAAAGGAAAACAAGATGTGATTTAGAGAAAGACGAGCAACTTCTGAGAATACCTTGGCAAGTACTCACACAACCTAGGAATTGTGTCAGCAGCAATGGAGAAAGAAATCATTCTTTCATTTTTATATCAATGCAATAATTGAACCAACCATATATATCAAGGAACTCGAACGCACCATAAGAGTTGCCAAATTTTTATAATATTAGGGGACCAAGCACTAAAGTGACAGATGACGGCTACAGAGCCATGCTGTCAACTCGAATGCATAAATAACCCTTCGATAGTAAGTGTTACTTCAGTAACTTCAGTATTTACTGAGTGAAGATATGTCATAGTAGCCAATAAAAGGTGGACCTGCTTCAAATGCACAAGTGACACCCTTTTCCAGAAAAATATGATCAGGCAACCATTGTCAAGAACCCTGCAGCCATCAAAGTAATCGTCCATCTGCTTCAACTGAAAAGGAAGTCATCACCCATGTGTCAGGAGACATGGAACCACTGTTACGAAACAAATCTACCAAGAAGAAAGTTGTAGAGTCAAAATTATACGCCGACTACACATGATTTATGTGTTTTACTTACAATCACAGCTGTCCTAAGAATTTCATTAGGTGTCCATACGGTTACATAAGGTTACGCATAAAAGAGATTCAAGGCATATTACAGCCCACATTCCCAGTAAACAGTAACCACAAACAGGGACAACGTAGAAGCTTAACTAAAAACAGGAGAATTAAGCAAGCGCTTTTCCAAAATAGAAGACATCATCATATAAGGGCTTCGATAAGTAGACTTCAGAAAGTGTCTCTTTAAGTTACAGCTCAAGAGAGTGAGGATGGCTTAAACCAAGTCTTAAGACTTAGAAAGCATCCGCATTCTTTGCGACAAAGTCTAGAACTACATGCTAAAACTGCTCAATTAACCCATCCTACGTGTATATTCCTAGCAATACCACAACTTGAATCTTATTGCACATGAAATTGATATGGCATTGGAAACTTTTTATCAAAATCAATTGGTATAAGGGAAAATAAAATAAGAAGTCAATATACAATTAGGAATGGATTGTCACCAAATCCTATCTTGACAAGAAAAAAAGTACAAAAACATGTCTTCCCACTATTAGATCTGTTTATGTACAGTTGATTTAGTATCAATGGGAATCATAATAAGACAAGCACGATATAAATAAACCTAGTTTTCCTTGCTGCTTTTTGATAGAAACACTGAAACCTGCCAGGAGTACGTGATAAGATAAAAGTTATGACAACAGGAACACCAACTAATTAGGTACAGAAGAAAAGAATGATTCTTCTAAAAGTACTACCTATAAGGAACAATCTAAGCCTCCATAAGTACAACTAATATCCAATACAGATTGAAATATCAAACTCTTCAGAACAATCCCAAATACGAACCCAACTTTTTACATAGAAAAACTTCACATTTCGCACACTTACGTTGCACTAGATGATAAAAATCCCATTAAAAATTACCTCATTCTTGTATTAACTCTGCAATGAGCAGTTCCCATACCAGCTCAATGGCCAGAAAAAGGCAAAGATCAAGATTTTTTTTTTAAGAAAGAAATTTTACATATCAGAAATTTCCCACAATCCATCTGATACTTTTCAAGATGAACATCAGCAATTAAACTGTTAAAAGCACACCAAATTATGCATTCCAATATGTTTGATGCAAGTTAACTCAAACAAACAAGTCATTAATGAAAAAGGCAGAAAAAAGGGTAGCAAATACCAACTTGGTTTTTTGTTTGATAATGGCTGGAAATGCATCATCAATAAAGTGCAAGCACAAATCACCAGCAATACCACCATTTGAAATGTATGGAAATCAAAAGCTGCCAACTTTGAACACACAAAATAGACATTGAGTGATGAGAAAAAGAGGGAAAATCAGGCTTACCAGCAGAATAGAAGAGCACGACGGAGAGCCTGTCTCTCCAAGTGACTCTCGCTGTCAATTTATAAATACAATGTCAACACTTAGTTGCTTAGCCGTTAGCCAGTTACTTTCTCTGTTTTCTTGTCCGGGTAATTATTTTGAAATCAGCGACAGTTAACAGAGTTATATTATTACGTTATGACAAATTTAAACAAGCTCAAACATAGAATTCATATCTGCAGAAGCATTGGAATACAACTGCACAACTCAGGTTCAAGGGCAGGAGACTAAAGGCCTTGGCTAATGATTACAATGCAGCTCTAACCATACCCTGTTTTTGACAGCTATCTTGTTCCATTAGTTCATAGTACTAGGACTGCAACATCCAAATAATAATTTCAGAGCATAAATTTGAAGGTTTAACTCAACCAGACAGTCAACTCTGGTATCTCAAATGACATAAAAGTTTTCTAAAGTTCAAAATAGGCTATGTTTCAACATTAATATAAATATCTCCTTTTCAGATGACATCCCCTAGTTTAGAATGACAAAATATGAACGTCCTGTCCAAAACAGTCAGCAGAACCATGGATATGTAGCCTAGCACCGTGTAGCAACATATATTGCAAAAAGATGTGTAACCTTGAGTTTTGCCTGATGGCATGAATGAAATTCAGCTTCCCAAACATAGTGAGCCAGAAAATAACGGATAGATAAGTGTCATACAGCACTTTGTCCCTTATTACGGAGAAAATGACAGCTTAATCTTCAGTTTCTTATCATTTGCATTTATCTTGACAAATTGTCTTACACAAGCTTGATGGAAACCAATCTTCCTATGGTGACACTAACGTCTTGATTTCTGCTGTGGAGGATAGCCAGCCCCCATTGGTGGATCTTTTCTTCTCAGATGGGGTTGGGCAGCAACACCCCGAGGCATCGTCATATTGCCAGAATTCATTCCACCACCAATCCCTGCCTGAGGTGCAAGATATGGCCCCATACCTTGTGGTTGCATTCTCTGCATGCCAATAGGCATTGAACGAGGTCCAGATCTATTTGCCACCCCATGAGGACCTCCCATGCCCCCAGAAACTGCATTTCCAGATGGAACTGGTTGTGGAGGTTGAAGGCTAGTAGTTCCTTCAAAATCTGTATTTGTATCTACAGGACGCATAGGATAATTGATTGCCTTCTCTCCAGGTTGAGAGGGCACAAGGGCATTGCGTCCAGGTAAAGGTTCCATCCGAAAGTACTCATGTTCTAGGGCTTGTGCTGCTGTTATACGCTTTTGAGGATCATATTCAAGCATCTTAGATAAGAGGTCATATTGAGCACTCTTTGGAGACAAATGGACCACATTATGTATTCCAGTTGTCTCATACTTGTGCCCTTGGATATGCTGGGAATCCTGTTGCCAATGTGGAAGACTTGCAAGTGTAGGCCACTTTTCTATTGTGGGATGGCCCAAGACCTTGAATATTTTGTCGAGTTGATCAAGCTGGAAGGGATTTGATGTGGATTTAGCTTCTGCCCCTTGAAAAAGTGGCTTCAGAGTCAAAAGTTCAGCAAAAATGCATCCAACTGCCCACATATCAACAGCACTTGTATAATGTTTTGCCCCAAGAAGCAATTCAGGTGCACGATACCAGATGGTCACTACAACACCATTTTCAGATAGTGGCCTCAAGGGAGCTTGATATATTCTTGCCAGTCCAAAATCAGCAATTTTTACCACCCCATGTTCTTCTCCTTCACCCATCACTAGGATATTTGATGGCTTTAGATCTCGATGTATGATCCAATTACTGTGGAGATAATTCAGTCCATTAAGCAATTGCCAAAGCAATGACTTGACTGTGTACTGATTGATGCCATGGCCAAGTTTGTCCCTGTGGTGCCTAATTATTTCATAAAGGTCATGTTCAGCATAATCAAAAGCCAGATATAGTGACATGTCAGTATGATTAATGTGCACATTAACAAGCTTCACTACATTCTCATGTGAAATTTCACGAAGCAACATGATTTCACGAATGGCAGTGGGGGAAACACCATCACCATCTTTGGACTGTTTGAATTTCTTGATGGCAATGGACTTCCCACGATTGGCAGGAGACTTAGTTTTTGCTAAGAATACAAGACCATAGGTACCCTCACCAATTTTGCCAATAAGATTATAGTGTTGCAGCCACTCTGGCTTCTCGTTGCTCTTTGTGTTGGTTGAGACAGTTCTATTTGCTGTATTGCTGTTGCCATCCCCCATGTTATTATCTACACAACTGCCCCAGGTTCCACAGACTCACACATCCCCCCAAGTGACTCACAAAAAGCTGTGAGGGGCACCAGTAACACTGAGATTGAACATCAAACGCTAAACCACATCGTTCCAGTGTTTAGTAGTTGAAGACTGCCTGAAGTGAAGGAGCAATAAGTAAAATAGTGTACAAGACAATTTTAAAAAATTCCATTTTGATGCAATCAGGAACTAATCTCGAAATGGCATTGCTAACAATACTATCAGGATAAGAAAGAAAGATCAATAAAATCCGGGAAATTTGAACAAAGGCATAACAGTATGCTTAGGGAGAAAGGGGTGGGGTTTCGCGAGGAAACGTGAGCGTACTTAGCGAAGGTAACATTTATTATTGGAGCAGAACAAGATTACATATCCAAATCCATCCCGCAACAGGAAATATATTAATAGAAAGAGAAATCATACAGAGGTTGGTCGGGCTGACTTGACGGCGTTGATCGACTAGAAGCTGGATCCAACTTCGATTATGGGTTGAGTAAGTATTACGCATTCGAGGATGGACGAGCTATGGAGGGCGAGTTCATCAGTACGCTTAGACTGCGATGTTGAGCAAATTTTGGGGGCAGAACAGAGTTGTTTGTTTCTCATCTGTCCGTTCTGCTTGGTTATACTGAAAAATAAATTCTGGAACGCTATTTTTTTTTTCTTTCTTTTAATTTCGAGCAAATATGGAACAGGATAAAACGAAAGGAGGTTGCGCTGCGTCGTCCAAATCCTCTCTCAATGTTGCAACGTGTATAGACTTGGTTTTATTACGGTTCAGCTTCTCTGTATTGTTTTGAATATTATTTTAGAATTATATAATAATTTTTAGATTTCATAATTTATAAAATAATTTTTAATATATATTATATTATATTCAATTTTTAATTCTATATTTACAAAGTTATAATAATATTAATATTAACAATATTAATAGTACCTTAAAAAATCACTAATTTAATATTAATCAATATATAATAAATTCTGATATTTTTATATTCAAAAATTAATTCGATTTATTTTTTAACTATCTCACTCCGTTTTTCAAAACTCAAAACAACAACAACAACAACTCAGTGAAAGTTTCGCTTGCTGGTAAACAGGATCTAAGAAGATCTAGTAATCAATGTTCTGAATATCGTACCGGATTGGGCTCTGGAACGGAACTGTACCGGTACCGGTCGGTACCGGGTACCGTTTCGGGATATTTTTTAAAT
>JAOSBM010000206.1:23119419-23137182 GCA_027568955.1 Erythroxylum tenue
TTGTAGCTCTTGGAGTATTTATTTTTATGATTCAAGGACTAAAGCAATCCAAGTGGTGTAGAAAGAGTGAATGAGATTTAAGGCTTTAAGTTTTGCAAAGCATGATTGTAAGTAGACGAAATGAGTTCAAGCATATGACTATTCTTGTATGGGCGATGTTGCAATGTTATAAGATCATGTCTAATAAGAGTTTCAAAAAAAAATAAATGTATCGGTAATTTAGGGTTTAAGGGAATAACCCTTCAAGGCAAGATGATCAGGATCATGATTCAGGTTACTATTCATGAAAGTTGGGTTCCGAAATCGGGATCCGACATTTTCTCTTATAGAAACATCTACAATTGTTTAGCCATGGATTACACACACACTTCGAAGCTAATCTCTTTCTGGAAGGTGATGAGTATGGTGCCTAATTGATATTTTATATTGTATCAATATTTAAATTAATTGCAAGTGCATCATATATCTATAGTTAGCATAGGCAAGTACAGGTCGATCTCACAAAGATAATAAATATTAGTAATTACCCTTCTTCTATTATCTAACTTACTATCATGCAATTATTTCAATGATCATTGGACTGTGAAAATTCCTATCTTATGTTAACAACTCTCTCGAGAATACTAACAACTAATTTATTGATTGATTAACAAAAATTTTTCTAGTTAAAATCCCTAAGATTGCATTATTGTTTTATAAATTCCGTTATTAAGTTTGACCCTAATCCAGAGAATTTATATCAACTTATCTCTAGGTTTACAATCAACTCCTTACAATTATAGTAGATCTATTCATAAAAAGGATTTCTCAATCTCAACTATATGAAATCAAATAATGCTCTAAAATTCCATACATATTAGAACAAGCATAAAAACACATAATTGAATCATAATAAATCAATTAGATTGGTTCCATTGAATAAAAAATTAAGACATGTTGTTTCACAAACTAGGGTTCATCACACCTATACACTAAAAATGTTTAGTTACACATAATAGAAAACAAAATCAAAGATAAACGTGCATAAAAACTAATAAAAACAAAGAGTTCATAATTCTAAATCTTCCTTCCCCTTTTATTGGATCTTCTTACATGTTTGTATTTGATGTAAACAAAGAGTTCATAATTCTAAATCTTCCTTCCCCTTTTATTGAATCTTCTTACATGTTTGTATTTGATGTAGCATTCTACTGAATCTCTTTTCATATTAACTTCATGTTTTCCTCATTCTTGGACTGAAATAGTCACCTCTCTGGATGTTTCACGTCTCAAGTTTGCTACAAAACTCGACTCTCCTTTGTTTGCCTCCGCTTACATCCATTTATAGTAAAATTTAAGATTTCTAAGACATACATAGTCTGCTATATGAGTGTGTAAGAGATCGTGTATAATAAAAAAATACTTGAATTCATGATTTTACACAATCATTGAGACTTTCACGAGCACATACACTACTGTATATCTCTAAATTACTTCAAAACTTTATTTTATGCCACATTTTCATCTGAATTCTTATCCTTTTGGTCTAAAGGCAATTATAACCTATAAATGGACTTAGAGAGAATTAAGTACCAAAATACAAAATATCAAACAAAATACAACAAGATGAGTTTATAATTATAGTCAAATATGCATTTATCAAACAACCCCTCACTTAAAGCCTTTGTTTGTCCTCAAGCAAATCATAATCTAAATTATTAACTTTACAACATCCTTCCTTTCTTAATCTCAATATGTCCATCTATATTCTAAGTCATCATATCATATTAATCAAATTAACATATAAATAGAATTAAGCTATTCTAAAACTAATTTCGTAAGTCAATATTAATACTAATCACGTTAATAATCTTATAAAAATCAAAAGCATGAATCTTTATACCCTCACCAAGGTTTCAATCAATGCATTCAAATGTTTAAGGTAAAAAGTAGTAAGTTCTCTAATTAATGCATAGTAGAATTCTTACTATAAAATTGCAATATTATCACATCTCCATCACTTCTATGTAAACCAGAAACAAAAATCAGCAGGTCTTTATAAAGGTAGCAGTGATGCTTAGGTAAGGTATGATTAGGATGATAAAAAGGGTTGATTGGAAGGAAATTTACTAAAGAGAACATTACATGGAACTTATTCAAAATACACATAGGTCTATTCATTGTGAATCTATTGGTACTATATTTTTAACTATAAATTTTGCATGCTCTTTTTTTCAATCAAAATAATTATGAGCATTCATCATGTATCATAATTAAAGAAATATTGGACTTACAAATTTCAAGTTTAAAGCTATTAAGTAATGTAAATAATATTCATAGTTTAAAACAATAAAAAGGCTTCAAAGAAAAATAAGATAAAGGTTAACAATTGGGTTATAATCAAAGAAAAAGGCTAAGACTCGAACTTGGTTATTCCTAAAGATAAATTATGATAAGGTAATTATCATAATATAAAATGAATAACGTTTGAGAGCATTAAATTTCAATTCTAATGTTTTTAAAACATTAAGAATAAACTCTAATTAGACAAAAACTAAAACATGGTTAAGTTTTCATCCAATAAATACCATATCATCACTGACATGATACTTTAAATATTTTTAATCAATTAATAAAGCCCACAGTCACGTGTATGTCAAGTAGTACAATGGGCCCTTGTTACTTATTTTAAAATTAAAATTTTTATTAATATTTTTAACTAGTTCAATTATTCAATTACTTAATTATTTAGTTAAATATATCCAAAATCCCTAATATAAATTAACTGGATCAGGAAACCAATTCCTAAATTCTTATAAAACCTAATTGTAGTTAAAATTCCTAACAATTGAGTTAAATGGGATGCATAAAATGTTTATACAATATGAACTAGTAGTTAAGTCAAGCATTGATACTCAAGTCCGCCACTTATTTTCCAAATAATGGATTCCTTTTTAGTTCTTCTTTGCTTATTTCTCTCTACTTCTCATCTTTTCTCTTATAGAAACATCTACAATTGTTTAGCCATGGATTACACACACACTTCAAAGCTAATCTCTTTCTGGAAGGTGATGAGTATGGTGCCTAATTGATATTTTATGTTGTATCAATATTTAAATTAATTGCAAGTGCATAATATAGCTATAGTTAGCATAGGCAAGTACAGGTTGATCTCACAAAGATAATAAATATTAGTAATTACCCTTCTTCTATTATCTAGCTTACTAATCGGATGTTTGGTTTTTGATTAAAAATTAAAATAAAAAATAAAATAAAATTGGAAACAATAATGAACGCAGAAGACCAAGGAAATTACTTAGAAAAATCAATATCAAAGATTAGTGTCTAAGTAATAAATCCCCCTAAAAATCATTGAAAAATTAACCTTTTTATCATGCAATTATTTCAATGATCATTGGACTGTGAAAATTCCTATCTTATATTAACAACTCTCTCGAGAATACTAACAACTAATTTATCGATTGATTAACAAAAATCTTTCTAGTTAAAATCCCTAAAATTGCATTATCGTTTTATAAATTCCGTTATTAGGTTTGGCCCTAATCCTGTGAATTTATATCAACTTATCTCTAGGTTTACAATCAACTCCTTACAATTATAGTAGATCTATTCATACAAAGGATTTCTCAATCTCAACTATATGAAATCAAATAATGCTCTAAAATTCCATACATATTAGAACAAGCATAAAAACACATAATTGAATCATAATAAATCAACTAGATTGGTTCCATTGAATAAAAGATTAAGACATGTTGTTTCACAAACTAAGGTTCATCACACCTAGACACTAAAAATGTTTAGTTACTCATAATAGAAAACAAAATCAAAGATAAACGTGCATGAAAACTAATAAAAAACAAAGAGTTCATAATTCTAAATCTTCCTTCCCCTTTTATTGGATCTTCTTGCATGTTTGTATTTGATGTAGCCTTCTACTGAATCTCTTTTCATATTAACTTCATGTTTTCCTCATTCTTGGATTAAAATAGTCACCTCTCTGGATGTTTCACGTCTCAAGTTTGCTACAAAACTCGACTCTCCTTTGTTTGCCTCCGCTTACATCCATTTATAGTAAAATTTAAGATTTCTAAGACATACATAGTCTGCTATATGAGTGTGTAAGAGATCGTGTATAATAAAAAAATACTTGAATTCATGATTTTACACAATCATTGAGACTTTCACGAGCACATACACTACTGTATATCTCTAAATTACTTCAAAACTTTATTTTATGCCACATTTTCATCTGAATTCTTATCCTTTTGGTCTGAAGGCAATTATAACCTATAAATGGACTTAGAGAGAATTAAGTACCAAAATACAAAATATCAAGCAAAATACATCAATATGAGTGTATAATTATAGTCAAATATGCATTTATCAAACAACCCCACACTTAAAGCCTGTGTTTTTCCTCAAGGAAATCATAATCTAAATTATTAACTTTACAACATCCTTCCTTTATTAATCTCAATATGTCCATCTATATTCTAAATCATCATAGCATATTAATCAAATTAACATATAATTAGAATCAAGCTATTCTAAAACTAATTTCGTAAGTCAATATTAATACTAATCACGTTAATAATCTTATAAAAATCAAAAGCATGAATCTTTATACCCTCACCAAGGTTTCAATCAATGCATTCAAATGTTTAAGGTAAAAAGTAGTAAGTTCTCTAATTAATGCATAGTAGAATTCTTACTATAAAATTGCAATATTATCACATCTCCATCACTTCTATGTAAACCAGAAACAAAAATCAGTAGGTCTTTATAAAGGTTGTAGTGACGCTTAGGTAAGGTATGATTAGGATGATAAAAAGGGTTGATTTGAAGGAAATTTACGAAAGAGAACATTACATGAAACTTATTCAAAATACACATAGGTCCATTCATTGTGAATCTATTAGTACTATATTGTTAACCATAAATTTTGCATGCTCTTTTTCTTCAATCAAAATAATTGTGAGCATTCATCATGTATCATAATTAAAGAAATATTGGACTTAACAATTTCAAGTTTCAAGCTATCAAGTAATGTAAATAATATTCAGAGTTTAAAACAATAAAAAGTCTTCAAAGAAAAATAAGATAAAGGTTAATAATTGGGTTATAATCAAAGAAAAAGGCTAAGACTCAAACTTGATTATTCCTAAATATAAATTATGATAAGGTAATTATAAAAAAAAGGCTTAGACAAGTGTTGAATCTAAGTGCCTTTATCATTTCAATGCTTCTAATTTAACAATTGTGGTCTCAATATGCAAAATAAAAACAAGTTATAGAATCATTCAACTATGCAAGATAACACACATGAAAAGAATAAAAAAGCTTAACATTTTTTGAATATTTTTACTCTTACGCTCAAAGCTCACGAAAAAGATGGTTTTATATGTGTAAATAATATACAATTACATTCAATTTGACTATCTAAATGACTATTAAAAATATGACTTATAAAAGTAATTTTATTCTAATTATCATCCTTTCGCATATTAATTCAAATTAATCTTTAATAATGATTTCAAATATTTACAGATGTATTTCAATTAATTAAGAATATCATTTAATAACATTTAATTAAAAAGATTATAATAAGCTTAAAAAATCATTAAAATCATTAACCCCTTCCCCATACTTAAAATTGTACATTGTCCTCAATGTACATAATATAAGAACATATTAATAAATGAGAAAGTGAGTTGGTACTTCCTTGAATAATACGATTTTCTGATTTTGGCATTGCCCATCCAATATTAGACTAACATCCTCGGAAACAAAAAGAAAAAGTGATAAAAAATAAAAGAAAAATAAAAATAACACACATGAAAATAAATAAACAAGAAATA
The DNA here is from genome assembly GCA_027568955.1 of Erythroxylum tenue. NCBI lineage: Eukaryota > Viridiplantae > Streptophyta > Magnoliopsida > Malpighiales > Erythroxylaceae > Erythroxylum > Erythroxylum tenue. Next base: position 23,125,281 of record JAOSBM010000206.1, read on the forward strand.
CCATTAACTATAATTTTAAATCAAAATAGCAATGTAAGAAAATAATAAATAAAAATAAAGAAGATACAAAAGTCAAGAATCTCCCTCATGATGTGATCCAGGTTGGTTCGACGAAGGAGAGTCCTCGAGCTGTTGATCCTGATTGGGTAAAAGAGCTGCTGAGGAAGTGCCCTAGCCAGATGGTGGAGGATATATGCTGACGGCTCACTATTAACAACAACAACTCTCCCATTCATCCAAATACAATCTTGAACCTTTCTGGCTGCTTAAGTGAAGTCTTAAGCTGTCCTACCTACTTCAAAAGCTCCGTTTGCTATTGTTGAAGAGTCTTTTGAGTACCTAAAAGCTAAGTTACTCATCTTTCCAATGGTGCTATTTTCAGCTAGGCAGAATGTGGTGCCCTAGCCCTGGAAACTCTCAGACTATCCTTCGCTGGTACTACACCTCCTTTTTCGAGTAGCGGTGACTGTGATTTGGGTGGCTGCTCTGTGGTATATTTCTCCACTTATCTCCATCCTCCACTGTAGGCTAGACGGGCTCCTTAATGAGTCTGTATTGTCACCCATGGGTCTTCGATGTTTGCAGACCATGCACATGTGCTGCATCATTATGAGGTTTAGCACTACCATGGTAGCTATCTGCTGCATCGGTGGTAAATGATCAAATATCCCCATCCTTCATGCAAGTCTGGTAATATATGGCCTGACATAGATTGTTTCGACCTTTCTTTCTCCTCTCTGATGCCTAATGAACAAGGCAAGTGCGTGCTCCAAGTGGATTGACATCCTCTCGCTCATACTCTACAAGCAATACATTTCCATGCTCCTGACAATCCCCCAATTATCAGTTCAACTATTAAGTGTGTGAGTCATAATATCATGAATGTATCTGAACGAGGGATGTCATAATGTGGATGCCTTGAATTTGCTTGGGTCGTAATCTTCCCTTGTGCTGGTCAGACACCAAAAGTGCCAAGGAGACAATCCATACAGAAAGTTTGTTCATAGCATGATGTACTCTATCGTCCCCACCTACTCCTGGTTAAAAAGACCTATTATGATGGAAAATTTTGAATAGCTCATCCAAAACATATCTCCCATCATCTGAAAGTGGATCGTGTTAGGTCGATCCCCATCATAGCCACCTCTCTCTATGAAGAACATGGAGATCACCTCTACTGTCAGCTCCTTATAGGAGGATTCCACGATCTTAAAGAGATAGGACTATGCACTAATGTTAACGAAGTCCCGAACTTGTTTAGCTAAACTAACTTGCTCTAGCACCTCCTAGTGTAACATCCCGTTTCTATACTAAAGATTAGAACCCTAAAATACAGTACATGTGAGATATCAATGAGAGATTAGAAAAGTGCATTTCATGCTCATGCATAATGTTAACATACACACATATGGATTGGAATATTGCACACATTATAATGATTTGTTCATGCACTCATTTGACATCTTCCAGGAATAAATGATTGTTTTCATGTGATTATGAAATGGATAGTAAATCTTTTTGCCTTAAAAATTGATCTGATGAATTAAATTATTGATTTAAAATTTTTGGTGAAGTTGTGAATTTTTTGAGAATTCAGGGTATTTTTGGACTAGGAAAAATGCCAAGTGGCAGAACAATTGATAAATAGTAGTAAAATAAAAGTCTAATGGTAGCGGAAATTTTTATAAATGACATTAAGATTTAATGACAAGTGCCATTGAAAATTTGGAGACAATTGAATTAGAAATTGAGAGATTAATGGTAGCGGAAATTTTTATAAATGACATTAAGATTTAATGACAAGTGTCATGACACCTACCAAGCTTTTAAACCCACATTATTTACGTTTGAAAGACCATCCCTGCTTTGTCTTTCACGTTTATGGTCTCTCTTTAATTTTGTTCTTCATCTTCTTTATTTGTCTTCATCCCCGAAACTCACTTCTCACCCATCCAAATTGAAGCATGCTTTCACCTTTAATTTGCTACTACTATTTTGTTGTCTTTTTCATTTCTTACTAAAGACCCTACCCTATCACCCTTGAATAATGATTCACGAGTGAGAGAAGAAAGCTAGGGTTAAAAGAAAATGTGAAGAGTTTGAAGATCTTGAGGCTTAAACAAGTAAGTCTTAAGCACTACTCTTCTTTTTTTATTGAATGAAGCATTTTTATGATAGTTAATTTTTAAATGAATATAAAATGGTGATAAGTATATGCTGAAACATGACTGAGAAAACCTGGCTATGTTCATCTTTTACTTTTACACATTTGATGATGATTAATGATTTGAGTTATAATGATCGTTAAAGATGGTGTAAAAAGAGTGCAGAAAAATTTGTTAGGTAAATGGGTGTTCATGCTCTGTTTTTACTGTTGATATATGTGAATCCCTTTGGGTGTTTAGAGATGAACTGAATGAGTATAGAGTTAAGGAAAAAGGATTAGGTGAGGTCTTGATATAGAGAGCATTAAAATGATAAGTTTAAGATGAAGTAAAGGTGTAGATGGAGAGGAAAACAATGCAGAAAAGATGAAAAAGTGCAGCAATGAAGAAATGTAGATAATGATGAATATGTGTAAATGATGTCCTATTTTTGATGTGTTTAGTCATAAATTTTGATTTGTTTGTGATCAAGTTGAGCTGAAATGGGAGATGAAAAAAGTTAGAAGTGATGGATTTAGTAAAAGAGTTGAAGAATAGATGAAAAAAATATGCAGTTTGTGAATCTGGAGAAGAAACTAGGCAGTGCACGATCGTGACATTGGTGATGCATCTCACATTGCACGATCGTGACACTACACAGTCTACTGGAATTGCACAATCAAAAAAGTTAGAAGTGATGGATTTAGTAAAAGAGTTGAAGAATAGATGAAAAAAATCTGCAGTTTGTGAATCTGGAGAAGAAACTAGGCAGTGCACGATCGTGACATTGGTGATGCATCTCACATTGCACGCTCGTGACATTGAACAATCTACTGGAATTGCACGATCGTGAAAATGAAGGCTTACCGAAAGGTAACAGTTTCGAACATCCTTAATTCTTTTGGTTATAACTTCTTCTCCCGACCTCCAAATAACTTGAAATTTGAACCAACAAACTCCTCACACAATTTTCTTTCTCTCCAAAAAATTTATGGCCATATGAATTCATTAGGAAAAGATTGATTGATGAAAATGATGAAGTATACTGAAATTTCTTAAATGGAATGATTTCACTAAATAGTTAGTAGTATTTTGGCCATATCTTGATTTATAGATATCTAAATAAGATGATTTTTGATTTAGATTAAAATAGAGACATATTTCTAAAAAATTTCTAAAGAAATAGAATTTCAATTCTATCTCAAAGAATTCCAAAATCTGGCTTAAAGTGTAGTGTAGAGTACTGTTGTATTTTAAGAACAGTCTGAAGTATTTTGAGTATAACTTTTAGAATACTCAATAAAATTGTATGATTTTGGTGTCATTAGAAACTTAAGACATAGAGGAGTATTTTTTTAGACAAATTTATTGTCTAAATACTTCATTTTACTTGTCCTAATGACCATGAAAAATTGATCTGAAAATCTGAGAAAAACTGGAATGATTGATTAATGATGTTATAACTTAGTAAATGAATTGTTGATATCAAAGTACCAAAGGAATGAGTATAATGGGAATGAAGTTATTCATATGATAGTAGTTGTGATTCAGAAGAGATGAGCTATATGTATTAAGTAAAGGTGAATGAGAATTTGATATTATGAGAGCATATACTACTAGAAAAGGAATGACGAGTATTGAATTATGATATTAGAGTAACCAAGTGTTTTTGAGGTGTAAACCTAAAAATAAGTTAGACACATATAATGATTAAGGAAACATACTTGGAATAGTCAAATTGAGCATCCATTATACATGACACATATATATATGTGTACAATTAATGTTCATGTAATTGGGCAATTAATAATGTGTGTGCAATGTGTGTAGCGCATAATGTTGATATATAGGATAAAATGTCCGCATCCAGACGTTTTTGGATCATGGAAGCTAATGCTAATCTGGAGCATACTGTGAGTCAACCTAGATGGTCTTACTTTAAATGATTGTTCTGTTTAAATTTTGTATTGAATGAATATGTGAATGTGATTGTACTAATTCTGGACATTGAATGTCCTAGGCATTTGATGCACGAATACTATTGGAAGTACTCATTGAATGTGAATTGGACTGACTTTGTGTTTTCTCAACTTAAATATTGAATGTCGAACCAAGGTTTGATGACAAATGTGCACGAGAAAGTGATACTAAGCATGAACGTGAAACATTGAGCACATTTGATTATTTGAATACATGTGATGCAATTAATACATGAATGCATGAACAGATGAAGGCTGTTGTGATCGGAGTCACTAATAAAAATAGTGTAAAGCTCAGAATGTGAACAAAGCCTCTGTCTTAGTTACTATTGTACCCGGTATCCACTAAAGGATATAAGACATTATCTGATACAGCTCGGTATCCACAAGGGAAATGAGAAAGTAAAAAGACATTCGGTCACAATAATAACAATTAAAAGTGAGTCTCATGAGCACTGCATATACATTTGATATGTATGATTTAAATTGTTTGACTGATTTCTGAATGTGAGTATATGAATTGATGTGTTATGTGATTGAGTGAGCCATCGAGGATGGTCCTCTCACTGAGTTTGCAAAACTCACCCTAAAATTTCAATAATATTTTTCTGGCTTAAAGAAGATCACTAGTTAGACAAATTGGAGTCAAGCTACTGTATTCGAGTAAGAGATAGAGGAAGGGATAAGTTCGCGTCTGCATTTGTATTTCTTTAATTTTTTATCAAATTGTGTATTCCGCAATTATTGTATCATGTGTATTTGATCAATTCTATTTTTCTAATATCTTTCCAAATTGGAAAGGATTGTAAATGAGATTGACCAATGAGTGTAGTAACATTTGGGAATGAAAATTTTTATGAATAAAGTGGGCTCAATTTGTTTATTAATTTCCTAAATATGCGTGTCATGTTTAAAAAATAAAAAATAATAAAATTGTAACAAGTTTCGATTGTTTTGACTATTCTATTATGCCACCCTTGTGGGGTATGTGCTCGGACATCACTCAGGATGTTAGGTATGTGTCTTGCAAGAGTGGGGTGCTACACCTAGTCGATGAATCTGCCAGTCCTGAATCGTTTATCCTTTAGCCTCTAGTATTGTTCCTCTTGGGCCCATGCATTGAACAACATTCTCGGTTGCTCTGGGGGTTGTGATGTGGTCGAGGAGCCTTCTCTTTGTTGTTGCTTTCTTGGGATCTTCTTTTCTCGCCATGATCTTGTCATTCTGCTTCACAGTTAAAATATGTGTTAGAAAATTGTAGATAAATTATGAGAACACCCTTTCCCCACACATAAAGTTTATTATGCTCACTAATTTATTAAACGTGAAAACTAACTAGAAAAAGAAAAATTAAACATGTAAAGTTATAAAGAAATAACCTAAAGCAAATAAATAAATAGAATATAATAAAACAAAATAAAATAAAATAAACCTTAAATTATTGAAAAATTAACTTTCGACCTAATTATTGAAAATATTGTAATTTACATTATTGAAAAATAAACCTTAAATTATTGAAAATATTGTAATTTACAAATTGAGCTAATCTAATTATTTAATTATAAATTTAACCTTAAATTGGAAATTGAAAACATTAATTTCACAATTATGCCAAATTAACGAAATTAATATTAAACTCATGTAAAAACTCAAAATTGACATGCAATTAAAGAAAACCTTACTTCAATTAACTATAAAAATAATTAATTAATTTTAATTTCACAAAAAATCACAACTTAACAATTAGTGAGCAAGATCACACAATTCCATAATTCAAGTTAAATTTTCATCCAATTGCCATGCAATTAATCGAATTGAATTATAAAATCAATTGGGTAAGGATTAAATTCAACTATTAAACCACAATTAATCATAAAATCACAATAAATCTCACAAAACGTCGGAATCCCTAATTCTACCCAATGAATCACGCATAAACAAATGAAATAGATAGGATTACTTATAGGGTGTCAAAAAATTGCAAGAAAAAAGTGCAAATTGGGTTGGAGAAGTGAGAGGGTGACGATAGTTATGAGAGAGGGAAGAGAGAATATAAGAAAAATGAAGGGTTTAGAGAATTTTTAAGGTGTATCACAAACTTACACGGTATGATACACAATCGTATATCTGACTGTGTAGATCACTGAATTTCAACTTTCTGTAAATAGTGTAAATCTACTCCAACATGTCCAGAGAGCATGCAGCTCTCTGTAAACATGTGCAACTTCAAAATTAGATAGTCAAACGTAAAATTTTGCACTTTAGTGTTATATCACATTTACACCCATGCCCTAGGACCTTGATTATGCACGAACTTGTTAAGATACTCAATTATGTATCCTCGAACACATCAAAATCATATAAACCTATTATAATAATCATGATAAAAGTAAAACAACATGGAATTTAAAATAAAACCTAGACTAATTCATGGTTGCCTCATATGTAGTGCTTGTTTAATGTTGTTAGCTTAACGTACCTTGCACATTACTGCCATCTTGGATCTATGATCAGTGGCTTACTTCCACCCATTTCTCCACAAGATAGTTTAGTAACCTGTAAGTAAGCCATCTGTTGCAAGATAATCATAAGGACATAACTGATTATATTAATGACACAAACGGAAGCCCTTTTTAATGACAAACTATTAAAAACATAAGGAAAAACAAAAACCCATTAATCTTCAATTACCACAAGTAGTTTGTCATATAGCAAGTGGGAACCCTCTTTACTTAAGGAAAATACCAAGGATTCATTATTAGTTTCCTTATTTCATTCCTCCACTAGTTCTTACTCAACTGCCTTTGTTCGTTCTTCTTCTTTCTTTTCCTGGATAAAGGTTTCTGGCTCTTTTTCTTCTTCAACTATTCTTTGCCACTCCTGTATTTCCTCTCCTTGGAAAGAGTCTTCCTTTTCTTCTTCTTTTTATGGTAGCTCTTTTCCTCCTAAAGGTGATTGCCATTCTATATTTTGAGGATTTGTTTCAGTAGTACTGGGCAAACTCCCATATATTTCGTCAAATTATATCTTTGCCAGCTGATTAACCTGATTCACTATATGATGTATGCAAGCCTTTGTTCTATGATTTCTCATGTTTGATTCCTAAATAAAATTGGTCATCCTATCTTCTAGAGCAACAGTTACCTCCTCGCCTTCTTGAAATGTATCATATTTAGGTGGAGAAAATCTCTCCTCGAATGCATGTTAGCTTCCTATATGTTTGTCAAGGTATTTTATTAGTTTATCTGTAATACTATTATATTGCTACTCTTATTGTACATATTCAGTTGGAGCATAATCATTCCATCTATATGCGTAAGGTTTGCTCCATTTTGAATATACATATTCTCGTATGATGCACCTTGGGGTTGGTTTTACATGTTTGGCCACTCCTATATGTAGGTCAGTGCCCGACATTCATGATTGTAATAATTACTCCCATAAATATTGCCACACGACATTGTCATCGGTTGAGCTTATGAAAACATGCAAGGAAACAACTCTTTCTGATATGGTGATGTTGCATATTGTGATGATATATCATAACTTTTGTGAGAATACTGATTGCTCCATCCTTCCATTCTGAGTTATGGCTATGACGTAAATCTTGATATCCAAACCATAAGTCAAAACTCAAAGTCAAATTAGATAAGTTTAAAAATAATTAAATGAATAAACCAAAAATACAATCAAATATAATATAAATAAAATAAAATAAGAAAAATACAAAAATAATGGTTTGATTAATAGAATTTAGGCTTTCCTAATATTACAAGTCCCCAACAATGGCACCAAAAACTTGATTGATATTTTATGTTATATCAATAGTTAAATTAACTGCAAGTGTATGACGTAGCTGTAGCTAGCACAGACAAGTATGGGTAAATCCTTCGAAGACATTAAGTATTAGTAATTACCCTTCTCCTACTATCTAGCCTATGAATTGGATGTTTAGTTTTTGATTAAAAATAAAACTTAAAAAAATAAACTAAAAATGGAAATACTAATAAACGTAGAAGATCAAGGAAATTACTTACAAAAATCAATATCAAAGATTAGTATCTGGGTGATGAATCCTCCTAAAAATTATGAAATAATTAACCTTTTATCATTCCATTATTTCATTGATCATTGGACCGTAAAAATTCGTATCTTACGTTAATAACTCGCTTGAGACTACTAGCATCTAATCCATCGGTTGATTAGCAAAAATCTTTCTAGTTTAAACCCCTAGGATTGCATTATCTATTTATAAATTTTGGTATTAGGTTTGACCCTAATATAGAGGATTTATATAGACCTATTTCTAGGTTTGCAATTAATTCCTTTCAATTATTGTAGATTTATTCATACAAAGGATTTCCCAATCACAATTATATGAAATCAAATCATGCATTAATATTTTAGATTTATTAGGATAAGCATAAAAAATATAATTGAATCACAATAAATCAATCACAATAATTGCGTTGAATAAAAGATTAAGACATTGTATCACAAACTAGGGTTTATCACACCTAGACACAAAAAATGTTTAGTTACTTATAATAGAAAACAAAATCAAAGATAAACATGCATGAAAACTAATAGAAAACAAAGAGTTCATAATTCTAATCTCACTTTCTCTTATATTGGATCTTCTTGCAAGTTTATATTTGATGTGGCCTTTTATCGGATGCCTTTTGATGTTAACTTCATTTTTTCTCATTCCTGGATCAAAATCATCACCTCTCTGGATGTTTCATGTCTCAAGTTTGCTGCAAAACTCAACTCTCCTTTGTTTGCCTCTACTCACGTCCTTTTATAGTAAAATTGGATTTTTGGGACATACACGATCTTCTACATGTGCGTGAAAGAGACCTTATATAATAAAAAACACCTAAACTCATAACTTTACATAGGCATTAAGATTTACATAGGCACACACACGGTCGTATATCTCTACATTGCTTCAAAATTTTGTTTTATGCCACGTTTTCATATGAATTCTTCTCCTTTTGGTCCATGAGGCAATTATAATTTATAAATTGTAACATCTCATTACCTGCTGGGGAGGTTAAAATAGTAAAAAAGAAAGAGTACTGAGAGATTAGAAATGCATTGCATGCTCATGCATCATATGATATACACTTATAAGTGAATATTGAACTTCTGCACATGAAAATAATTGCACATGCATTCATGAATAATTTCGAGTATAATTGAATTCTAATGTGATACTATTGAGAATTGTGGTTTTTATTTGTGGAAAACTAATTTGGAGAGTGTATTTAGTGATTTAGAATTTCTAGTGAATTTGAGGAATAATTTTTGAAAGTGTTGATTTTATTGGACTAGGAAAAATGCCAAATTGGCAAGTAAATTAATGTATGGAAAATAGAAATAGGAGTCAATGATATTGGAGAATTATTAAAAATAAATTTGAAAACTTTGGAGATTCTTTTAGAATTTGAGAGATGATGATAATGAAACTGTAAGAGACATATGGAGTTAATTTAAATCGTCTGAGAGACGAATCCTTAGAATCTTCCAGCGTCTAGCTTAGATGTGTGGACTTCATCTGTGTCTGGCTTGGATGCATGGACTTCATCTGCGTCTGGCTTCGACGCCTCTGATTCATCTGCGTCTGGCTTAGATGCGTGGACTTTGTCTGCGTCTATTGCTTAGATGCGTCTACACTGTCCGATTACCTTACTTTGCTTAGATACGTCTACTCTGTCTAATTTCCTTACTTTGTTTAGATGTGTCTATTGCTTAGAAGTGTCTACTTCGTCCGATTTCGTTGCTTTGCTTATATGCGTCTATTTGCTTAGATGTATCTACTCCATTTGACTTCATTGTCTTGCTTGATGTGTCTACTTCATCTGATCATCTCAGACTTAGTCTCTGATCATCTCGGGCTTAATCTGCTTCGTTTGGGACGATTCGTCTGTGACTTAAGCACTTTGTATGAGACGATCCATCTGCGTCTAAATAACTTTGTTTGATCCACATTCGACACCTCATCTTATTCAGCCTTTGCTAAAGTATCGTCTTGATTTGATGAATTATGCCACATATATTTATCTGCGCACTTGACAAATTCATCAAAACAGTTCACACACTTCTATTGTTATTAATTGATTTTCCATAAAATCAATAGAAGTGAATTCCTCTTGACTCAATAGACCCATTCCACATTTCTTTTATAATTGAAAGACTAAGTTTGTTACGGTAATTATTGAAGACGAAGGCATTTAAGTAGGGAACGACTCTTAGACGATAGATAAATCGCAAGATGTTATACGCAACATTTAAGACTCTTAGACGCAACGTCTTGAATCACAAGGTTATACGCAGAGTTTAAGACTCTTAGACGTTAGCTGAATCGCAAAGGGTTATACACAGCGTTTAAGATTCTTAGGCACAACGTCTTGAATCGCGAAGTGTTACACGTAGCGTTTAAGACTCTTATACGCTAGCTGAATTGTAAGACGTGATACGCAACGTTTAAGATTCTCAGACGCTAGCTTGAATCGTAGGACGTTATACGTGACGTTTAAGCTTGAATCTCAAGATGTTATACACAGTGTTTAAGAAAAAGGTTATAGAAGCATAGTATGTACGAGAGCGTAAGGACTTTTTGACTTAGTCTTTTCTTTAAAACTCTCTTTTGCAAACTTTTTCCTTCATGGACTTATGATACACCGAAACCTTCACTAGAGTTATATCTTGCTTTCATCTACCTTTTTCTACTCCAATTTAGTTATCTCTTCCTTTTTTCCTCAAGAAAAACCTAACCCAAACCACCTTTAAGATGATGTACAGGGGTGCATGAGAGTTAAGGTTTCTTGGTGTTTTTGAAGATTTTGGAGTTTCATCAAGTAAGTATCTTGTTAATCTTTTAGAATTTTTATTTTCTGAGACAAAAATTATGATTTATTGTCTTGTGATGAATAAGAGAAAATAGACATTTTTCACGTTCACTGTGAATAAAAGGTGGAAATGTGGATCTGTGGATTTTTGGTTTAAACAGTCTTGTTTCTTTTGACCATAACTTCTTCTCTAGACATCCAAATGAGATGATTTTTAATTCAGAGTAAATTAGAGACATAGGGATACAAATTTCATGAAGAAGTTGAATTTTGATATAGTCTCTAAGACTTTCAAATTTTGGACGGAAATTGGGTAAAGTGTATTATTTTAGTATAAGAATAGTAGACCCGAAAGGGTGTCTTGGAAAAATCTGAAAGTGAGACAATGAGAAATGAATTGTGACTTTAATAGTTTTATTGAGGTATAAACCTAAGTATAAACTATTACTCAGGAGAATTTTGAGAAAGGATCGATTATGTCATGAGGATAGTTGGACCCCGATTTGGAGCCCAACTTCGAATCATGAAACGTGATCTTAATCCAGTGGAATTTCCTTGACCATCAGCTTTGATACGACCTATGTTGGATCCCGTTTCCAGAACCCAACTTTTGTGGACTCGTACATCCGTTGGACTTCGTTTGATTCCAAAGTCCAACACTTTCTTTGATATCACTTGTGTTGGGTTCGAATTCTGAAATCCAACCTCTTGCGAAAACATGAAACCTTGAGCGTGGTTCCTTATAATCCCTTTAAACATCATCGATTCAAATTCTTGCTCATAACATCATAAAAATTTGCTCACAATTTGCTCAAAGGCGTGCCCATACAAAACAATCACCATGTTTGAACTCATCAACCCAATTCACTCAAATCAAAAGCAATAAATGCCACAATTATAGCAATTTCTCAATCAAAAGCAATGA
>JAOSBM010000206.1:23173824-23184795 GCA_027568955.1 Erythroxylum tenue
ATATAGCGGGTAACCCGCGGGTCTACCCATACCCGCTGGGCAGGGTATGGATTTTCAAAATCATTACCCGTACCCGTGAGACCCGTACCCATACCCGGACCACCCGCCCGTTTGCCAGGTCTATCTCAGACCATCATTTTACAACTATTCTTCAACTCAAAAACTATTTCGACAACACCTGATCACTAACAATCCATCCAAAAATAAATTAACATTATAACCCAATTTTTCATCTCATCAACAGTGTTCATGAATATATATATATATATATATATATATATATATATATATATACGTAATTGCCATGATCATGCAAATGACAGTAATTCATCAAATTTATTTCATAAATCCCCAACTCTAAAGAATTTATTCACTACTTACTTGTTGAAAAATCCAAAAGCTTTAACTATCCCAAAGTCATAACTTCAAGCAAAATCACGTTCTCCTCTGTGTAACTGACCAACTTCTGGTTTTCCTTAGGACAGAGTAGATAATAACAAGGTGGGATTGGTTTAGGAAAAAGAAAAATTAAAGAAATCCCTTAGAAGGATTTTGATGGAAAACTCTGTGTGTTGAAAGAAAGTTCGAAGAAGGTGATTATGAAGAAGTTAACTGGACAAAACTTAACCTTTCAACTCTCGAAGAACAGTAACTTACGTCTAGCACAGGTACAAAAAGCAACTTGACACTTGTCACTTTCCTATAGTCTAAGCTCTAACCAAGTTTCTTTTGAACTAAACTCTTTAACTCCCATCTTTACAATCCAATTATCTCCAAATATCTTTTGATTTCCTTTTCCTATTTTCCATAATACTCTATAAATTTTGAAATAAATCCTAAATTCACCAAAATTCATAAATATATAATTCCACTAATTAATAAAATTTCCAATATAATTAAATTCTAAATTCTCAAAATTTCCTAAAAATCACAACTCCATCCATTTATATCCGAAAAATGTCAATGAATGCATGTACAGTCATTGAATGTGCAAAAATGTGCACGTCACACTTAACTTATGCATGACATAATTTTTTCCTAATTTCTCAGTGATTTCTCATAATTCGCTATTCTAGCCTTAACATGGGTAACGGGATGTTACAAGGCGTTTGTCCACCTTCAGTATATCTACCATAATATTCCCCAATTCTATCATATCTCAGATCTTAATTTGCATACTACATTGTTTCTCTACTTTAACTTTGAATATTTTGAAAGCATCTAGTGCCTCGTTCTTGTTATGAAGCAAGTAGAGATACATATATCTTGAATAATCATTTATAGATGAGATGTAATATTTCTGACCATACAAGTCCATATGTGGACTACAAATGTCCGTATGTATGATTTCTATTATGTCTTAACTTTTTTGGCTCCTTTCTTTGATTTGTCGGTCTGCTTTCTCTTTATATAGTCCACACAAGTTTCAAAATCAGCAAAACCCAAAATACTAAATACTTTTCCAATTACCAATCTTTTAATCCTTTATATGGAGATACGTCCTAATCTTCTATACCATAATGTAAAAGAATTTTCATTCATGACACAATGTTTTCTTCCATCATAAACATATGTTACATTCTAACAGGTATTATCTTGTAAGCTAAAACAGAGAAGACCACTAAATAATGTACCATTCCTAACAAACTCATATTTATAATTTAACATTAAAGATTTGTCTGAAAAATGAAAGGAATATCCAAATAGTACAAGTCTTGAAACTGAAATCAATTTCCTTAAGCAATTGGGAATATAAAATGTCTTTTCCAATTTTAAAATAAAAATAATAAATAAAATTAAATTGCAATCCCCAACAGCCTCCACATGTGAACGTGTGGTGCTTCCTAATAAGATATACTACTCACTTCCCATTGGCTTCCTTGGGTTTTTGCAGATCCTGCAACACATTTGTAATATGGATTGTATAACCAGAATCAATCCACCATGTTTCATGATGAAGTTCAACCTTATTAAATTCAAAACAAACTAGTGAGATTAGATTACCTTTCTTTTCAAGTCATTCCTTATATTTGACACAATCCTTCTTCATGTGTCCTTTTTTCTTGCAAAAGAAGCACTTGAATTCCTTCTCAATGTCAACTTGAGTAGGTATTTGACCCTTTCCATTTGAGTTGGCTTGATTTTCTTCTTTCCTTGAACAACTAGATATGTACTCTGTAAGCTCTCTCCCTGTTCCATCAACAATCTCCCTTCCTCTTAGACGCATATGGTCATTAATTTATTTATTGACCACTTATCCTTATGTGTATTATAAGAGATTTTAAAGGGTTCGTATGGTGGTGGAAGTGTAATCAAAATGTCATGCACGAGGAAAGAATCAGACATCTCAACCCCTAGTTTCTTTAACTGAGCACAACATCCCTCATCCTCATGATGTGCTGACGCATATCTCGAACATCGATGAGCCTTATAGATGAAAACTTCATAATTAGAGTGCTTGCATGTGCTTTGTCTAAAGTTTCAAATTGCCCATCAACAACCCCAGTAATGACATCTGTTGTTTTTATTAAAATAATACACAAAACACACAACATTTGGTTTAATAATAACACACAAAACACACACAAAATGACGCAACATTTGGTTAAATAACAACATACAAAACGTCGCACAACATCTGCACATAATTTGTCTTCAATAAGCAACCAAAACGATGTCATTTGGTGAGAGGTCTCCTTCAACCTTTAATTGGGTCAAAATGACTCGGTTCGCAACTCGTAAGATACCAAACAAAACCATACTAAAAACAAAACAAAAACTTATTTTTTAAGCGTAGAAACACTTCCAAAACATTTAATAGAAGGTTTCTATCTTTAATCGAAAGAAAAACGTCCAAAAACAACTTTAGATTGAAAATTTACGAATGTATAAATCTCTGATACCAAATGTTAGCCAATTTTAACATATATATTCAACAATCATATACATTAAAATAACATATAAATTAAATGTGGAAGAAAAACGAAATACCTCAAACCATTTTTATTTGTGCTTCAGGAGTTTGCATTTTGGAATTCTTCTAAGCCCTTAATTCCTAATTGGATGGTGTATGTTTTCAAAAGAGAAAAGAAGTGTAGGGGACCCCAAAATTTGCAAGAAAGCCTATATGAATGTGCTTCCATCAAGCACATTATCAGTTACCATAAAACCAGGATATGAATACCTATTAACTACATAATGTTAGACCATTACTACCAAGAATATGAAAAGTTCTCACAAATGGACAGGTGTCCAAGCTTTAAAGTCATAAACTTAAGTACAAATTATCCTTAAGTGAGTTCTAATATGGGGAAGTGGATAAGAGGCTAAGAAATGGGCAGGTGTCCAAGCTTTAAAGTTGAGTTTTAATAACCTTGAAAGACAAGTTACTCTACTTGTCTTCTTTTCTTTCTCAAAGTTTCTTTCTCTAGTGTTTCCTCAACACATAGTTTTTCTTCAAATTTCTAACAGAGAAAAATCTTGGTTTCTCCTATCCACTACCACTCATACTTTGTATTTCTTTCTTCCACCCCAAGAAAACCGAACCCCCCTGTCAACCTTCAAGTTGATGTACATGGTTGCATGAGGGATTAGGGTTACGTAATTTTTTACAGATGTTAGAGCTTCAAACAAGTAAGCTTGTTATGATTATATATTTTTGTATGAAATGAAGCATTTATCGTTAACTCACTGCTAAATGGTTAAGAGCAATGATATTCATATTTGTTGGAAAATGAGTGAGGAGATTTTGACTTTGTCGTACATTTGATTTTCTTTGGATTTGATGATTGAAATGTTATGGGCTAGTGTTAAACGAGTTTTTGGAGTTAAAAGATCAATAAAAACGTGTAGGAGATTAGTGTAGAAAATTTTGGAGAAATGGATATGTAAGGTTCTATTATGTTGATGTTTTTTACTGTTCACATGTATATATATATATATATATATATATATATATATATATATGCGTAAGTTTTGGAGTATTTTTAGAAATGATAAAAAATGAATTTAAAGTTAAGAGATAGGTGTATGGTGATGTCTAGAGATAAGAAAAAATGATTAAAGTGATAGTTAGAGGAAGAAATGAAGAAAATACAAAAGTTGAAAATGCAGAAAAATGAAAGTGAAAGAATGCAAAAAACATGATGAATATGCGTGAGTGTTTCTCGTTTTGACGATTATGAAAAAAAATGCTAGATTTTTTATTTGGTTATGATTTGTGAGCTGAAATGAAATAGAAATGAAGAGGAAATATTGAGTTTTAAGCAGAAAGTTGATAGTCACACACACACACACACACACACACACACGCACACACACACACATATTTATATGAGATAGGTGTATGGTGATGTCTAGAGATAAGGAAAAATGATTAAAGTGATAGTTAGAGGAAGAAATGAAGAAAATACAAAAGTTGAAAATGCAGAAAAATGAAAGTGAAGGATTGCAGAAAACATGATGAATATGCGTTAGTGTTTCTGGTTCTGACGATTATGAAAAAAATGATAGATTTTTTATTTGGTTGTGATTTGTGAGCTTAAATGAAATAGGAATGGAGAGGATATATATATATAAAGGTTATGTTTTTTTTAACTCTCTAGTCACATACAGGTTTATATTAGAAAATTAGTGAATGAGTTATTGCTATCAAAGTACCAAAGGATTGAGGCTGTGATTCAAAGAATTGACCAGTGACTAAATTATGAAGTTGGTAAAGTACCTGAAATTGTCATTGAGCATGCATTGTACATAGTCCATATAACTATTGTGCATAAATGAGTTTTGTAACGTGTGTGAATTGTGTATTGCATAAATGGGATCTGCAGAATAAACATCTGCATACAGGCGTATCTAGAATTTGGAAGCAAATGGTCTCATTTTATTGTTTGTTTTGTTTGAATTTTTGTATTGATTGACTGCTGAATGCTTATACGAATGTGATTGATTGTGTTGAATGTCGGACTAAGGTCCGATGATATGTGAAAGTGATTGAGTGAGAATGATGCATTCCATTTCATGAATGTATGAAATATAATGGCAGTTGTGACTTGAGTAGCCACAGATCAGAGCTTAAAGCTCAAAGTGTGAAATGAGCCTCGAGCTCGGAAAATGATTGAGAGCCTAAGGCTTACTATGTATAATGAGCCATATCTCTATCAGATAAGGGATAGTTAGTAATGAGCCCGATATCTAATAGATACGGGACAGTTTAGACACTTGATCACAACAAAGTGACAAATGAAAAGTATGTCTTATATGCATTACATATGCATAATATGAATGATTAAATTGTATTGAATGTGAAATGTGAAATGATATGAATGTGAATTATGTGTTATGTGACTGGGTGAGCCATCGATGATGGTCTCTCATTTAATTTGCAAAACTCACCCAAAATTTGCAAATATTTTTCAGGATCAGAAAAATACTCCGTTAGACAAACGGGAGTATCCCTACAGCATACAAGAAAGGGATAGAGGACGGGATCAGTTCGCGCCTGCATTTGTGTTTTCCTATTTTTGTATAAATTTGTATATTCTGAAATTATTGTACAAATGATTTATGTTGTAATGGAAAGACTTTCTGACTAAAGTGTTTTGTATTTGTAATGGGCCCCCAAAGGGCTATTGAAATTATGTTGATTGTATTATTATGATTGAAAATGTTTATGAATAAAAGTGGGTCCGATTGGGTTATCGATTTCCGCACGCATATGTTTGTGGTTTAAGAAAAAAAATTATATCGATTTTTGACTAATTAAGTGCTCTAGCATGACACCCTTGCGGGGCTCGGACTCGGATATCACTCATAGATGTCGGGTACGTGCCTTATGGGAGTAGAGTGCTACAATAGAGCACTTCTCTTTATGATGTGTCTTGGTGCACTTCTCACCAACAAGAAGAGGTTGTCTTCTTCAATCACTTGCACCGTATATGCTTGTTCTTCATTGTTAAACTTGTAATTCTTTTCAAATGTCCAAATTGTTTACATTTAATGCATCGAGACTTCCCTTTATGCCAACATTATTTCTTTTTATAACCAAACTTCTCATAATGGCCACATTGAAGAATGTTTCCTTTCTTCTTTAATAACGAAATCTTAGCTAGATAGGTTCCCTCCACTATTTTTTCACTTTCTTGGTTTCTCATTATCTTTCTTTGCTCTTGAGATTGTAAAGCATTAATCAATTCTGACAATGTCATTTGGCTGATGTCCCATAAGTCTTCAAGAGATAAAATTTTCACCTCAAACCTTTTAGGTAAACTTATCAAGACTTTTTCTATGATCCTGCTATCTGGTGGCTCTTCTCCCATAAGTCTGATTTTATTTCCCACCACCATAAGCTTATCTGAGAACTCTTGAATTGTCTGCTTTTCATTCATTCTAAGAATTTCAAAATCTCTTTTGAGATTTAAGACTTACATTTGCCTTGTCACAACATTCCTTTGATATAGCTCCTTCAATATGTTCCATGCTTCCTTAGTTGTTTCACAAGTCATAATTCTTGTGAAAATCGACTCAGATACAGCAGCATATATTTGAGATAAAGCTCTTAGGACTTTAGCTTCTTCATCTTCATAAGATCTAATTTGATTGAGTATAGGATTATTGCCTAGAGGAGGTACTTCTCTTTCACCTTCAACCCACTGCCACAAACCAAGAACTCTCTAGTGAGCTTTCATTTTGATAGCCTATACTTGATAATTTTCACCGTTAAAAATCGGGGGTGAAAGAGATTATGTGTTGAGGGATGAAAGAGATTATGTGTTGAAGGAAGCCATGGAAAGAAAGGAAGCTTTGGTTAGATTCTCTCTTAATTACTCATAGACCATTCAAGATCTTTATGAGCTCTGTTACCATGTTGAAATTTTAAAGAAAAGAACATGTATAAGATAAGATAAAAGAATACGTAACATAGAAATAGTGTTATTAATAAACTTGGTTGTCTTATATAGGCAAAACACAAAAACCTTAAATAAAGATTTCAGCCAATAAATTTGGCTTATAAGATAAGATTAAAAACAAGCTAAAGACCTATTCAAAAGGAATTTTAACAACTCTTCAATTTTGAATTAATTCTTAACATCATAATCATAATAGTTCTTCGTATAATCATATTAGTATAGATTTAAATTAAGGGAAGTTTTCAATTTGACTTATCGATCAATAAAAAAATTTCTACCAGTGCGAAACCTCAAAGCTTAATGATTCAAATAAGCTATAAACTCACGATAAGTTCCAAGTGTTGGCAATTATAAATCTCACTGACAAAAGCATAGAGACGTCATTGGGATTTAGATAACTTTTCAGTAAAAAGTTCTTTATGTTTGGCTAAGATGAGCACCAATCCCCACATGGGATGTATCACACTTAACATCGAACGACTTCTCAAAACTTGACAATGCAAGTATTGGAACTTTACTCACCAATTCTTCACTCGTTTAGCGCATAATCTTTTTCAAAACTTTAGTTATAATATAACTGAAATTTCAAACTAACATCCTATAAAAAATGCTTAACCATTAGAACTTCGTGCTGCCTTAATGGATTGGAGTGTTGGCGTTTTCATTACAGTATGACTATTCTCGAGATTTGGTTTAAAACTTCTATGGATATATTGATGCCAAGAACATTTTTTCTTGAATAGAACTGCATTTTTTTTTCATTTTCATGTATGTATATTCCTTTTAAAGCACTTTCATAGTTTGACGAAGATGTTTTTTTTTAATAAAAGGAAGGAGATATATTAACTATCCAAACGCATAAGAGACAGTACAAAGGAAGGAAAGTTACAACACCACTCGCCTACGTTTGCCATGGTTCGGGAAGCTTGGGCTAAACCATGAGCAACCTGATTAGCAGAACGTCTAACATGACAAAATTCAACTGCGCAAGCAAGTTGAGAAAGAAGGGAACGAGAAAGAGAGATCAAATCACCAAAAGCAGTCGCATCTACAAAGTGACAATCTAGGAGTGCTTGGATGACAAGAAGGCAGTCGCTCTCCACGATGACCCGTGGCCAACCAGTACGCTCAATCCAACTGAGGGCCTCCTTGATGGCCAAAACTTCAGCAATCTTTGGGCAAAAAGTGCCCTCCAGTCGGCCGATCCAAACACCCAAAAGCGAACCCGAAGGGTCGCGTGCAATGCAGCCATAACCGGTGTAGGGGCCATCCACATTCGTAGCAGCATCGACATTAATTTTCACCCACGCAAGATCAGGGGGTTGCCAGGAAAGTGCCCCTGCCACAGGGCGGTGAGGCTCAGCCCCCACCTGTGCGGTTGACCAAGCATGGTAGTGACGTAAGGTTCGAGCCCAAATTGATAGAGGAGCAGTAACTTTATGATTCCAGATAAGGTCATTACGCGCATTCCACACCTGCCAACATAAACTCAAAGCTAACGCCAAATCACTGGCGCGGAACAAACAAAAAACCCTCCGCAGCCATTCTTGGAAGTTGGTCACCGTTGGAGAAAACCATCCCAAATAAGAACACTGCCACACCCGCTTGGTGAATGAACAAGTGACCATTAAGTGCAATAGACCTTCCGAAGACTGAAGGCAAAACGGGCACCAAGGTGGGACATTGACCTTCTTCAAAAGCAGGTTGGCACGAAGCGGAAGGATATTGTGTGAAGCTCGTCAAATAAAATTGTTGACCTGCGGGGGAACTTTGAGTTTCCAGAGCTGCTTCCATATCGGCATCATCTCGACATGCGGGGCCGTGGGACGAGTGGAGGTGAGAGCCTTGTAGGCTGACTTGACCGAGAAAAAGCCGTTGTCCTCAAACAGCCAAGATATATCGTCCTCAGAAGCACCAGAAAGTGGGAGGCTCAAAATTAATCCACAGTCGCGTTCGTTAAAGACGGTAGTGATCAGCCCATAGTTCCACCTCCCATTGAGCATCAGATCTTGAACAAGGAGGATACCATAATGGGCTTCAAAAGGGGTAGTGACAAACGGATTAGGGACATCCTTGAGCCAAGGATCAGCCCAGATATGCACTCGATCCCCCCTCCCAATTTTCCAGCATAGGCCTCGGCGAAGAATGTGTTGGCTTTCCCGAAAGCTTCTCCAAAGGTAGCTGGGATTCGCACCAAGGGGTGCATCTAAGAAGGAGCAGTGGGCAAAGTAACGAGATTTGAGCAAACGGGCTACTAACGAGTTGGGTTCCGTGAGAATCTTCCAGCCTAACTTGCCCAAAAGAGCAATATTAAACTCTCGGAGGTGCTTAAAAGCGAGGCCCCCTTCATCTCGTAGTTGGCATAAGCGGTCCCAATTCATCCAATGTATACTTGTCCGATTTGCTGCAGTACCCCACCAAAACCGACTTATGATCCTCTCAAGGTCCTCACAAAGCGACTTGGGGAAAAGGAAGAGCATCGTAACATAATTCGGAATGGCCTGAAGAATAGTCCGCAATAGGATCTCTTTACCTGGTTTGGATAGCCGCTGAATAGGCCAAGAGTTGAGTTTTTTCCAAACCCGATCCTTAACATACCCGAAAACCTCTCTCTTATTACGGCCAATAGCCGTAGGGAGGCCAAGATAGCTTCCAAGGTCAGTATGTTCCTGAATCTACAAAAGGGAACAAATGGCCGATTTGGTGGCCAAGTTAGTGTTCGGACTATAAGAAATCAAGGATCTACTAAAGTTGATGGATTGTCCCGAAGCTTGCTCATAATCCTGTAATAAGGTGTGGATAGCCTGGGCTTCACTAAGCTGAGCTCTAAAGAAGAGGACACTGTCATCGGCAAAGAATAAATAGGAGATGACGGGAGCGCCAGTCACAATCTTGACACCATGAAGAACCCCTTGAGCCAGCCTCGCTTGAATAAGTATGGAGAGGGCTTTGGCACAAATTATGAATAGGTAGGGGCTCAAGGGATCGCCTTGCCGTAAGCCGCGGCCCGAATAAATCGGGCCAATAAAAGTGCCTTGCTGAAGCACCTGATAAGAGACTGAAGTAACACATTGGGCGATCAAACCCAATAAGCGGTAAGTGAATCCCATCTGTCGCATAACTGCTTGTAGAAAGCTCCAATCAAGCCTATCATAGGCCTTACGGATGTCCAGTTTAAGAACCGCATAACCAGTCTTGCCTCGTCGCCGAGCCCTCAGATAGTGGATGGCCTCATAAGCGACCACCGAGTTGTCTTGAATGTGTCGGCCAGCTATAAAAGCACTGTTGGACCCTGTTTCCGAAGCCCAACATTCGAAAGCCTAAAAGCATGGAGGACTCAAAACCGATAACATACTGATCAAAATTTGAGGAATTTCCAATTGAAGTTTTAGACCAGTTTCTTCTGAACATTTATTCCCTATTGAACTATGATTCTAATGCCACCAAAAATACTCAATTTGGATTAGAAATGAAGAAGTTATGGTCGAAACAATTTCTGCTCTCAACCGAGACTGAAACCTATCACCGACTTTACTTCAAAAGGTTGAAAACCTTAGGGGCTGAATCTCGATCGGACTTCCTCATAACATTTATAGGTCCATGTCTCTAGTTTAATTTGAAACAAGAATCACCTCAATCGGGTCTCTACAACTCAAGATATCATCCAAAAACTGAAGCATGTTCAGACTTTTTCAACAGATCTCTCTACTTTGGTCTAACCAATATTTTTCAATTTAGTATTAAAACCTACCAATCTAGTGTGAAAAGATAGCAAAATATCTTAGAAATCCAACGCTTCAAAAATCAACTTGATTAGAGGTCGAATGGAAAAGTTATAGGCAAAAGAGTGAAGGAAGGTCGGGTTTACCAGAAACCTATGGAAAATCGGTCGGGTGCATACCTGACCTAATCGTCCAGCGCTTGCGCGCTGGGCCGGCGGGGCGGGACCGCTCGGCAATCGCCGAGCGATCGCCCAGCGATTGCATGCTGGGCGCCCACTACCCGACCGACCTATCAGTTTGACATCTTATCTTCAAACCTTCATAACTTTTGACTCCGAACT
>JAOSBM010000206.1:23253991-23267151 GCA_027568955.1 Erythroxylum tenue
AAATAAAGAATACTTGTAACGTTGTTGAGAGATAGTAAAATCTCATAAAGATATCTGAAGACTGGACGTAACCCACGATTTGGGGTGAACCAGTATAAAAACTGCTGTGTCAAAATCTCTCAATCCTCAATCTCTCTTATCTTTGAATTTTCGATATTACTGTCTTTACAAAGTTTTCAAAAATATTTTACAACTTTGTTTTTCAGTAGTTCTTGAGAAAAGAACAAGGGTTTTTTTAACAAATATTTTTAAGGGGATTATCCGAAAAGTTTACCACAATTCAACCCCCCTTCTTGTGCGAATATATATCATTATTAAGCTCTATATTAACGTGTGATTCACCTCAGGACGGTGGAGGGTTGGTGGTGTTTAGGTTAGGGATGCGGTTTGGTTTAATGTACTGAACACGTAAATAGTAGTGATGGGGGGTGGTTTTGGGTGAACTACGATAGTAAGTTGGTGGTGTTTGGGTTAGGGATGTGGTTTGGGTATTGTATTGAACGCATAAATGGCAGTGATGGGGGGTGGTTTTGGGTGAAGTACGGTGGTGGGTTGGTGGTGCTTGGGTAATGTACTGAACACATAAATGGCAGTGAAGGGGGTGGTTTTGGGTGAAGTACAGTGGTGGGTTGATAGTGCTTGGGTAATGTACTGAACGCGTAAATGGCAGTGATAGGGGTGGTTTTGGGTGAAGTACGGTGGTGGGTTGGTGATGTTTGGGTTAGTGATGTGGCTGATAAGGTTTCGGTAGGGTTGAAGAGGGTCAAAGTGGAGGAAGGTGGATATGTGAGAGCAGAGAAAATTCTAGAGAGAGCGGAGAAAATTATAGAGAACCTATGAGAAATGAGACCGAACAGAGTAGATTGTTATGAGGGCACAATTTTCATTACTAAACAGGTAATTCAGTTGTTTGGTCCAAACACTCCTATTATGGAGCTCTTAAAAAATCAGCTAGTTGGGTTGAATAAGCCAACCCAACCAGCTCATAACCAAATAAATTTTTGGCTTTTTATTATAGTCAAACCTCTAATTTGGATCAATAAGCTAAAATCCAAGTTATCAGTTGTTTACCAAACAAGCCCTATGTCAATTATGATTTATTCTCTTCTGCACATGTTATCTTTCTTGCAACAATTTCAGTAAATAATGAGCCTGTTTTCTTTTCTAAAGTTATGAAACAACCTGGTTGGCGCGAGGCTATGCGCCAAGAAATTGAGGCTTTAAAACGTAATGGTATTTGTACTATAGAGGATCTCCCAGCTGATAAGAAAGCCATTGGTAATAAGTGGGTCTATAAGATTAAGTACAACTCAGATGGTACAATTGAACGCTTGAAAGCTCACCTTGTAGTGTATGAAAACAATCAGAAAGAAGGCTTGGATTATGATGAGACTTTTGCTTCAATTGCTAAAATGGTCAATATGTGTACTTTTCTTGCAGTAGGTGCCATAAAAAGTTGAGAGTTGCATCAACTTGATGTTAACAATGCATTTCTTTCTGGGGATCTCAACGAGGAAATCTACATGAGACTACCCCAAGGGTTTTCAACAACCCATCCTAGCAAAGTATGTCATCTTCGAAAGTCACTTTATGACCTAAAGCAATCTCCTTATAATTGGATCCCTAAGTTGTCATTTGCATTGCGTCAATGTGGATTTATTTAGTGCCAAGCCAATCATACTCTTTTCACTTATAAGAAAGGTGACATTTTTCTTTCTGTCTTGGTTTACGTTGATGATGTCATTGTTGCTGGTAATAATTCAACCGCCTGCGTTGCCTTTAAGACATATCTGAGTACTTGTTTCAATATCAAGGATTTGAATCCATTGAAATATTTTCTTGGTATTGAAGTTGCTCCCAACCAAGAAGGTCTATTTTTATCTCAATGTAAGTATGCCTTTGATATTTTTGGTGAGGTTGGTTTAACAGGTGCTAAGCCTGCACCGTTTCTTATAGAGTAACATCATAAGCTTGTTTCTTCATAGAGTCCTTTCATTACTAATCCTAGCCGTTATCGACAATTGGTAGGTCATCTAATATTGAAGTCGCGTTCTCAAAACTAACTTGCAGATATATTTACAAAGGCATTGAGTGAACAACAGTTTGAGTATTTGTGTGTCAAGTTGGGCATTCATGATCTACATGTTTCAAATTGAGAAGCATTAGACAATAACATATTTTGTAATATTTATGGTAATTATTGCATAAATATTTTAGGAAGTAGGGTTTTGCACTATTTTTCTTTTCTTTTTTAATTGAAAGGAAGTTGCTACTAATGTTCAATTTAATTTTAGCATGTAGTTGGTCAGTAATTCTACGTTCTTCCATACAAATATAAATTACTGGTCAAGTTTTATTTACTATTGATAATTAATTAATTTTTATTTTATAAAAATCATTATTAATTTAGACGATTATTTTTATCAATCTTTTTGGTTTGTTTTTATATGTTTTAATCCTCTTTTCTACCCTTTAAAATATGAAAAATTTCTATTTAATTGTTTTGATATTTTCACTAAAATTATATACTCCCTCCGATTTATAATAAGTGTCGTTTTAAAAAAATGCACACTTATTAAGAAAGTTAATGAAATATCTAATATACCCTAATTAATTACATGTTAAAGTGCCTTGAAAATATAATTTATGTAATCTGTATAATTAAGATGTGAGAGAAATTAAAGGGTAATTTTAAAAGTAAAATTATAAATATGTATAAAAAGTCACAAATAATACTTATTTTGAATAATTAAAATTTCTCTAAAACGATACTTATTATGAACCGGAGAGTGTACTAAATAGTAAATAGCGCAATTAAAAGAATGTATTATCCCGACAATCCAGTTTATTTTTTCATCAGTGCGCCTCTGCTCGCCAATCAGATCATCCATCCCAAATATCCTATTCCAAAACGAAGTCTTTTTTACGTGTAAATAGACATAAAACGACTCAACTCTGTGCCCTCTCTCGGACGGCGTTCTGCTTCAATCTTCTTCTCTCCTATTTGTAGTTCTCACTCTCGCAAAGCTGAACAAAATTACCCTATTCTGTCAAAATCTCAGCTCAAAATTACCCTATTCCTGTCAAATTCTAAGCGGACTCTTTAATGGCAGTTCGTGCCTTTTGGGCGAAGTTACCCAAGGGAGCACTTCTTCAATGCCTCTTGGGTCATAGACAATATCCTGGATTACTCATCAAATCCCAAGTTCAAGCTTTAGGCTTGGGTGGTGTCCACAGTAATTCCCTTTCGTGGTCGAGGCTATACAGGGACGGGAGGCCAAGAGGACCCTTGTGGAGGGGCAAGAAATTGATTGGAAAAGAAGCACTCTTTGTTATATCGGGATTGCAGAGGTTTAAAGAGGACGATGAGAAGCTTAACAAGTTCATTAAATCCCATGTTCTGAGGCTGTTGAAAATGGACATGGTTGGTGTCCTAGCTGAGCTGGAGCGTCAAAACGAAGTCTTTTTGGCTTTCAAGGTCAAGTTCTTTTTGCGTTTTAATCATCACCTTAATCTTCTTTTATTAGTAGCTAAGTGTGCACAAAGTTCTCTTTGCTATATTGCTTATTTCTTTCCCTCCATTGAGATTAAGATTCCTTCATGGATTTTATACGCTTCTTCTTCTTCTTCTTCTTCTCTCTCTCTCTCTCTCTTTTACAAAAGAGTGAAGATCTTTGTCTCTTTATTAGCCTAATTCGTTTGTCAGAACCATGTTATTTGAACAACAATTATTGCATACAGTTGACGTCATATGTTGTCTTTAACATACAAACTCAATGGTTCAATATCTTCATTTTGTGGAACAAATTGATTCAATTGGTAGCTTTTTTAAGCATGCAGGTGGTCTATGCATAAAATGGTTTGATCATTGGACTCATGCTTGTATATTGATTATCACATGACCTATTTTCGAAAACTCATACTCTATAGCATGATTAAAAATTCTTGTTAAAGAGCCAGAACTTCTAAATTGAATAGTTCCTGGAAGAGCTTGTGGAGTTGGGTACATACACAAGCTCAGACATAAGGGTTAGGATGTGATGAAACAAAATTTGCAATGGGGAAGGACTTTTTTTGTAGGTTATTGTTATTCAGGTGGTGCTCTTTTTCTTCCATTGAACTTGTTACGATTCAAATATTTCAATCAAAGGGAAAATTTTTGAAGTAATCAAGTGAATGCCATTAACCCTTGGCTTGAATTAGTTCCAAAGAAAAACTTCATTGCATGTCTAGTTATATTGAGTAATTCCTAAGCTAAGCTTCAGCTTTATTGTATGTCTAGCTATACTAGAGTAATTTCTAAGCAAGATTCATTGCATTGGTAGGTAGCCATAATTACAGATTAACAGGTCACCACATATTGGGTTGTTGGAGAAATTGAATGAGACATCAAACCATGTGTCATATTAGCAAATTGCAGCATTGACAGAGAACATGATTGTGGGAGCCCGAGTTCTCTTAGAGTACAAGGTTACATCTAGTCATGTAACCTTTTGGTATGGTATCGCTTATCATGTATGGAGAGTGGAACCAGAGGTTACTTACTGGAAGACCAATAAACCAAGAGAATTAGTTAGGGATAATATCTTTGGTGTCAAGAGTAGATTATTGTTTTTGAGAAGTTCTTTTTTTTTGGGGAAAGTGTCAAGAGTAGATTGTTGAACTTTCTTAGCATATTTTCTTCATCAAAATTTGATTCCTAGTGAGGATTAGTTTGCAAAGCATTTGCTGTATGTTGAGTTTCAACTCTAAAACAGTTCTTTTTATATGCTGCAAATGATTTATTTTGATTAAAGAAAGAGAAATGTTTACTACTGATCATAGCTTCTGTTGTAAAAAAAGAAGAAGAAGAAATGTTTACTACTGATCACTGAATTATGAGTTTGGCATCGGTAGCATATGGTCCTTTGTTGTTAGAGAGGGCATTTAATAGAGTAGGATTAATGAGAGCTTTAAGTCATGGTTGAATTGATCATTTTGTGTTAGATGTGTTGTTTTTTGTTTGTAAAAAGTTAAGCTTCTTTTATAACTTCCCTCTGATCCATCATGTTATTGATTATGGGGCTTCTAAGAATTATTGATTCTGCAGATCTTCCTAGTGATTCGGAAGCAAGACTGGTACAAGCCTGATGTCTATCTCTATAAGGACCTGATCATGGTATTGATGAGAAGTGGAAAAATGGATGAAGCTATGAAGTTATGGGAAAAGATGAGAAGTGAGAATCTGTTTCCTGATTGCCAAATGTATTCTGAAGCCATTAGGGGCTATTTGAAGGATGGTTCTCCGGCTGATGCAATTAATATATACGAGGATATGAAGAAGTCGCCTGATCCACCAGATGAATTGCCATTCAGGATTTTGTTAAAAGGGCTACTTCCTCACCCGCTTTTGAGGAACAAAGTGAAGCAAGACTACGAGGAGCTGTTTCCCGAAAAATCCATTTTTGATCCTCCAGAGGAAATATTTGGTGCGCAGTGATGATTGTGGACGCTGTTTCCATGACTTTGGATATGGAGGTTTTGTATACATAGTTTTGGTAGAATGGAACAGTATGATATAGTTTTGGTGTAGGATAGTTGGGTTTTTAGTTGTGTACTAAAAAAGGTAATTATTCAGAGCCAGACTCTGTGGCTACTGCTCATTTTGTGGAGCCTCAATACGTTGTCTTTATTATGTGATGGGCTTTTGTAGTCGACCTATTTACTCGACATTTGGCCCATGGACATCTGTTTAGAATTTTCAGGCTGATCATTTTTGAGGTGGACTGTTCGGGCATTAGATTTTTAAGCAAGATTTTCCTGAGGCTTAGATTAGATCTATAGGATTGAGAAAAATAAACCAAAACTTTGTTAGAAATATATATATATATATATATATATATATATAAACTAAATTAACTCAACGCTCTAGAAAACATCAGTCCTTACGCATCGCTGCGGAGCAGCTCCGGGATGCCAAAAGGAGGCTCCTGTAAGATATATATATATATATATATATATATTGCTTACAAGGGGAACTACTAAATTAACTCAACGCTCTAGAAAACATCAGTCCTTACGCATCGCTGCGAAGCAGCTCCTGGATGCCAAAAGGAGGCTCCTGTAAGATATGAAGATTTAGACGGAGTAAGCCTGCAAGATTTGCCAATATGTTGGCGCACCGATTTCCTTCTCGGAAGACATGTTGGAGATGTATCTCCCAAGTTCGGTGTAAAAGCTCCTGGATACCTGCCACTAAAAAAGTATCCTCAGTTAGTACAATGTGAAGGTCAGAGAGAATATTAATGACCTCGAGGGAGTCTACTTTGCGATGCCCCAGGTCCCAGGCCAACGTAAGCCCTGAGAGCACACCCCATAGCTCCGCGTTTAAGGGCGGGCTCCTGTTGAGGTTTTGCTAAAACCCCATACATCAGTTCCCTTGACAATCTCTAATTAACCCTCCAGTGGATGCCTTTGCGGACCCGTGCTTTACTGCGCCGTCAGAATTTACTTTAATCCAACCCTTCGAAGGTTTAGTTCAGCCCACTAGGGTGCCCACTGGTATGCCCTGTGCTGGAAATACACAGTTTTCCAGCGCTCGAGCTCTGACGATCCAGTTTACGTAGTCTAGAATGAGTCTGGTACCCTCTTCTGGCCAGACGAAACTCGGCTCAAACAGACTACTATTCCTCCACTTCTAAAGGACCTAGCAAGCGACTCCAAATATAGTGGCTCACACTACCTGCTGCACATGAACTTGCTTGGTAAGGTTAGACGACAGCCACGTCTCCTCAGCTAGCTGGACTCTAGAAAGCTATCACTCTCGGATAGTCCCGTACCACATGAATGGTAGTCTCTTCTTGTCCACAGAAATGTCAATTGGTATCTATGGCAATATGCCTGGCCACTTACTGTTAGTTCGTCAGGAGCTTACGTTTCGCAACTAACCAGAGGAACGATCTAATTCGATGCGGGCCAGCCCATTTTCAAATAACCTCCCACAGCCTGTTTTTGGATGTCATGGAGCGCCCCTCAATTAAGTCATAAGCAGACGCCACTGTGAACCCCCCATGGGTGGTTGGTTCCCACAGCAATCTGTCCTCTCCTGCTTCCTCGACAATAGGGTTGTAGAGTGCAAGTTCCAAACAAACAGTGAGTGCAAGTTCCAAACAAACAGTGGACGGAAGATACTCCTGAAATTCATGCTAAAGCCAACTGCCTCAGCCGTTTGTGAGGGCCTCGACCGTAGCGAACCGAAGACTATCAGGGACTTGAGAGATTGCTACATGTATAAGAAGTCTGTAGCCATCCAACCAGTTGTCCAACCAAAATAAAATGTGTCGCCCATTGCCTAGGGACCATTTGGGTCCCTGCCGAACAAATTGCCAAGAAGCCGAATTCCCCTTCTAGATACCCGAAGCCCCTGGCCTGGATATCCTTAGGGGGATCAGAGTATCATCAAGTCTATACTTGGCTCGGAGTGCTTGAACCCAAAGGGCGGTGGGTTTCGTGAGCAAATCCCAACCTAATTTAGCTAGTAACGCATCATTGGTAGACCAAATACATTTGATGCCCAGACCTCCTTCGGCTTTAGGCTTACACACTGACTCCTAGTTGACGAGATGCATTTTTTGGCTGTCAAGTGTTGACTCCCACATAAAGTCCCACATAAATTTTTCCAGTTCATCGCACAACTGGCACGGGAGACGAACTTTTTGCATCTTGAAAACAGGCAACAAAGAAATCACTGCTTGAGTTAAAATAATGCTATCCATAAAAGACAACATCTTGGCGCTCCAGCCGGCAAGTTTCTTCTGGGCATTATCAAGGATGTGTTGATACGTACGCTGGGTCGTTCGCTCGTGGATCAAGAGAACCCCTAGATACCTGCCTAGATTATTCGTACTGGTAACCTGAAAACCTTGACTAAGCAGCCTCGCAGTTTCCCTAAGAACATTCTTTGAAAAAACGATCCGAGTTTTGGCTTGACTAACTTTCTGACCGGAAGTTAGGCAGAAAGTCTCAGAGTTCTTGCTATGATTCGCATCTGCGTATCCGCTGCTTTCGCAAATAGCACATTGATATTAGACCGCAGAAAACACAAAAATCCAGAAGCTTTTAGTTACAAAGAGACTCAGATTCAAGCCAAAGTTAACACCTGTGAATGCCCAAAGTTTGTGTTGGAATTTCTTTTCAGTGATAAATTTGATTGAATTGATAAAAGAAAGAATTTATTGCCTTAATAACCCTGTGTTATTCATAAGTTGCTAAAAAAATCATGACATATAAAAATTAACCAAAAAAATCCTGAGTTGAAATTTTATTAACTCACAGCCCCTTAAGCACACACGGCTAAGGGTTTTTTTTACAGCAAAATTGAAAATATAAGATTAATAGAGTAACATTTTATATCTCAGGATTTAATTAGCTACTTTCGTATAACACAGGGGTCGCTACAGCAATTTTGTCATAAAAGAAAGTACGAAGGCTTGAGTTTGTATCGGTTGAATAAAGGGAAACCCGTTACCTGCATCATTGTTTCTTTTTCTAAAGATGAAAATATATTGACTAACAGATGGTCAACAGACCAGGTAAAGTTTCACTAAATACGTACACGACGGGCAAAACCACTTGGAGACGGCCAAACTTAGTTTTGGATTAAAACTCGGATAGCCTTCGTAACTCAGCGACATATAGTGGCCAAGGCTGTAAAACCAAACATCAACGCACAAATCAAGAAGCAACCAGTTTTCAGTCCACATGTGATGATTTTGCTGCTTCAAAACTGTGTATCAGCCTTTCTAAATTATTTCCAAGTAGAAATATGCATTCCTCCCGGTTAATCTCCAAGCTCAGCCAACCCGTGGTAAATGTTGACACCTCTAAACTGTATTAATTTCCATTCTCTAATTCATGGCATTGTGTTCCCTCCGAAGTTATGTTCCTCCCCATGTTACACATTTTGTGCTGGATTTGATTCTATTATCGGTCAGTATCAACTGCTGATTGAATAATTTTTAATTTTTATAAAATTTTAAAATAATTTTTAAATCATAAAATAATCCGTCAATATATTATCTTATATAATTTTTTATTTTACTTCAATCATATCTTAAGACATCCTAATAATATAAATTTGATATAACAAATACTTCTATATTTTTATTAATATTATTGTCACATATTTCTTATAGATTAAAATAAATTTAATTTCAAATATTATCTTTACCTATTTCAAAAATTATTATAATATTTTTTAAAATGCATATATTAAAAGTATATTTATTATCAATATATATTAAATATGACTGTATTAAACTAATATATTTAGTTATGTAATTATAATCACTAGGTATAAGTCTAATGGCAATTTTTTAAAAAATTTATAATTGTGACTGGTATTTCTTTTTAAATTTATAATCGTAACTGTCATGTTACCAATATCTTGGTTATTGGCCAGTACCGGAAGGTACCAAAGTTCATTAGGATTTTTTTGTTCGATATTAAATTTTTATGATATCAGTCAGTAGAGTACGATATTCTAAACAATGTTCCTCTAGCTTGGTACTTCAAATTTTTTTTTGGTTTCTTTCAATTCCTATGGCAAAGATTAAGCAACTAAAGTTAATTAGCCATTCTATTATTTTATCCCATCTTTATATTTCACCTAAAGTTCCAACATGTATTGCCAAGTTCCATCATTAAAAGGACACTAAAAGAACAAGTGTTCAATGGACTCATCATTTAAATTGCCAAGGACACATGATTTGTCTAAAATATTATATTTGATTTGGTTTTTGTTCTATAGCTTCTTCAATATAGCTAACCAAAGGATAAAAGATATTTTTGGGATATTAAATTTTGGTCATACTAACTTAAACCAGGCCGCTTTTTGTATTGAAGATGCAAAGATCTCCAAGCATGATTGATTTGTAAAAACTTTGGACCGAAGCTTGAGCCAAATTGAGTGGTCTTTCTTGCCTTGATTAGGAGCCATAGTTAGTAAGTCGTTTCTTATTTTTTAGGATCTTCAATAGTCACGAGAAGGTCAATCCCAAATATCATCATTGATCACCACTTCTATTTTTTGGAAAATCAAAGAATGCTAGTCTAAGGTATTGCTTTGTAGAAGGAAAAGAGTCCCCAAATCATGCCAACTGTCGAACTAAAACCAAGTTTTTTTTTTCATCTCATCCATGCATTTGAATTCTTCCCTGAAAGCTTCCTTAAGTCCCAACATTTTCTTGAATGACCAAAAAGAGTTATGTTTAGGATGTACATTCCATAACCTAGCATTTATGAGATAGTAAAAAAAACATTAATCTAACATGACTAACCACTTTTAAAAACATTAATAAAAAACTTAACATTGAGTTACTTTTGCAACAAATTAAAAATTAGAACATATTAATGCCACTTTTTAATGTTCAACTAGCATTGCAAAATTGAATAAAGTTTAAAATTTTTTAACAATTAATCTCATTTGGTTTTATTACTTATTTATATTTTATCTTGATAAAACAAGGGGTAATTAAAAATGGACACTATTAACCCTAAATTAATTTAGGCTAAGGTCTTCAAGGTCCTTTTTTAAAATAATATTAAGGACTTTAAAAAGTTAAAAGTTTATCTTTCCGTATTAATATAATTTTAATAGTAAAATAAATAGTAATTAATATTTTTATTGAAACTTGTATCTTCTTGACTATTAGCTAGTCATTCCAACTTGTACATAATGATGTATGTCTTGTATCTTTATATTTGATACTTGTATTTTTATAATTAATAATTTTATCAAACATCTTCTAAATTGAACGACATTTATGAATTTTATACTTTTAATTTCTTTTTGACAAACCTAACCATCATTTAAATTATTAGTGGTCTTTTTTATAAATTAGTTTAAGATTAATGAATTCTTACTTAATAGCCTTAATAAAAATAAAAATGATTTAAGAATCATCATTCGAACTTGTTTTCTCTTTGATCTCTTTAACTTTTTTTCTTATTTTTCCTTGCTATTGAATCCTCCTTTCTTATTTGATTAACTAATTTAGGTGGGTCTTTTCTTACCTAAGGCCTTTATTAGGTTCATTCTTTTTGGGAATGGGCTACCAAATTCATCCAAGCTCCCTAGGAGCTCTTGTCAATAAAGCTAATCCTTCTGGTCATGGTGACCTCAGCTCTAAACTAGCTAACCCACCTCTCCTTCCTTTGTTTCTCTTGCCAATTATCTTCTTTCCATTAGACCTAACGCCATTCTTAGTCCCTTCCTTAATCTCTAGCCTCTTCAAGCTTTTTATTTCCAAATTTACTTTGAAAATCATAACTTACTTGCTTGACTCTTCTTAATTAGCCCCTTTTATTGTTTCATGTGCTTTTAGGGTCATCTCTCTCTCTAATGCTCCTATATCAACAATCACTTCCTCTTCTTCTAAACATAATGCTAAGCTCACTTAGAGTCAAGTGGTAGGTGATAATTCACCTTTTGAAAACTTAAAAAATTTTCCTCTGAAAAATATCAATGGTAAGAAATTTGTTGTCCCCCTTTAGAGCATTTCTAGGCTAAGGCATCTAAATTTTTCATCTCACTGTTTGAATATTTTTATTGACAAGAGACTTACTTTTCCTCTAATGTAAACACAAGCTTTGACTAATTATAGTAAAATGGGATTGGAGAATACTTATATTAATAAAGAGAATTTATTCATTTTCAAATTCGATAACGAAGATAACTTGATGAAAGTGATTAAGGCAAGCTCTTAGCACATATAAAGAAAACCCATAATGTTATAGAAGTAAAAACTTGGGGTGGTGCTAATGAAATAGACGATAAGGAGAATTATAATTTGATCTAATCTCTATAATTTATTGTTGGAATAAGGGTCCACCTTAAAATTAACTTACGTAGTAGGCTCACTAGGTATCCAAATATTTCTAAATCGGCATGTTACAATACTAAAAAGATTTATGTACTATTTCTAAATGGGCATGTTAAAATACTAAAAAGATCTAAGTTATGCAAGAACATACATAGAAATAGAAAATGGAAAATGATTTACAATAAATTATAAGCCTGACAAATTTGAATGAAGTTGGTGAATTAAAAGAATCAGAAATAGTAATTTCCTAGAAAATGGAAAAGGATTTATAAGAAATTATAAGCCTGAAAATATTGAGTGAAGTTGGTGAATTAAAAGAAACAGAAATAGTAATTTTCTATCAATGGAATCAAAACCTTGAGTACCGAAAACTTATAGACTCATAAGGAGTGAGTTTATAGGAGTATATAATGAGTTAATTAGCTTAGATTAAGTATCCTAGGATGATAAGAATCAGCCAAGCCCTTATTCTAAGAAACATCTACTCCAATTATTGATCATGAGAAACAAGGAAAATTGATCAAAGGAGTTAATTAGGCAAGGAGCTATATAAAAGATGAGGAGAAGAACACAAGGGAACAAGAGATCAATAATAGTAGGACTGCTATCCTAAATTTAGCTTAAGATTAACAAATGACTAATGATACAATGAAGTAATTTGTGTATAAAATTGAGGATCAACTAGAGAAAGGCATCATTTAATTTTTTAAAAGACTTTGTGGTATCCAATAGATAAACTAAGGAAAAATCATGAGAAAAGGGTTGTAACACAACCCTTCTTTTACTAAGATATGTTAAGAATAGACTAGTGTATAAGGGGATTAAATTTCTACAATAAACAAAAAATACTCGAAGACTATTTTGTTTAAAAGAAATCTATTTTAAAATAAAATAAAAAGCAACATGTTTGTAAAAGGTCTCTAGTTTTTGTATATTTGGACTTTGGTCAGCAATCACTTGGTGCATTAAAATGGTAAAATTATAGTTGCATTTGATCTAACTCATATTTAATTACTACATAATAACCACGTCACTAACTAACTACTACACTGCCATATGACCTTGATCAACTATAAAATTAAGATTAATGTCACTCTCACTTATGTAAATAACTAGGATTTTAAGAGGGAAACGCTTTGGGAAGACTTAGGGAAATTGTAGGTTGCTCACTTATCTCCTTAGCTTTTGCTTAGTGATTTCAACTACACATTATATTCATATGAAGCATGAGGTCAAAATTTGGTTAAATCAAAGGAATGAAGAATTCAGGAGATGTATAAATTAGTTAGGCATTACGTA
>JAOSBM010000206.1:23308267-23323174 GCA_027568955.1 Erythroxylum tenue
TTCCCAAATTTAATGGAATCAATCCATTCCCTTGGAATTGAAAACCCCAAAGCAAACACTATTTTTTACAATCATTCAATTCCTTCATTCCCAAACCCTCAAACCAAACGCCCCCTTAGTTACGTTTATGAAAATATAGGTAAAAGTAATTAGCTATGTTTTTTGAAATGTAGCTAAAAACTTTTAACTACGTTTCCAAAAACATAGCTAATAATCTTTAGCTACAAAAATTAAGCATAATCAAAATATATTGGTGACGATTTTTCAAAATGTTACCTATAATTTTTCGCTACAAAAATAAAGCGTAGGAAAAAAATATCAATGATGATTAGAAAAAACATTGCCTACAATTTTTTGCTATGAGAATTTGGCAACTTTTTTGCGACGAATATAAATCATCGCTAATAATTATTAGGAGAAACGTTGCCTATAATTTTTTGCTATGAGAATTTGGCGACTTTTTTGCGTTGAATATAAATCGTCGCTAATAACTTTAGCGACGAATCCCTTCTGGTGTAGTGTACGGATCTTATGAATAGAAATATTTGTACTACACAAATCAAGACACATGCAAGAAGGCAAGAAGGAACACAACTCACAATGGCAAAAGCAATGTGAAGGTTGATTAACTCTATCGGTAGAGAGGAGAAGACGCTTTGTAGTGAAAAAAATAGTGTCTCTCTAACCTGATTAGGATATTGCTAACCAGAGGAGGAACATTCAACACCCAAACTAATAACATTCAACACCCAAACTAATAATCATTAGTGCAAGTATGATAGCTTTTAAGAAATGAAGTGACCATGAGACAGGAACAGAACCAGATGGCCAAGTTTTGCATGACATAAGGGTTCAATTTTGGTAATTTACAATAGTAACATGTGCAACAGTGGCTGTTTTTTTATGTCTTATCCCGAGTATTGAATTATTTTCAACTTTTCAAAAAAATAATATTAATACCAATGATAATTTGTTTGCTAAAAATCTATTATCTTGTAGTGAAATTTATGATTTGATCACATATAAGGTACTTTGCTAACAATTATGGCAAATAACAACAAATTTACATTATATTCTGACATCCAACTCTAATCTTATTACTAAAGTAACACCAAACTTTGATTCAACAATAAGCACAAAATACCAGCCCACAAGCTTCATACCGAGCTGCAATTTTGATCTTCAAATCTGTGGATAAGGTGACTTTTCGTATGGCAAGCAGACCACAATTATCATTATATGTGACAAAATTGTCGAGAGTTGATTGATAGAAGCACAAACTCCAGAGTTTTAATACGAAGCAACGACGCAGACTCGCAGGGAACTAGAGACAGGCAGGACAGCGAACCAACCCGTTCTCATTACACTTTGCACACCTCTCCTTAACCCCACCGTCCACCACAACCTTGCAACTCCCACCACAATCCAAGCAGGGTATAAACCTAGCACCCCCACAACCTTCACACGCTTGCCAGCTCCCAACACCCATTTCAACACGTGCCCAATTCAGTATCTTCCTGAGTCGGCCGGACTCGTTCAACCCATTAACCTCCTCCATTCCTCCTATATACCTTCCTTTCACAAAAACCCTGGGCACGAAAGCCCCTTCCCCAACTAACTCTTTCAGTTCGTTCAAATACTCTCCATGCAACGACACGTCTCTTTCGTCGTATACCACTCCTTGCCCTTCCAGTATGGCTCTCACACGGTTGCAGTCCTCGTGCGTCCTGCGCACTCCACGTAGCGACGTTGTGTAGACCACCACTGAGTTGGCTCCCCCTGGTGGGCATTTCTCTGGGTACTCACTCAGTGGGTCTCTCTTGGTGATTATGGCCGTTTTTCCTTCTTTTTCCCTATCTAACCTATCCCTTAGTATGAAGATGTTCTCCTTCACTGGCTTGATTACACTTCCTGACTCTGGAGGAACTCGTGTCTCACTATCTCTGACATCAGTTTTCTTTAACTGGAGCCGCGTGGACTCCGTCTTCCTTAGCTCCTTCTCTGGCTGTTTAGATATTGATAGCTTGGCGTCCAGTTCTTCTACAGTGTGGAAAGAAAAGCTCTTGCTTGGGGCTTGCATCTTCTCTATGTTGATGCTAACTTTCGTTTGTGAGTTAAGGGTATTATTGTTTTTCCCAGACGTAGTAGCAGGAAGCTTATTGTTACTGGTGAGGGTGGGTTTAAGGTCTTCGAGAGCTTTGCTAACCTCGTCCCAGGAATGAGGAGTATCGGTTTCGAATGTACTCAGCTTCTCAAGTATTGGAGCTGGGACGTTCGTTTTCTTCTCTTGTTCCTGAGCTGCATTATCCACCGCAAGCCACGGTTCTTGTATGGAGTTGATGTCGAATACAGCGAAACTTGAAGGCGGTGGGCGGTACACATCTACGGTGGCCTCAATTCGTTTGGAGGAGGAGCACCCCATAATTTCTACGCCGTGAAATGTCTAAAATCTAATGATCTTTTATATTCCCGTTGAGGGCTGAGGAATGAGTGTAAGTGTATGGCTAAGTGGGAGATACGTGTTCGTGGCTGTGGTGGCGGCGTCACTTTATCTTTAACACTTGATGTAGTTTGTGTTCTGATTAGTGATTTGTGGGGGATGTTGGTTATGAGCCATGGGATTGATTTGTGGTGTCAGACTTGGCCAAGTGGTGGCGCAGAAGGGATTTTGTCGATGCTTTCCTTTCAAGAATAATGACAAGAAATGCTAGGTGTGTATTTGTTTCAAACATCCGGACTTATATCCACTCGTTGGGCTAGGTCCAGTTTAAAACCCAATATAGTCAGGCTAGTATCCTAGTGAATGAATAATCTGCTGGCTTTCTAAACGATGAATACAAGCAAATTATTGTGACTGAGCCATGGGCATAGCCAATGCTCGAATAGTGGAGTCAATATTTCCTAACTTTTGCGCTTAACGAGTCTAGCAAATAGCAAGTTCTCCAGCCAATGTCTGAGTTTATGGGCGCGGAAATAATAGAATTTGAGCTGCTTTTTTTATTTTCTTTTTTTGGCTTTAAAAGATTTTACAATGGTCAAACTTGAAGCGAAAGGTGAATAAGCGTGCGATAGATCAGCTTTCACAATTTTACAGTATGCCGACAAATGAATGGTCTCAGTGGCTTCTGGCGGGGACAAGAAAACTTAGCTGGATAAGCTGGAATCAGTGTTACAAATCCAAATTGCAAGGGGGCTTGAGCTTCAAAGAGCTATATTCCTAAAACAAGAAGCTTGAAGTTTACTTAACAGTCCCAGTTCCCATTGCTCCAAAATTCTGACAGTAGGTACCTTAATATATAAATAAGTACCTTAATATAAATAAAGAGTAGAAAGAGACATCCTAAAATATATGACGTAAAAACCTAAAAAGACGCTATGTACTAATCACGAGACGAAATAGGAAGATTCATGGCATGGGTGAGTTACAGTACAGATCGTATCTCACCCTCAAGGGAAATAGGCCGTGGCCAAATAATTAATGTCCAGGGATGTTAACACGTGTATAAAGCTTGGAATTATAATTTTTGGGAGACGTTTGAAGACTTTACATACTCTTTTCAAATTTTTTCCCTCTAAAAGTTAGGATTAATCATCGAAAAGTTCTAAGACCCTTGAAAAGTAGAGTTTCACGACTATTTTAATCGAAGAGCCAAGATCAAATTATCATCTCAACAAAGGTCATCAAAATGAAGATTTTCAACTAGACTTTATTTCTCCGATAATTTTCTTATTTTCTTTTCACTTTTATTGTTTTGACCATGATGCATGGGTAAATGTTTTTCTATATTTAAACCTTACACTTTATTTTTGTAAGGATTGATTTAACTTAATTTTTGATACGTGATATATTTATGCGAATTTCTTTGATTGATTTTAATGCATAATTATGTTATGCTAACGACTTAAATTAACTTTTGAATGCCTCAAGAAAGTTTTCTTGTAAATGGACAATGACATAGGTAATAGGTGTTAAATGGGGGTGATCAAGAGAGATTTACGTGACCTTTCTAGTTATAGGGTGAAATCTTTCATAGGATATCACATATTTTAATGCATTCAAAGGAGTATTAGCTAGCTTACTGGAGATATGAGTTCACCCAATAAAAAGTAAATAATTGTAATTCAAGATCGTGTAATTTTAATGTATAAGAGATCTTGTCAGTCCAGATTAATTAATCCCCTCTCATGAAATGAAAAATAATATTAGGGAAAGTACTTGCCTAAACACGATACCGCTTTTATTGATTTAAATTTTTTTTGATAAATGAATGGGGTGTTACTATAGATGAAACCATTATGACATTACAATGAGTTCAAACTTATAGATGCATCTACTTTATATTACAAAGGATCTAAAAGGGAATTTAAGAAGAAAAGAGGAAAAAAATAATAAGAATTTTCAGAAAATTAAAGTTGCCATATATATGCTCTTCATGTTTATAGAAAGGGAATGTTGTGCATCCTCGACAAAAATGCAAGCTTAGATTTGGTTGATTATTCTATCTGCAAGCTGATATTTCCTTTCTTTTGTGCTATTGAATCTACAACTATTTCCTTCTTTCCAAATGCTATATATGGTCATAGAGAAGGTTGTAGTGAAAAGAGTAGCATTTGGAGTTCCTTTCTTTGTTTTGCTAAAGACCCAATTCAGTACAAGAGTAACTGCCATGTTGAGAAGGTAATAAGTGCATAATACAGGGTGTTAGAGTAATTGCAGAGGAAAAATATATGATCGCGATCCTCAATTGCCGTGTTACCTAATTAATAAGCGTAAATCATCGACCCTACCATGCCATTGATTCATAGTTTTGAGTTTGTTCTTGATAGCTAGCCAAGCTAAAAAGATTGTTTTGGAGCTAATGGTGTTTTCACTAGTTAGTAGTTTTTGGTTTTTCAATCCATACTGCTCTCACAAGAGATCGACTCATGTTTACTATTGTATTACTTGTTAATGATA
Organism: Erythroxylum tenue; assembly: GCA_027568955.1. Taxonomy (NCBI): domain Eukaryota; kingdom Viridiplantae; phylum Streptophyta; class Magnoliopsida; order Malpighiales; family Erythroxylaceae; genus Erythroxylum; species Erythroxylum tenue. The sequence goes on from JAOSBM010000206.1 coordinate 23,313,225, forward strand.
AGTATACTTGTCTTAGTTATAACTAATATATTAGTAGTGGAAAAATTTATAAATAAAACAAAATGCATGTTATTGTTTGTGGTGCCATTTATTATGCAAGGAATGGATTTGAGAATGGATTTTAGAAAATCCATTGATTAGTTTTGATCTTGTATATTTTTTCCTTTTAAATTTTCTTATTTTATATTTTGTGCTCTGCTTTACTTTGATTTAACAGGTATACTTGTGTATGACAAGAAGCCAAAATTTTTGTTTTCTAAAAAAAAAAGACCTATAACTTGAAAGAATACTTTGTTAGAAATGAAAAAAACGTATTAAACAAGAAATTGGAGATACAATGGACTAACTTGAAACCATGGATAGAGAGCATAGAACAATAATGGAGTATGCCAATCCATCTCTTTTAGGGATGCAATCTAGCATTGCAAAACCAGAGATTAACACTAATTATTTCAAGATCAAGCTCACTGTAATCTAGAAGTTTCAATAGAATGTACGATTCAATGAATTACCAAATGAGGATATTAACTCACACATTGCCAATTTTTGTGATACTTTAAAGATTAATAGGACAACTAAAGATATCATCAAACTTAGAAATAACCTCTCTACTAGTTAGGGGTAAGGTTGTGTACAACTAGACCTCCCTAGATCCCGTGTATCAGCGAGATTCATATTGGGTGTTATTATTGTTGTTATTGTTCAATTATAATAAGGGATTAAACGAAGCAATAATTGAAAGTATTACTTGCTACATCAATTACTACTCAATAGAGTCTTAAGGAGGAACGTATTACTAAATACTTTCTACCATCTAAGAGAAAAATTAAGGAATGACATCTTTTCTTTTTAGAAATTTACAACAACACCCTGTTCAAAACTTAAGAGAGATATAAAGATCTATTAAGTAAGTGTCATACTATAGCCTTCCAACATAGATATAAGTAATGGCCAATTCTATAAGGGAAATAATAGAAATGGTAACAGGTGGAACTCTAAGTAATGGAAAATTGGAAGTACCTTAGAATTAATAGAAGAGTTTTCAATGAACAACTATTGGTGGTATTCAGGCAATAAGGATGAACATAATAGCTAGAATTTATAATATAGGTAGTATAACAGCTCTAGCAGTTCAAATGGAGGTAATGATAAAAAACTTGATATCCTAAGCTTATCATCAAAATTAGCTCATTTATAGAATAGTGAAAGATATAGGAGAGGATATCTATGTATAGAGTCCCAAGCCATAAATGCTATGACAGAAAAAGTATAATAAGTTGATTTTAAGGGATATTCTAAAAGCAAAACAATCCTTACAGTAAGACATATAATTAAGGGGTAGAGAAATAATCCTAGTTTCTCTTAAAGAAATCAACCAACTCAAAGAAAACCTCCACTAAGATTTGTGTAGAAAAGAAGCAACTAATTCTAGGAAAGGTTAAAAAAGACCTCATCAAATGTCTGCCATTTGACTACAAAATCATGAAATTTCAATGAGGAGTCTAAAATTTCAGATCAGTTCAATGACAAAGGCAATGACTAATACTATAAAGTTCAATGCTTAGCAATATAACACCTAAACTTTATTAATAAATGAAGGAAGTTCCTTTAAGGGACAAGGATTTTACTAATACCAAAAAGGAAGAAGATAGTAAGGTAAGGGGAGGGAATATCAATTAAGAATTGTTTACCCTACAAGATTAATATAGAACACATCAAGGAAGAGACCAATACTTAGGAGGAGTATGAAGAAAATATAAAAGAGGAAGAAGCATAAGAGGAGGATCTAGAGGAGGATGTTTTAGAGACAAGATCAAATGAAGGAAATATTGAAATCCTCTAAGACACCTTACTACTAAAGTTAGATGACCTAAAGACAAATATTTCTTGCATTACTAGTGGTGTCTATATTAATAAAAAATTAGCATTTCTATGAGCAAGTATTAATACAATATCTTATTCAGTGATAAAAGGGTTAGGAATGAGTGAACCAAACCCAAAGAGGGTAATTTATTGTGATGATAACGTGATAAAACATCTTAGAGATATTAAGGAGAATGTCATAATTAAAATTGATATATTTATATACATATAAAATTTTTATGTTATGGATATAGAAAAGGACAAGAAAAATTCCTAATACTAGGTATAATTTTCCTTGTTACAACAAGTTCCATAATAAATATTAGGAAAAGTGAACTAAGGTTGGTGGAGATTAACAACTTCTTTTAAAATGATGAAACTTTGTTTATGCTTAATAATGATTCGAGACAATTTAATTGTTATGATATTTTGCAAAGGGACATAATGAAATGAGTTAAGGTGCAAGAAAGTAAGAAAAAAGGCAACAGTAAGGAAGAAAGTCAAAATAAAAGATGAATACCCTTTAAACAACACTATGTATAACCATTATGAAGAAGGAATAATCGCATTGTTTAAAAAATCAATTAAGTTTAATAGAAGATTCCAACTAAAAGACTTTTAAAGAAACAATTGTTGGGAGGCAATTCAAGAACTTTTTAATTTTATTTAAAAATTTGGTTATTTGGACCAATAACTCGAATTGTTTATTTTATAATCATTTTGGTTTTGTTTTTATTAGTAGTTAATAATTATGTAATTCTTTCTATTTTTCATCTTTTTATGTTTAATATTTTGTAGGGAGGCAAAGGAAGACATATAAGAGCCTAAAGAGAAAGTTTGAAGATAATTAGGGTTGAAAGATTAAAAGAATATTCCAATTGAAAGTTCAAAAATCATGTACAAGTGAATTTAATTATTAAACATAGCTTGGGAACTGTATGTATCCCAAAAACATGTCTATGTGTTTACAAGGACAAAATAATCCACTTCTTATGACACACATGTATGATCGTGTATAGATATGATTTTTTTTATAATACCTTATAGTTTGGGACAAGCCGGTGTCCCAGAATGTGTCTAAAGGCCAAGTGAGACAGTACATTCCATGACATAAGATATGTTCCATACTATGTCTTAACAAAAATAGTTCTGGTAAGATCTATGGCCTAGGGACACACCCATGTCTTAGATTGTATCTTGAACAATTACGCATTAGATATCAGAGCCAGTACCCGAACCGTTGTGCCAGCTAGGCTGGGCCCCAAAAAGGGCTAGGCCCTAAGGGGGTAGCGAGTGTAAGATCTCACATCAGTTGGAGAGGAGAACGAAGTACGCCTTATAAGGGTACGAATACCTCTCCTTTATAGACGCGTTTTCCATGGCCTAATGCACCGGATCCCATCAGAACTCCGAGGTTAAGCGTGCTTGGGTAAGAGTAGTTCTAGGATGGGTGACCTCCATGGAAGGCCTTGGGGAAAGCAAAACCGTGAGGGCATGGCTAGGCCAAGGCCTAAATCGGACAATATCTGTAAGTGGGTGATCTGGGATATTACGAGTGATATCAGAGCCAGGTTTCGATCCTAGGATCTATGGGTTATGGGCCAAGGCCCAAAACGGACAATATCTGTGAGCGGGTGATCTAGGGTGTTACAGTGGTATCAGAGCCGATACTTGAACCGTTGTGCCAGCTAGGCTGGATCCCAAAAAGGGCTGGGCCCTAAAGGGGGATGGAGAGTGTGAGATCCTACATCGGTTGGAGAGGGGAACGAAGTACGCCTTATAAGGGTACGAATATCTCTCCCTTACAGACGCGTTTTCCATGGCCTAATGGACCCGATCCCATCGAAACCCCGAGGTTAAATGTGCTTGGGTGAGAGTAGTTTTGGGATAGGTGACCTTTTGGGAAGGTCTCGAGAAAAGCAAAATCGTGAGGGCTTGGCTGGGCCAAGGCGCCAAAGCGAATAATATCTGTAAGCGAGTGATCTGAGATGTTACATTAGACCTCACGTTAGACCCTCTTTTCTAATTTCTCTCAATTTCTTTCATATCTTTCACATACCCACTATCAAAATCAAGTTTTTTAGCAAAATCCATAGGGTTTTAGAAATTTTCACTAAATTTCTATTAAGTTCAATAATTTTTCTCCAAATCTAGAATTTGAAATTTAGTGCTTAAAACTTCAAATTTTTGTAATTTTATAGTCTTAAGCAAAATTTCACATAGTTTTACTTTTTAAGCTTTAATCTAATCAAGAGTATGAGCTTTCAATCACCTATGAGCAATAGATTTTTGAAGGTCCAAATAACTCATGGTTATTTAAATAGTCGAGCATGCATACAAGCCAAGGTTTCATCTTATAATGAACACCTTATGCTTATATCTAGGAACCCAATTAGTGAACTCATATGATAATTATATAACTTAACTCCTTTAATCTATAGACTGTCTAAGGCAAGTGAACTTATCATTCTATAGTATAAAGCTTAAGGTATCAAGTGTCAATCCTACAAAGACTATGAGTACTAGTAGTGACTCTTTTCCTATTATTTAACTGATCATTAAGGTGATGATTATAATTTATATTTAAAATAGAATAAAATAAACTAAAGAAATCTATACAATTAAGAGACTAATATATCAAAAGAATGGAAAATCAACGAATTAAACAAGTGATACATAGAATTTGAATCCCTCTGGACTCCTCATGCAATCATGATTTTACTAATCAATTTATCTTAAGCTCAATGAACTATGAAAATTCCTAAATTATTTTAATATATTTCTTAATACTATTAATATCTAATTCTATGTTGAGTAATTGAAATATCTTTCTAATTAAAACCCCAATAATTTCATTAATTAATTTATGAATTTCACTATTAGGTTTGATCCTAATCCAAAAGATCGATGTTAACCTTTCTCTGTGTTTGCATACAACTCCTTTTAATTATACTATATCTATTCACATAATTTCTCAATCTTTATTGCAAGAAATAATATACCGGTAATATTAAATCAAGAATAAATATGAAAACATAATTAAATCTCAACGAAATCAAGGAATAAATTAAATTAAAACCAAGTCAATACAAGATCCATCTCGAGTTTAAACTAATCTAGATACCAAAAGGTATTTAGCTTATGACAATAGAAAATAAAATTCCAAAAAAAAAGAAAAAAGCTAGAAATATAGGAAAACATGACTAGAATCCTTAAAATATATAAAAACCTTACTCTAGATAAAGGAATATCTGCTTCAAAAGGGTCTTTTTGGTTATTTCTCATTCCCTCAGCCATTTTAGTTCCTCTGTTTTTTATTTTGTCCTCTGCTTAATTATTTACAACTTAATATTATCTTTTTTAGAATTTAAAATTTAGATACAATGAGTTATATAGGCGTGTTGATGATTATGTTCTTCAAATTATCATGGAACATCATCTACAGCTAATGCATACATGAATGTGGGTGTGAAGTGTCAATATGGCCTTCTTATAAATCAATATAAGCATATTTTGTAGGAAATATTCAACTCACCTCCAAACTCTTCTACAAGGCCATGCATATTGTCATGTAATTTATAACTTAGTCAAAACAGCTCTAAATTGTTTCAAACTTGTCAAGTTTATTCCTTTTTACACCAAGTGAGTTATTTAGACCTAGAAATAAAATATTAACAACTTAAGTGCCAAAATCAACAATAGTATTCAAGTAAACAAGCAAATTACATTTATTATGAGACTAAAATATGACTAAATCATTATTTATCAACTTCCTCACACTTAAGCATTTGTTTGTTCTCAAGAAAATAAAAATTCCAATTTATCAACTCAATAATAATTCTGAAATCAAGTACCATAGGATTTCACACCATCACAACAAAGATTCACTCAATTTGTTTAAAGTGATTAGGGAGAAAATAAATGAAACTATTAAATCAATACATAAAAGGAATTTTAACCATAAGCTTGCAGATATATCACATCTCTACCACTATAAAATAAATTAGAAGCAAAAATCGAAAGGGCTTTATATGAAGGTGTCATAAGGTTTAGGAAGGGTAAGCAAAAGATAGATTATGGATTGATCAGCTTGAAAGAACATGCATTAACTAAATCATTCAAAAATTTAATTCAATTAACTAGATCATAGAAGAATTTAATTCAACTAACTTAAATCTCCACATAGAATGTAAAGAATATGTAAAAACACATCATGCATCTTCTATTTCTCCTTCTCAAAATTTTAACACCTTAAAACATACTTTTATTATTTTTATCTTTATTTTTAATGGATCTAGGAGAATATACGAAATATTTTTTTTGAAAATTAAAATTTAATATTATATTACCTTAGCAAAATCTATTACATATCTTTGTACAAAGAAAATTTTCCTATCTATAACAGACAATCTCTTTAAACTATTACACGACGAAACTAACTAGAGTCTACAAAAGAAATCATGTTTTTGTCATTGTCGATAATGGCCACTCAGACCCAATTCATAATAATCTCTGCAGGTTGCGGATTACTCGTTTCCATACCCTTATAAATTCTTCGATTGTGTCTCTCCACATGGAATAAATCATAATATGAAAAGCAGTCTTGATTATGGTGCCATTTTGTTGACCAATTTTCGTACAACTTATGATTAAATTCAACGTGTCCATCCACTCAAATGTGTAGCGAGGTAGTCACAACATGAGTCATTACATGACCATAAGTTTGCTTCAGATGGCTTTACTGTATTGACATAAAAAAAAAGAGATGGTTTTGACTCTTGTGGATTTGCTTGCAAAGTACACAAAAGGGGTAAAAACCTCCAAACCATCGGTCTTTTGTGCGAAGTTGATTCTTTATCACCAACCATGTGAATATCGCAACTTATAGAATTAAAATATTTTTACAATTAACTTCTGCCTAGGGTACTCTTTTAACTGCATTAATCAGCAACTTGTGACAAGAACCATTGTTGAATACTCCATTGGGATGGGGCGTCCAGACTAATCGATCCTTCCTCGGACGGGCATCAATGTTGATTGTTGAGTAAGTATGTTGCTAGCTGAGTAAAACCTCGAAATGTTCCAGCTCATTCACCGTTTTGAAGAAGCATCGATATCCTAGCATCATACGGAATTCGATGTATGAGTCTAGGAAGCTTATTTCGTTGACTAAGAGGGCTAAAATTAGTCCAATGATCATGCCAAAACCAGATATCCTCGTCATCAGCCACCTAATATTTAATACTTGGATAGATCAAGTCTCTCAAACTAAGCAAATGATTGAAGATCCATGAAAAACCCCTGGACTGTTGAATTTGCCAGAAATTTCGATTATGAAGATGATAGGCGTTTACCCATTTGATCCACAAGGCTGTTTGATCTGTAAATAGGCACCATATCCTCTTGAAAAGCAATACGTTCTGCATTTAAGGGATAGGAATAATCCCATTTCCCCTAGTTGTGATGGAAGAGTTAGATCAGACCATTTCACCTTGGCTTGCTTTCCATTCTCATTTTTTCCAGACCATAAAAACGCTTTGAGTATACGCTTCATCTCTTTAATGACCCTTTTATGAAGAATATCATATGACTGCTTTGCCTTTGCTGATGGAATGGTGATGCCTGCTTTGCCTTTGCTGATGGAATGGGAGTGTTTGTGTCTAGGATATCCTAGGGTGCTGCCTCTACAATAGCTAGAGCATCTAACTATTAAGGAGTTAGTGATGGTGAACACTACAAGAAAAATGTCATTTAGCGACGAATATTACCGACGAAAAATCTTTAGATTTTGTCGGTAATATAAATTGGCCACAAAATCCACTGACATACAAAGGCGTCGTAAAAACGGTCATAGGTAAATTTACTGACAGATATTTTATGTAACCGTTGGTAAATTTACCTAAGACCGTTTTCTTTCCGTCGGAATATTTGCAAACGGTATTGATTATTCAATCAGTAAACCGTCGGTAACATTACCGATAGTTATGATTTCCCATCGGTGAGTATACCGACGGTTTAGCAAAATCTTGACGGTAAAGTTGGCACTGACTGTCAATATTACCGACAGTGATTCTTTTTTCCGTTGGTAAATATTATGCATTTTATCAACGGTTTATTCGGACATTAAATTTTATTTCATGATCTTATGGTTAATGCATAATTTCAACAGTTATGAATTATCTGTGCATAATATTTTGATTTGTTTAAACAGAAAGTTGATTGATGATATAAAGTTAAAATTATCTTAAATGATAATAAAAACATTAAATTTTACATAATAAGTATTAATAATTCAAACAAAATGACTACAAGTACATTATTGTCCTGGCGACAACGGATGCTTTGAGGTGCTACCTCTCGCCTTCAACTCATTCGCCTCATTACGGAGCTGAGCTATATACTTCATTAATGTCTGCACTGTGCTCTGAAGCTCATTGACTTCATTGGTTATCGACCATCTACTAGATGTTGCTATACTGGATGTGGAGAATTGCGAATCACATGTGTTCACAAATGAACCTAACTCAAAGATCCTTCCACGACGGTCCCTATTACCTACTGTATCAAGATATGTCTGACTCTCATCAACAACTTGTTCGTGTTAAGACTGTCACCGAATGCTTTCTTGTATTTGGTTCTATTAAGAGGCAATGTTTATATTAGTAAGTGAAAATTATTAAGAATTAATATTAAAGCATAAATTTCACATATATTAAGTTCTCTACATCGGGTGTTGACGAATGTCACACCGTTATGCTTCTTAGTGTGAGTGTGTAAAAAGAGCTGATGAGGTGTAGGCCTCATGCCCATAGACTTTTCCTGCATAAGAATAAAATGTTATAAATGAACAAGAATTTATTAAAATTTCAACAGAGTTTCCTCTATTTTTATGATATTTACCCCCTGTTGACTAAAGAAAATAACTCAACATAGCCATATATGACACCAGACATTTATACCATTATCATTATCCATAATACACATATTTTCATTCCAAAATTCACACATCAATTTAAATTAAAATACAGCAAAGTAAAACAATTATAATATAAGTGTAAAGTTTAGATACTTACAAGTCTTTCTGCATGCTCGTGGTGGGTAATAGATCCTCTCATATGTACGAGAAGACTCTCTTCCCCTAGTCCTCCACGACTGTTGGTAGAATTACGCTCTGAAATGGACATTGCCTTAGGTGATGTCCAATACTGCTGCCAACGACTCCATACTTGTTCAGAAATATAAGACAGTTGTATACCAACCTTGTGTATCGTACCAACAAAGTCCCAATAACGTGTACGTGCTCGTATCTTCCATACTTCATGTATGACCGCGTCAAATTCATAATCCCAAAAAAATTCTTTCTAAAATAAAAGGAAAAAATTTGATAAATACTTATAATCTAAAAATATTTATCTAATTAATGTATACAAATCAATTAAAAATGTTGTACCTCGAACTCCTGATAATAAAATTCCCTTGTGGTCTGAGAGATATTCTTCCATATATAACCCTCAAGATCAATCTTCTCTTTAAATTTGGATGTCATGTTTCTAGAGCACAGTCCAGATAGAATCAACCTAATATAAAAGCAAATAATTCTGTACCATTTTTAAAATTTAAACCTATAACTTAATTATAAACATATAGAGTTTCATGTATTTTCACTTACAGATTATTAACAATTGTGATGTAAGTTCTTCCATTAGGTCCCTTAGCTCCAGGCTGGCGGCCGCCTCTTCATCCGCATCGTTTACCCTTGATATCGCTGTCGCTATAGGGTTAGTGGATGATGAAGGGGTGGTGGATGGTGTAGCATTAGGTACGGAAGGTGATGCCTCATCTGCAACTGTAGTAGCTGGAGGGGGAGGAGGTGATTCAGTTACAGCTGCAGAGTGTGATGGTTTACCTTGACAGTAAGTACCTCCGAATCATTGTCTGAACCTGGGTGGCATTATATCACATTGTCTCTTTGGTAGCATATTTCAGTCTGAATATCATATTTGATTGAAATTTCTAGAAATATAAGAATTTGAATTCAATATTTTACACAATATATTGAAAAGGAAATAATTGATTTGTTGAATATA
>JAOSBM010000206.1:23456935-23468391 GCA_027568955.1 Erythroxylum tenue
AGTGTGTAGAAAACCAGTTCCAGTTTTCCTGTACAAGATATATAAAAGTATTTACCTGCTCCAAGAACTGCAGGTGCAAAAAGCTATGTGTAGTTGTAAGCCTTACACTGCAAGGTTAAATCGGGTCTCCACCACTGGTGGATTCCATGGGCTTCCTTAAAATGTGGAGCAGGCGACATGTTGACTACCAGATTTGCTGAAGGGATGAGGTGGAGTGGCTCTGAATCCTTACCCACTGCACTCATAAGAAGACCGCCAAGTGAATGTTGGGTTGCCAACTTCTCAATAGCTCCAATTCCAATATCATCCATTGTCTTCCTATGTTCAAAATAACCAATGTACTCTGAGCAGATATGATCACCAGGGTTGACAAATATATATGGGATCCATGCAGAAAGAGCAGCAAATGGATCTACTGATCGACTATTTTGATGGTTCTTTTTTGAAGCAAAAGCAATTCCCGCTGTGATAACACTGCTTGCAATCCTAATCCCTGTTTTGACTCGCTTGTCTTTAATTCTTTCAACCGGTGCAGAGAAGAATGGTGAATTAAACAGAAATGCTTGAAGAAAGATGCCTGTCTTAGCCATGGTCTTTCCAGCAAGCATCGCCATTGCTGCGCCCAGGGAATGGCCAGCTAACCAGACATTGGATTCACCAACAGTAGCAACCACATTTCGAACTGCTTGGATTGCTATCTCAAAACGAGATGTCTCATGAAGTCCATTTCGGATAATGTGAAGATCCAGTTCAAGGTCACGCGACAAAGAGTCAGGCTTAGTTATGGTGCCACGAAAGGCAATTATATAACGTGGACTTTCATCTATTGACTGGTGACAATGAGATGTTGGTGGTTTAAATTCATAAATTGCACCAAAAATGGAGGAATCAGCATCATCTACCAGCTGACGAAGCAAATGGAAATGAAAGAACTCCCACCATGGTGGACCAAGAGCTTCAGCACCTTGGCGCTTCAGTTGGCGGTCCCGTTCCAAAATGTAGACACCCTGAACCATACTGGCAGCAACAGACCTCCGATGATGTGAATTTGTCCTACATCCATAGAGCATTGAAAAGCAGTCACTCTTGATTATGAAATTACTTATTGGTTAATTAAAGGGAGTAGGGGGAAGAGGAATGATAAATGAGGATCAATATGGGTAGAAACATGGCAGCTGCATAACAATGAAAATATATCTACTTCATCCTTTTTCAACTGTTTTCCATTGCAGGGCTATGGGGTGGTGGAAGAATGGGAAAGAAGAGGAAGGGAGATCGGAGGCAGTTTGTGCGAAAAGTACAAGATTCTTACCAATCAATAAAAGTTAAATGTAGGGGCCCTGAGAGGCTGAAATCTTCCCTCTCAGAAGCCATTACCACCATAAGTTGCTTTCAGCCTTTATGCTTGATGCCTCGTGAAGCCACTTGAATGCACAAAGAAAACTAGTCAGTGGTCAGCTCTCAACAACTATAGTCGATGGCCAGAAGAGTAGGACATTAGCACAAGCAAAGACAAGAGAAATTTTACTATGAACCAACTTTATGTAATTGACAAAGTATCAAGACCGTAAATAGAAAATGTGCATTTTTCACTCAAAAGTAGTGTTGCTTGTGTAAGCATTTGAGTATTCAGAAGCAGAAGCTTCTTCCCATATGCAACATATGGCAAGAAAAAGTTCACGATTGAATTATGTAAGCATAAATAGAATAAAATATCAACTACTAACTAAAACTCAGAAATTTAGAATTTTTGACGGCTGGAATTTTGAGTTTCAGATCTGGGAATTCAGTTTCAAGTCTGAAATTTAAGTAAAAGTTCTTGAAACTAAAGATTTGGATTGCTAGAAACTTATGGAAATTGCTTGAATTTTAGTGAAGGAAACAAGCAATAGGTAGTTCTAAAAATCTTTTCTTGAATAGGAAACTATAAACTAATCTTAACATCTAAGAACCATTCTTGGCAAAAAAAAAATCCACAGTTTCTAATTGAAAACCCAAAACTTTTATTGGAAATATTCAGGCTTTTTTTTCCAATGAAAGATTGATTACATATATAAAAATTTCTTAGAAGTTTAATGTTAATGGAATAAGAAACCCTACTAAACTTTCAAAATAAGAATAAAATCCTATTTTACAATAAAGTCTAACTAATAAACACAATATAAAATAAAATTATTTATTTTTAACAAAAAAATTGAAATAATAGCTATTTTTTAATTCTGCATCATTGAAGTAACTACATCAACCACATTGCCAAACACATATTTCAAGATCATCCAAATTGTCCAACCGAAAAGTAAATCTTGAATGACTGAAACAGATACCAAAGATCTGGTCTCGTTGTATCAGTCCATTTGCAACATATAGGCAGATTTTGATGGATAAATTAAAAATAGTAAGTTAGAAACAAATACTCAAAATGCCTCCAACCAATTTTCCAAGTTAAGACAATGCCCTTCTCAATACATGATTCAATCAATCTACTAGTACCATCTAAATGATTAGTTAACAACGTATAAAATTCTATTATCAAAACTCAGGAGCCAGCTAGTGTAAACTCCTAAATATGTGATTTGACCACATTATGATAATTTGTTAGTATTCAAAGTATACACATTATGATAATTTCATAAAGCACATAATCCACAAAGTGGAAAAGGAAGTGTTTTCATCGTTTGTATCTCAACCAGAAAATGACGCTGAAATCAAATCTGCCACAAAGGCCTTAGTTAATAAACAAGCAACAACCTAGCTTAGTCTTTTGAGCACCGTGAATGGTCTCTCTGATGGATTTGGTGAAGGTAGAGGAGAAAAAAAGAAAAAAGAAACACAAGACAATATTAAAGAAAATTGGAAGAAAAATAAAGGAACAGAAAGTTAAAAATCGAAAAAAGAGGAAGCCAACCGAATGGGACAAATTATACAGCTTACGGTCTTACTTCAACTTATTATTTATAATATTGTTGTCTTGCACTAAAGAAAAAATAAGAACAATAACAATAACAATAATATCCCAGTAAAAATCCCACTGAGACGCAAGATCTAAAGAGGTTTAGAAATACGCAGTCTTATTCTTAACTGGTAGACTCGCAAAGAAAAGATAAAAGATAAAAGACAAAATGAAATAAGTCTTGGAGACCTATTTGTAGAAAAAAAATCAAAACTACAATAATGATAACAATAATAATATCATTACATATAATTAAATAATTATAAATAACAATAATAAAATAATAAAATAAATAATACCATACAAATAAAACAAGGTAAAGACTAAAAATATAAGATAAAATAAAAATAGAAATAAAGAATAATAATAATAAATAAAATAAAAATAAATAAATACATAAATACGAACAGATGTAAGTATAAAAATAAGTAATAAAATAAATACTACAATAAATATAGAATAAAATAAAGAATAAAATAAAGATAAAATAAGTAAATAAATAAACAAACAAGAAAGAAGATAAATAAATCAATCAATCAATCAAACAAGTCAATGCAAGAGAATGATTAGGCTAGGTAAAGAAATGTTTAAGCTAAATAACTATGAGAGAAGTATTACAGAATGATAGTTTAGGCTAAATAACTATGAGAAAGAGAAACACCTCTATATATGAGATCTTTCGCCTATATCTTAATATGCTAAAGTTTTGTATCGAAGGTCAAGTCCTCGATAAGTTCTAGCATAACTATATCATTTTTAATTACCTTCCTCTAACTCTTCTGAGGCCTTTCTCGTTTCCTCTTATAGTCTATAGGTACAATCTTCTCGCATTTTCTCATTGGAGCATCAGGATGTCTCCTCTTAACATGTTTAAACCATTTAAACTTTGTCTCTTTTAATATTTTATCGATATTAGTCACTTTTAATTGTCTTACCATTATATTTCTGACCTTATCTCTTTTCGTAAGGTTGCACATCAAATAGAGCATCATCAACTCTGTCATTATTAAATTATGACAATGCACCTATTTAATGAGTCAACATGTTGTCTCATACAACATAGCCGGTAAAATCTCTAAACAATAAAATTTACCTTTAAGCTTTAGTATTATCTTTTTGTCATATAAAACTCTTGAAATACTTCTCCATTTAAGCTACCCTGATCTAGCACGGTGAACTATATCTTCATCGATCTCTCCATTGCTTTGGACGATAAATTCTCAATACTTAAAATACTCTTTCTATGGTCTAACTTCTGAATCAATCTTTATCTTCACATCAGAAGTCACCCTATGGCCCAAAGAATTACACTCTAAGCACTCAATCTAAGTCTAGCTCAATTTAAAGCCCTTTGACCCTAGCATATATCTCCGAAGTTCTAACTTGATATTAACATCCTCTTTTGTCTCCTCCACTAAAACAATATCATCAATAAACAACATACACCAAAGTATCTCCACTTAGTTGTTCTTGGTAAACTCATCGATCACTACTACAAACATAAGGGGACTTAATAAGGAGCCCTGGTGTAGTCCAATATCAATAGAAAAATGTTCTATATCTCCTTTTATCATCCTTACTCTAGTTTTTACACTTTCATAGAAAACCCTCATAACTCGTATATAGGTCATAAGAACTCACAACTTCTGAACATCTTCACATGATTTCTGTAGGTATCCTATCATAAGCCTTCTTTAAGTCAATAAAAATCATATGAAAGTTACATTGTCTGTCCCTATAATATTCCATTAATCTCTTAACAAAATGGATAGCTTCTATCGTGGACTTTCATAACATGAAACAAAACTGGTTCTCCGAGATAGATGAACTCTTTCTCACTCTCTTCTCAATCACCTTCTCCCACAATTTCATTGTGAAACTAAGTAGTTTGATGTTTCTATAATTATTACAGCTTTAAATGTCTCCTTTGTTCTTGTATAGAGGAATTAACATACTAAATCTCCACTTATCTAACATTTTGGCCAACTTGAGGATCACATTAAAAAGCTTGTTAGGTAAGCAAGACCCTCTTTGTCTACACTCTTTCACACCTCTATGAATAGCTCATTAGATCCTACTACCCTTCCACTCTCCATCTACCTCAAAGCTCTTTTAATTTCTTCTCTTGTGATCTATTAGTAATAGTAAAATTACAATCTCTCGGACACGTTAAGATAACCTAAAAATTTTCCTCTATACCTTCATTAAAAAGGTTATAAAAATATCTCTGACATCTTCCCTTAATGTCATTTAGCCACAAGCACCCGCCCTATTTCATCTTTTATATAAAAAACTTGATCCAAGTTTTTAGCTTTCTGTTGCCTATCTCTTGTCATCTTAAATATATCATTTTCTCCATCTTTCGTTTCCAATCGTCGATATAATTTATCGTAAATTCTGCTTCTAGCTTCTAAGACTATCTTCTTCGCCTCTTTCTTTGCCAATTTGTAATTTTCTTTATTAACTACCCTTTCTACCTCTGTAGTGATATCTGCTAGTACTTTATCAGCAACCTTCTTGATTAACCTTTTAAATTTTTATTCCACCACCAAGACTCCATCTTATTACTGTTAAGTCCTTTAGAAAAACTCAAAATCTCTTTAGCTGCATTCCTTAAACGAGTCAACATCTTCTTTTAATTTCCATTCTTCTCCATATATTACTTTATTCCTAAGTTGCTTCACTGTTTTTCCTTTCAAGTCCTACCATCTGACTCTGGTACACCTCCAAAGACTTCTCTTCTTTTTCCAACTCTTAATTATAAGATCTATAACCAACAATCTATGTTGAATTGACAAGCAAGAGTTAGGTATCACCTTACAATCCTTGCAACTAGGTCAATCACTCCACTTTATGAAGAAGTAGTCAATTTGAGTCTTTGTAGTTCCGCTCTTAAAAGTCACTAGTTGCTTCTCATTTTTCTTGAAAAATGAGTTTGTTCTACCACGAAGTCCAACAAAGTAGTCCTACTATCATCATGTATCCATACTTGAAATCTCCACGAACACATGAATATCCATCTGAGGTTACCCCCATATGACCATTAAAGTCTCCTCTTAAAATCGTTTTCACGTCAAAGGGAATCTGCTAAATCACCTCATATAGCTCTTCCCAAAATTGGCACTTAAGTTGTTCATCCAACCCTACTTGGGGTGCATAAGCACAAACCACATTGCAAACAACACCTTTCACCATAATCTTTACGGACAAATCTTATCACTAGTCCTCTTTACCCACCCATTGGTCTTTTTAGCTTTAGCACCTGTCCACTGTGTCTCCTAGAAGCACGCTATCTGAACCTTACATTTGTATAAAATCTCCACTAATTCCAATGGCTTCTTTGTAAATGTCTCGTTGTTCCAAGAACCAATTTGCAATTTATCAACATCTTCTATTCTCTTAGACCCAAGACTCATCGAAGGACTAGTCCTTATTCTATCATCAGAAGCCAATGTCACCTTTTCTATCCTAAGACCCAACACCAGCTATAGAAGACAAGCTCAATAAGTCCATAAACAACTCTAATATTACTCGATTAACCAAATAAAACAAAAGTGATTTAAAAAAATGGAAAATATTAGATTATTAAGGCAAATCCTTAGGTAAGCAACTTGTTCCCACCATGGTGTCAATCAAGCAATATTCCTATAGAGCAAGTTTACAGTTTCTAAATATTAGGTGGGATTATTTAAGTTTTATCGAAAGAAGTAAATTGCCAAGTCACTAGATGTGGACTATCACAAAAATAAATCAAATGCGTTAAGCAAAGAATAGAAACAGAGAGAAAGTAGACAAGCAAAGCCAAAAATGAAGATGGATGCAAAATATAAGCACATAAATTGCGATCCATTCGAAGGAAAAATAAAGTAGACAAGCAAAGCCAAAGAAAATGTACAGTGTGAAGTGAAAAGACTGACTTTGGAGGTCTTCTCAAGAAGTATTATATCTGAGTTATAAAGCAAGCAAAACTGCAAGATCATTTATATACTTGTAAAACTTACTAGGTAACTATCAACAATTTTCGATTATTGAAGATAGAAGAAAATACATGAATCTCAAAAGTGAGGTTTTGAAAACTCTAAATCCCTAAATCCTTCCACTTAACCGTAATAAAATAAACGATTCCACTAAAAAGCGAAACGTTTAAAAGCAACAACCTATTAAGAAAGCGAAAAATCCAAATCCAAACAAAGAGAGAGATGTAAAACAATAAAATGAAGTGAATGTACAATAATATAAGTAAGCAGACAGAAGTGGAAGATCTCAAAAGACTATTTTTTTACACGAATTCTGCGGAATTGGAGACTATATATATCCAATGATAAGAAAATTTTACTAAAAAACAAGAATACCTCGCTATACTTATACTTAGCTTAACAGTCAACACCAACTCTCTCCTTAGCTAAACAATAATAGCCCCAGATTACTAAATAAAGCCAAAAGGTAGAAGCACCCAGTAGATCTAATCTATGAAACCAGACGCTAAAAACCCATCCAAGTCCCAACCAAAGAACACACAAAACCCTAAAAATGGAGAACCACTGAGCTCATGGAAGCTAAAGCACCACTAGCACACATCGGAAAGCACCAAACAAACACAAATCAAACAAACAAATAATAAAACAAGTTGAAGGAGATGTAAATTTAACTCAAAACCCACTCAAAGAACAACAAAAACAATCAAGAACCAACCACGACTACTGCCGGTACCAAGAGGCAACAACAATGATCGCGTAGCTAAAACTACAGAAAAATCAGTATAAATTTTGATGGTATGAAAAAATAGAGCTAAAAACGAAGAGAGTTGAGAGACATTAAAAGTCCAAATCGAAGAAGAAGAAAACGTTAAAAATAGTGGACTGTGAAATCTCATGAACAAAAGTCGACAATTCAAGCACTTCATTGTTCACATAAACTCCTTATAAATCTCAAACCCGAAAAGAGAATCAAGGAACCACAAAATGAAGATCAAATTTAACGCAGACCCTGAACAAGAATTCTACAAAGCAAGCCCACCATTACAAAACTTTTACCAAATTTCATCAGAGTTCCTCGTATAGATCTTTAAGTTCAGAACAAGGAAAATCAACCCAAAGATTTACTGTTTAATGTTAAACTAGAAAATCAAAGTGCAAAATTTAAAGATCTGTATTTGCATTTCCCTTTGAAGATAAACCAAATCGAATCTTGATAGAGAATGAAGGAACTTCTTGATCTGCCTAACCCCATACAAAGCTACTCGACTCTAGATCTGTGAGTGTGAATCAACCTTCAGCGAGTAATCACAAGCAAACATAGAAAAGAAGACAAATACAAATTGCAGAGAAGGAAAGTTTGGTCTAAAAGACAGTAGAGGAGTAAATACAACTTGCAGAGAACAAAGAAAAAAGAAGAGAATAAGTTGGAAAAGTGTTACTATAAGTGGTAAGTAATGAAGCGGGAAAACCGGATGTAGGATCTGTGAAACTGGCTAGCAACACCGATGATTCAAGAGCACAAGAACACCATCGCATTTAAAAAAATAGAAGAGATGAAAGTTTACCATTTCGATGATTACCCCAACATATACAGATATTAATCTGGCGATGCATTCATTTTCATATTTCATGTTAAGAAAAGCATTCCATCAAACAAAAACTAGACTCTGAAACAACACCATTTACTAAAAGTTGTATTTTGTTTTTTTTTTCTCAAACAATCCTGCCCACATCCTACGAAAGACAAATAAGCAATCGTTGTTGGTAGAAAAAGAAAAGGAAATTGACAAATGATCCAAAGACTACAATGTGGCGACAGAAAACAAATTCATCTAATAAATGAGTCACGATACGAAATTGGTCTAACCACGTATATAGCAGGAATGATATGTAGATTTGAAAAGCAAACGAAAAATGTACGTTGATGAACTAAACTAAAACAACAGACCTGACCACGATGATATCGGGAGAGGTCCTGTTCTGTCTCCTCCGTCTCTCCCCCTCTGTTCTTCTCTGGCTATGAATATTGACTTTTTTTTTCCTAATTTACCAGGGAGGGAGTTTGTTTCTATTTTGGTGATCAAACAAATCTAGGCCAAAACCAAACTGTATTTTAACGCCATCCCTGGTAAAATTGAAGTCCTGTCGGTGAGACACGTTGCTTTCAGCTTGTCTAACTGCCCACCTTTTTATTCGGTTAAACAAAATAAAATAAAATAAAGATAAAGATATCTGCTTCTCACGGAACGGAAGGGTTTCGGATTACCTCTGGCTCTCCCCTTGTTTCGCCTTTTTTTTTTTTTGTTGGTTTTATTTATTAAATGGATGGAATAAGGACAGACTAATAGAAATTATAAAATAGTTTTTAAAAATTATAGAATTATTAAATAGTTATTATTTTACTTATAACATCATAATAACTATTTAATAATTCTATAATTTTTAAATATTATTACATATTTTGCGAATATTATTATAGTGCCTAATTATCTTATTGCAATGAGCACAACATTGGCTTGTGCTGATGGAGAAATGCAAAAGTTTAGTGGCAACAAAGTATTCGATTGCATTGCATCACATGTCTAAGAAAACTCACTGGCTATGCAAAAAATGTGATGTTCGCTTAAATTGGTTTGGGAAAAGAAGCACGTGCCCAAATGAAAATGAAAAGACTTCTAGTGGATGATCTAATTTTGCTTGTAGTTCTTACAGTAAGAGAAATCTCAAAACTATGTAACTACCTATTGAATTGCCAGAGGTGGACGCATGCAGTTCTTGTCAGCTGATGATGATAAAGAGTATTTGAGAAAATAGGAAAAGCAGGGAAACAAATATCAAAATATCATTCCAGTACAAAGAAAGGGATAATCTGAATCTGGACTGTGCTCCTATCAATTCATGATATTTGCAGTATAACACATTCGAAACAAGTTTTCAATATCAATTGTTCTATCATCACAGAACACAAAAATGGCCAATACAATACAGCTTTTGATGAAAGGTGGTTGCGTTATTTTACCCATCTACAAGATAAAACACCAAAGTTATAACCTTGTGCAGTTTGTAAGTGCAGATACGATGTTGCTACTGACATCAACGCGCTTGGACCTTGTCATCTCATAAGCTTTACCAAACTTAAGTTCTTCTTATAAGGGTCTATAGGTTATTCTTTTGTTTTTTGATAAATGAAATTTATCATGTTTTCATTGTCTCAAATAGCTTGATTATCTTGTTTTTTCTGTTACAGCTTATGTTAATGGACAGAGGCAGGATAGAATAATGGAACGGCCATTCTCCATTGCAAATTGCACAGACAACATTTGTGAAGGTACATGATGACGTTTTACACCCATGATGGGTCAAATGGTCATCTGGTATGAATAATTTCTATCGGTAGTTATTCACAGATGATATATGTAAGGCAACGTTTTGAACACACAAAAAAAGATACTCTGGGTATTTTGGTTTTAGTAGAGACATTGGTATTTGACATACTCTCGACGTTTTTGACAAAAACACAAAAGGCACGAGATCTCTGCGTTCTTTAACCGGTGGAATATAACAAATCATCAAGTATGTATGTTTTGTTTTTCCACGCATATACAATCGATCCTTGGAAGATGAATAATCTGTGTGATTATGTTTTATTTGGTGATCTGTTCATTTCTTTCTAACATTGGTATCAGAGCATTTGGTTTTGCATGATTTGTTATACTTTCTACCGTATAGATATGTTGTTTGTAATGAATGCTTCATGTTTATTCTGAATGTGGGATTTGTTCTGTAAACGATTTATCAACAACCCATAATTTTATTTTATTGTTTGTTTTCATGTTTATCAATGCACCGAATCTGCAACTTGTTAATCAGTGTTATCAAAGACCAAAACACGAATCTATTTTTCGGTGATAAATGATGGTTTAGAGTGAGAAAATAAAACTACCGAAAAAGACAATAGTAGATTACATATTTCTTTCTAACATTCCTTGATGATGAGTTTGCGGTGTTTATGAAGTTAATGGGTGTTTGTTATGTTGGATTTATGCATTTTAATTGTTGATTGAATTGATTTCCGAATCATCAAAAATGAAAAGAAAAAAGAAGAAGAGGAGAACCAGAAGCGCAGGAGGAAGACGATGATGTGTCAGGCGAGTGCGCGTCAACCACCAACATCTGGCGCGTGACCCTCCAGAGCCAGTCGCAATGCTAGCACGTGCACTGCACGCGCCAGACGCTGCCTCCCACGGCCCAATGAGTTTCTAGGCTGCCTCCCAAGCCCAAATTCATTTCTGGGCTGATTTTTTGTTTATGTTTTGAGCCATTGAAGGTAATTCGAAGTTAATAATTACTAGATTATACTTTAAATTAGAAATAAGTTTAAATTAGAAATAAGTTTCTAATTAATTAGATAATTTTTTTAATTTATAAAAAACTAACTAATTTGTTTAGTTAAAATAACCTTAGAAATAAACTAATTTCGTTGGTTTATTTTCTAATTGAATAAATACTAATTTGTTTAGTTAACATTA
>JAOSBM010000206.1:23513927-23529233 GCA_027568955.1 Erythroxylum tenue
ATATCACTAAATCCCTTCATTTAATAATCAAAACCTACACAATAAAATCCTCAGTTTATTCCAACCAAATCAAAAATACCAAATTAAATCTCACACTAGTTTAAACATGACTCAAAATAATCTAAACATGCTTATTACCAATTGGGGCCCAACAATATTGATATGGTCGGAAGTAGCAATTTCATAAAGCATGTCAATAGAATGGAGGCACTCATAGGGCCAATTCCTTAAAGAGAGGAAGAGTTACTTCTAACTCATTTCGGTTTGAGAGTTTAGAGGCACAAATCCAATAGTTGTAACATCAATTATAAGAATTGATGAAGGTAAAAGAGGACTCTAGATTGGAGTTCATGATCCTAAGGTGTGCCATTGCAACACAGGATGTTGGGCATAAAAAAGCACTATGATGAAGGTATAAGAGCCCCAAGTTTTTGATGGTAAGTGGAGTGCCAAAGATTTTGAAAATTTTTATGAGATATGATGCAATATTTTACAGCAATAAAGGTGTCCAATTCAAATAAGATGTCGATCTCAACTATATATATGGTGGAGGATGAATAGCTGTGGTGGAGAATAAGAACATCTAATGACATTAATATAAGTAGACCTCGTAGTGACACTTAGGAGAAAATGAAGGAGCTAACAAACCAATCCTCCCCAAAAACACTTCAAAGTTTGCAAGGGAAGCTTTTAAGATGTTAAAGCAAGATGGCTCGATGTAGGAATTAATTGATCCTCTTTGGGGTTAAGGTCAATATTAATTTAATCGCAAGTTCTTGGCATAACTGTAGCTAGCACAAAGACATAATTACTAGTAAATACCCTTTTCCTATTATCTAGCCTGATAGGAAATTTTTGATTTTAATTAAAAATAAAGCTAAATAAATAAACTAAATTAAAATTAAAAATTATAAGTTTTGGATAAGCAGAATACGAAGAAAAATCAATATTAAGTAATACTGTATAAGTGATGAAAACCCCTAAGAATCTTTGAATTATTAACCTTTTATCATTCAATCATATGATTGGTTATTGGACCTTAAAAATTCCTATCTTATTTTAATAATTCTCTCGATACTATTAACAACTAATCCATCAATTGATTAACATAAATCTTCCTAGTTAAAACTCCTAGGATTGCATTACCAATTTATGAATTCTACTATTAGGTTTAACTATATTATAGAGGATTTATGTCGACTTATCTCTCGGTTTGCATGCAATTCCTTTCAATTATGGTTGATCTATTCATATAAGAGGATTTTTCAATCTCAATCATATGAAATTATCATTCATTAATTGTAACACCCACATACCCCCTAAGAGGATATACAGATGCCACACAAAACACTACTAAAATAATCCAAAGCATTCCAACTATTCCTTGAAACTAAAGCAAACATGCATCTCATTCAGTAGATATTGAGTTATAAACAGAACATATCATACACATTGAATTTATGAAATGCAAGCCTTAGGTTTAAATCCCATCCTGTAATAAGGTTATTACAAACCGTATACATAAAAAATATAAAAGTTCTCATCATAATGAGTACAATCCAAAAACAAACTAAACATTTCCAAAACAAAACATATTCTTCTTAGACACTGCGGTTGTCTTTATCCCAGTCTTAAATCTTCTTATCAGAACCTACACGGAGGTAAAACCATCACGCTAAGCATATAGCTTAGTGGGGAAATAACTAAACAGGATACAAAATGGCAACTGTTTCTATCAGTCGTCTACATTCATATGTACTGATTCAGATCACATCATAAACAATCTTTAATTGTTCAATTAAATAACAATTCAACATTTTTTCTCGGAACAGAAAATAATTCATTTGAACAGAATATACTTGCATAAGAGATCATTACCTCAGAATAGAATGTACAAGTCTTAGAATAAAATATATTTGTGTCAGAATAGAATAGAAATTATATCAAATCAAAACATACGTCAAATCACAAAACAAATTAGCCTGTTAGTCCTTTTTACAAAAGTGGGCAATGGGATCAGAACAAAAGATACCTATGATTGGCATCTCAGAAACAAAAGAGACTTAAGTCTCTGAAACATAAGACACCTAATTGTCTAAGATTAGAAGAAACCGAAGTGTCTAGTACAAAAGCCACCGAAGTGTCTAGATACAGAAGACACCTTAGTATCTAGTCATAGAAGTAGCTACAAACCCTTCGAGGCATGCCTATTTACCTTCAACTAGGACTTGGCAGTTTTAAAACAAAACATGTTACATTTTAGAATTCACATGTAAAAGATATATTGCAAAACATATGACTTTATTCCATTTTGCTAAACTTGTACATATTTATTCACAATTGATCAAACTCAACATGCCTCATAAGCATTTGCAATAATGCACCAATTGATACATTAAGTCATTACACATTACATGTGTTCACACAAGTTTCCAAATCACACATATTAGCATTCAATTCACATTACTAAAATCCTTTAGAACACATTTGTGTTCATAAGAAGACATTCTTTCTTAAACAAATCATATATTCCAACATTAAATACATTGATATCAAACATTACATTCCTTAAATTATCACCTCAATTAATAATCCAAAACTGATTCAACCTTTAACTAACTAATCCTACATCAAACTAGGTTCATTTCAAACCTTAATTAAGTTCAAAAATACCATTGTAAAGTGTCTTATCCATATGTGATTCAATAATTGCACAAAATAGAAATTACCATGTTGAAACCTTGCCCACGATCTTGGTGTACATTCCCATGATCGTGACAGAAGCCAATGCATCTGCCCACGATCGTGGGATGAGTGCTACGATCATGTACTACCCATTTCCCTGAGAATTTCCATATTTAACTCCTTCATTACACATTCTAAGCACCTTCATTTCAATCCATGTATCATATCTCAATTATCCCTTAACTGTGCACCAATTCCTCATTAAATTCATATCCAATTCCAATACATAAATCATTCATTAGGCAACCCACAATCCATGATCTTTCATGCATCAAAATCAAATTAGAATTTGCCGTGTAAGGATCACTTTTCCAGAACTCATCTGTCATCATCATAACACATATTCCATGCCAATTCAATCATCACAAAACTTGTATTAATACATGCTATCAAGTTTAGAATTCCCTTCCTTGTTTTACTTCAAATTTTTTCTTCAAAGAACCAAGTAATCCAACCCTTCGTGCAACCAACACACTTCCAAAATCAAGGTAGATGTAGGATGATCTTAACACCAAGATGATAACAACATAGAAGATAGTATAAGGTAGCTTTCATGATGCAGTATCATGCAAGGATTCGAAGTGATGATGATGCAAATTGAAGCAAAAATTCCAGGAATAGTGAGTAAATGAGAGGTTTCGGTGGTGAGAGATGAAGATGGTGAAGAATGAGCAAAACATAAATTACTCAAGCAGAAACTTGTCTCATCCAATACTAGGTGTCATCAAATTGTAACAACATATGTCACTATACATGTTCTTCAGTTGTCCCATATATGAGATGCCAAATATCACCAATATATTAGGCCATTTGTCACTCACTTATTGTCACCACTTGTTAATTTATTAACTATGCCATTTTTCACTTAATTTACCATGCCAAATGTCACTAATTCATAAGCTTAGTCATTTAAATATTCATGTAATAACTTGTCTTGCCACTTGAAATTTTCCTGGTCCAAATATACATTTTAATACCTCAATTCTTTAGTGGTAACAATTAATTCTAAGTCACCAAGTATGATCCATTAAACCAAAAATTCAAGACATATACAATTCACATCACAATTTTAACACCTATCACATTTATTTTCATGGACATGTAACATTCCAACTAGGGTGTAACTTGGGACCTTACATTAATATTCCAGATATATCATAATAAGAATAAAACATATAATTGAATCACAATAATTAAACAATATAATTGCTCTGAATAAAAGATTAAACATATTGTTATCCCAAACTAGGGTTCATCCCACCTAGACACTAATGAAGTTTAGTTATCACAAATAAGCATGAAGAAAACAAAGGAATCATAATTCTAATCTCACTTTATCTTCTATTGAATCTTCTTGCAAGTTTGAATTTGATGTAGCTACCTATTGGATCTCTTGATGTTAACTTTGCGTTTTCCTCATCCATTGATCAAAATCATTGCCTCTATAGGATTCCTACATCTTAAAACTACTATAAAACTCGACTCTTCTCAATTTGCCTCCACTCATGTCCTTTTATAGAGAAAACTAATGTTTTTGGGACATACACGATTACTTACACGACCATGTAGCTCCAAAAACTCCTAAAATCGTGACTTTACACGTTCACAGACAAGTATAACCTATAAATGCACTTGGAACGAATTAAGTACTAAATATACAACAAAATTATGAAATAACAAGCAAAACTTGTTAAATATGGGTGTATAATTGTAGTCAAATATGCATTTATCAAACATCTCCAAACTTAAGCTTTTGGTTATCCTCAAGCAAATCATAATCTAAATCATTAACTTTACAACATTCATCCTTTATTAATCCCAACCTATCCATTCATATTCTAAATCATCATGTCATATTAATCAAATTAACATACAAGTAGAATCAAATTATCCTAAAACTAACTTAACAAGTCAATATTAATAATAATCACATAAATAATATTATTAAAATGAAAAGTATAATTCTTTACACCCTTACCATTTTTTCATGGAATGCACTCAAGTGCTTATGGTAAAAAAAAATCAAACTCTCAAATAAATGCATAACAAAACTCTTAACTATAAGCTTGCAATATTATCACATTTCCATCACTTATAATTAAACTAGAAGCAAAAATCAAAAGGTCTTTATAAGGTTGTAATGGAGCTTAGGCAAGTTACTATGTCGATAATATAAATGTTGCTAAAATTGAAAGAAATTTACAATAGACAAGATTACAAGAAACTTGTTCTTTCACAAAATAGGTCCTTCATAATGTGAATCCATTGGTACCATCATTCAAACACTTTTCTTCTCTTTTTTTCTTTTTTTTAATGTTCGCAACATACCTTTTTTTTACAATATCGAGCATTCATTAGGTTCCATAATTAAAGAAATATTGGTTAATTTTCAAACAATCAAGTAATGTAAATAACCTTTAAGGTTCAAAATAATAAAAAGGCTTCAATAAAAAAAGGATAAAGGTTAATAATTGGGTTACAATCAATGAAAAAGGCTAAGGTCAACTTGTTTACTCCTAAAGGTAAAATATGGTATGTTAATTATCACAGAAATATGCTTAGAAAGTGTTGAATCTAATTGCCTTTATTATTTCATTGCTTTTAATTTAACAAATATGATCTTAATATGTATAATAAAAGCAAGTTCTAGAATCATTCAACTATGCATGAAAACACAAATGAAAGAATCAAAAGAGCTTAAAATGTAAGAATATTTTTGCTCAGGCTCAAAAGCTCACAAAAAAAGGTTAGAAGTGTGTAAATAATATATTCAAATTGCCTATTTCAATGATTACTAACTATATGACTTATAAAAGTAATTTCATTCTAACTATCATCCTTTCACATACTAATTCAAATCAATAATCAATAATGAAATAAAGTATTTATGGACATATTTCTATTAATTTAGGATATCGGTTAAAAAAATTTAATAACAAAGATTATAATAAATTTAAGAAAATCATAATCGCCTTCCCCAATCTTAAAATTATACATTGTCCTCAATATACATACTATAAGCACATATAAAAAGTGAAAAAGTGGAGTTTCGTACTTCCCTGAGTAATACGATTTTTTGATTATGATTTTCATGATTTTGGTATTTCCCATTTGATAAGATATACTAATATCCTTTCAAAACATAAAGAAAAAGGGATAAAAACAATAAAAGAAAATACAAACAACAATAAAGAAAATAAATATGAAATATGAAAATATAATTAACATAAATTTTAAAATAAAACTTATCCTTATTCATGGGTTGCCTCCCATGCAGTGCTTGTTTAACATGGTTAGCTCGACGCACCCTGCACGTTTACCATCATCTTAGGTTTATAATGAGTGACTTGATTTTACCCGTTTCTTTACATAACGATTTCGTAGCCTATAAGTAAGCCACCTATTACAAGATAATGATGAGGGCATAATTTATCAAATTCATAACTCCAAATGGCTCCATTAATGCCTTTTTCAATGATTGTTAATAAAATAAGGATAACAAAACTCCCTAAGTCTTTAGTTGAAAAAAGTAGTTTGTCATGTAAGAACTGGGACCCTTTCGTACTCAAGGTGACTACCACTGACTCATAAGTAGTTTCCTCAGTTGGCTCCTCCTTTAGTTCTTCCTTAATCTACTTTGTCCACTCTTCCACTTTCTCTTCCTAGACAAAGGGTTCTTCCTCTTTTTCTAATTCAATCATCTTTTGCCACTTCTCTACTTCCTCTTCTTCTTGGACAGAGGCTTCCTCTTCTTGGATAAAGGCTTCCTCCTCTTCTTCGTCTTCTACTACCTCTGTCATCTATTCATCATTGTCTGCTACAACTGCAATTACCTCTTTGCCTTCTTAAGATGCAACTTCATTTATGAAATCAACCTTCATCTCTTCTTCACTCTAAGACGTTAGTAAGCTCAGATAGTATGAGGTATTATGCTTAATATATTTAGGTGAAGAAAATCTCTCCCCGAATTCATATTGGTTGGCTTCACTCTTTAAAAAGGTATTTCATTATTTTATCTGTAATACTTTCTTCTTGCTATTGTTGTTGTACATATTTAGTTAGATTACAGTCATTCCATCCATATGTATAAAGGTAGCTCCACTCTAATTTATACGTATTCTCATAGGGTGCATTCTAAGACCAGTTTTTCATGCTTGGTTTCTCCCATGTATAGTTTAGTGCCTGACATTTATGATTCTAATAATTACTCCTACAAATGTTGTGACATGACATGAATATCAGTTGAGCTTTCGAAAACATATCAAGGAACATCTCTTTCCAATATAGTGATGTTATGCATTGCAATGACCTATATTAGTTGTTAAGAGAATACTGACTGATCCATCCTTCCATTGTGAGTTGTGACTATAGCGATGAATCGTAAATCCTAACAGTAAGTCAAAAACTCAAAGTCAAAGTAGAGAGGTTCAAAAGATAACTAAATGAGTAAGCCAAGAATAAAATAAAATGCATGAAAAATAAAATAAATACAAAAATTATGGTTAGATTAATAGAATCTAGGCTTTCCTAATATTACTGTCTCTAGCTCAAAAACTTAATTGATTTATTTTTCTGTACTAATACTAAAATTACCAGACAAGTACTGGTCGATCCCACGAAGACGCTAATTACTAGTACTTACCCTTTTCTATTATCTAGCCTAAGAATTAGATTTTGGTTTTAATTAAAAATAAAGCTAAAGAAAAAAACTAAATTAAGATTAACAATTATGAATTCAAGATAAGTAGAATACAAAGAAAAATCAATATCAATTAGCAGCCTCTAGGTGATGAATCCCCAAAGAATCTTTGAATTATTAACCTTTTATCATGCAATCATATGATTGATTATTGGACTATGAAAATTCCTATCTTATGTTAATATCTCTCTTGAGACTATTAACAACTAATCCATCAATTGATTAACATAACTCTTTCTAGTTAAAACCCCTAGGATTGCATTATCAATTTATAAATTCCACTATTAGGTTTGGCCCTAATCTAAAGGATTTATATCAGCCTATTTCTAGGTTTGCATGTAAATCTTTACAATTATGGTGGATCTATTCATAAAAAGAGGATTTCTCAATTTCAATCACATAAAATCAAATCATGTAATGATATTCCAGATATATTAGAACAAAAATAAAAACATAATTGAACCATAATAAATTAATCAATATAATTACATTAAATAAAAGATTAAAACATATTGTTATTCCAAACTAGGGTTCATCACACCTAGACATAAAACACGTTTAGTGTCTAATCATAGAAAATAAAATCAAAGATAAACAAGAAGAAAAACTACTAGAAAACAAAGGAATCATTATTCTAAACCTCCTTTTCTATTCTATTGAATCTTTTTGTAAGTTTGAATTTGATGTAGCTATCTACTAGATCTTTTAATGTTAACTTTATGTTTTCCTTATCCCTTGATCAAAATTGTCACCTCTCTAGGTTTCTTACATCATAAAACTACTAAAAAACTCGGCTTTTCTCAATTTGCCTTCACTTACGTACTTTTATAGTGAAAGCTAGGGTTTCTGGGGTATACATGGTCATTAAAAACTCATAAAATTATGAATTTACAAGTTCACAGAGGCTTATATGGCTGTATAAGTCTAAAATGCTTTAAATATTTATTTTACACCAATATTTTATCTGAATTCTTCTCCTTTTGTTCTATGAACGCAAGTATAACCTATAAATACACTTAGAATGAATTAAGTACCAAATATACAACAAAAATATGAAAAACAAGCAAAACATGTTAATATAGGTGTATAATTATAGTTAAATATGCATTTGTTAGGGGCGTTTGAGAAAATTCACATATTTGATGTTGAATATAAAGAATATGTCTAAGGAAGACAAGTTGTTCAACTTCATAAGCATCTTCCAAGGTTAGAAAAACATGGAGCTTTAGAGGTAAAACGTGAAAAACCTCCCAAATGCAATAGTAGTTGTGGACGCCTTAGTGGATCTCTAAATGTCACCACAAATTCGAACTGGTGACGAGGGTAAGAAGAATGATAATAGACGGAAGGGCTTGGAGAAAGGCAAAGAGAATGTATGTGAATCTTCTTAATGTAAGTCCAACAAGATATTGCTTGATTAATTTATGAACGGATACATTTTGCTCTTAAATGCCCAAGACAAAAAGTGGATGAGGAGCAAATGAATTTTATGGTTGTAAAGGATTAAGGAGAAGGAGTTGAAGACTCGACAGAAGAAGTCTACCTCAACAATTATGTTATGTTGGGCATAATGGGCCTTGTGAAGGAGTGTTCAAACAAAAGCAAAGATAAACTTGATGGAGAGGGAAAATGATACGTTATAGATGTGCCAATGACTAAGGACTCTTTAAAGGAACCATATTTAGAGAAGTGCCCATAGATTATTTCGACGAGGGTGTCAAGTTTTTCAGGTGGGGGTGGTTTGTAAGAACCCTAAGTCCTAATAGTGGAATTGTGCAGGCATTGGTGAGCCTTGACCAATGTTTAACACTCGGAATGACGACAAGGAAAACATGCATTATAGATTAGTTGGCATGCATTGGTGTAAATTTGAGAAAATCTTGGATGAGATACAAGATTCTAGTGCGAGACCAAAAGATAGCTTGAGATAGACCTTAGGTTGAAGATTAGCTGGATCATATGTATGAGAGAGACATTTGAGAGCTCTATAGACTTAATTTGTGCTTAAATTGATGGACTATAACTAGTGGACTTGACTTGGGTAGGTATTGGACCGGACCAATGTTTTATCAAAGCCTTTGGGGTTGAATGACTCATCTTCAATGAATAGAGATTAAGGAAAGATTGGATGATGTGGAGGATAATATCACAGTAAATATACATGAGCTCTAAAAGACAGATCATGCGGGAGGATCATTTGAAGATAGTGGATATCTTCATATATATGGATGTATCTTTCCTAATTAAATATACTATCTTATCTTGTTAGTTGTGATGTAGCTAAATCTTATCATATAAAGTCATTAGGGGTGTCATCTAATTGATTAGTGTGATGTAATCTGATGAGGATAGAGATGATTTAGTTAGTTCAATTCAATTAAGAATTTGAATTGTAAAGTCAGAGATGCATATAAATAGCTTTTTTATGTCTTGCCCCGAAACAGAGATAGAGAGGAAAGAATCATGTTGAGAGAGATTATTTCTTTGTATACTTTTAGGAAAGTAATAAAGTTTGGTTTTTACTATAGTTCTTGTACGTTTATTGTTGCCTTTGATTATCCATTGTTTACATAATATTATTACAAGAGTGTGAGAGTTAAGTACTACGAGGGTTGTGTGACATTTGAGAATAAGGTTTTGACAATCAACGATCACATGGAAAGGCTAAATTTTGCTTAAGTGTACCTAAGTAAAATTGTTGTGCAAATGAGTATATGTGACTTCAGTATAAGTTCGGTGTCTAGGAAAACCTTTGTAACATATACCATTTTTGCAAATAATGTGACTCATAGAAAATTGTTCAACTCTCTTCCTTGTTATGCTTAAATAAGATTCTACTTCTATATATCGTGTGAAGTAATTGATTACAACAAAGATGAACTTTTGCTTTTTGATGGCTAGTGGTAATGGAACTAGAATGTCTATAAATAATTAACCTATCATATTTTCAGGCCTAAAAGATATTCTCTTAAAGAAGGCATAATTTGAGCATAACAGTTGTCAAGGCTTGCTTATTGAGCTTTCATCTCATTAAATTATCACTTGTCCCTATCCTACCGATTTAACAGTCCTATCGACTCTCTCCTCGAAAACCTTTTAAGTACGATCCAAGGAGCGATTCAAACTTTAGAACTCCAAGTTCGTATATTTTATACAAAGAACTTAAATCCTATAAAAAACAGATGTCTAATCCGAACAATAAGAGCAATGTATTTAAATAAAAAACTGATATGCGCAAGACTTGTTTCATACAACACTTCATGATGCAATAAATTATGTCACACTCAACATTATTTAGATGTTTTTCATCATTTGGGAACATTATACTAGTCAATATCAGAGGCCCACATTATGATATAAAAGAAAAGACTTCAACTTTGATAGACCGATGATGATTACAAACCCATCCATCGAAGGGGTCTGCGCCTTTGCCATAATGAGGGATTACATCTACATATTACAGAACCTCCACAAATTTAGGCTCATCATGGACCACGTTGAGATTTCAACAAGTTAATGATTGTTATCATCTCATGCCTTGTGAAGCCTTGAGATGATTTATATTTTTCACAATCTCCATCTTTCTTATCATATTTCCTCTTCTAGCTTGACTCACCAAATCTAAATCTAGATAGTTTCTTCATTGGCTATGCGAGCTAGATCATATCTACTTATAATGTGGCATAAAAAAGTTACTCAATTGTGTTACCTATTATAGTCAGGTATGATTTTGTTTCGTTCCATCATATGAAGTAATCTACTACAACAAGGATGAACCTATGATGTCTTACAGCTGGTGGGAATGAATATAAAATTTTATCCTTTAGTGTGCAAACGGAATTGAAGATGAAATAGGTTATTATTTCATGGCTGACTGGTGGTGAAAGCGTGAATTTCTCTGCATCTATTCCACTTTTTGACATAATGTATCACACCTTGCTTAAGTGATGGCTAGAAAATCCTTGTTATAGTATTTTATGGAAAATATCTGAACAACACTGATGTGATCCCTTAAAGCTTCACAACGCTCCTTCAAGATTGTCTCATCAATGGATAATTTTACGA
Source organism: Erythroxylum tenue (assembly GCA_027568955.1). NCBI lineage: Eukaryota > Viridiplantae > Streptophyta > Magnoliopsida > Malpighiales > Erythroxylaceae > Erythroxylum > Erythroxylum tenue. The sequence continues at coordinate 23,525,437 of JAOSBM010000206.1, forward strand.
ATTTGCATACATGCTTCCTTGCCTCACCTTGGTTTGAAGGTAATTCCACTATGTTTATATAGTTTTTTTTTCAAGGTTCTCTAATCTGAGACTACCTCATCCATTTATGCCTAAATCTTTTCCTCATACAGTGCTTAAGTATAACTTATAAAAAATGCATCCTTTTTTGACTTTTTTGGGGTTGTCTTTAATTTTCATTTAACAGTGAAAAGGAGATCAAGATCGATGACATGAATGAAGTTGTTGCTTAAGAACACAAAGAAGAACATAAAATAGAAAATAGAGGAAACAGAGGTTGAAGAGGAGAAGGAAGTCTTTGTTTAAGACGAGGAAGTAGAAGAGAGGACAAAGGTGGTTGTAGAAGACAAAGAGAAGTTCACCTTCCCACAGGAGAAACTGTTGGAGTTAATTGAAGATTCAGGGAGTTTCATTATTCCTTATTTTATTGAAAGTTTTTTTAATGAAAAAGAGCATTAACCAAATCACTTAAATTTATTAATTTAATTAATTGTGTCCTTCTTATTATCTTACAACTTGTGGCTTATTCACAAGCTACTCAACCACTATGGGAAAAAACAGATGGAAGCAAGCCACTAATTATAGACCCAGGTTGATGGTAGATGTGAAGGGTACGTCAAGCTAAAGATGTTAAACGAGCGCTACTTAGGAGGTAACCCAAGAATTAAAATAGGTTTTATATTTCAATTTCTATTCCATTTTGTTTCTAATGTTACGTCAGTTAGATTTTTTGTAAATTGTTGCATGTAGGTTTGTTGTTTTCTTATTTTTAGAGTGATATTAATTGTTAAATCTCATATTTATCAAGGTGCAATAGGTTAGGGAACAAATTCCGAGGGATACACGAGGAAAATAGTGTAAACGTGACAAATTTGGAGTGTGCCAAGCATGTCACGATTGTGCATGCAGTTATGATTGTGCATGGAAAGAGTATGCACTCTCTGTCACAATCATGCATCCACTCACAATCGTGATAGATGAGAATCAAGTTGCACTATCGCTCAACGCATGCAAGATAGTGCAAGCCCTATTTTGCCTTTTTTTTTTCTAAAACCCTGACCTATTAAATACTCTTTTTCTCTTTTTCCACTTCTTATATTCTATCTGTAAGTAGCAACCCATCTCCATAGTTCCTTATTTTCTCTCAAATCTCTCTTCATTTTCACTTGTTTTCACTTTTTGCTTTCATCTTTCTTCTAGATTATCATTATTTCCACCCAAATCTAGTGATTCCCACCCAAAATCACATCTTTTGAGTGAGTTTTGCAAGATTTTCTCTACACTTTCTTTCTCCTACATTTTTTAGTTTTCTTTTGTGTTTTTGTTATGTTTTCTTGGTTATTTTTGTAGGTTTTACTCTCCATCATGGTTGCAAGAATCAAACAACTTGCAAAACGCTCAAATCCCAAAGGAAAAGTGAAGGTGTTGGGTAATGGTATACATGACTTAGCCAAGGATATTGGAGTGCCTTTTTTGATAGGTAAGAAATTCCAAAACCTTCGTTCTAAAATCATTACTGCACCTTGTTATTTTAATTTTTCAATCTTAGAAATTGAGAGATTGAATCAAGTTACATGTGTTAAGGTGCACAATAAGAGTTGGTAACTTAATAGACCTGCAAATATCAAATTAATAAACAATTAAAGAGACATCTTAATTGTGAATTAATTATCCTTAGAATTACTTCAAATCCAATTAAATAGTTAGAAGTAGTTTTGCGAATCGAGAGGTTGCAATTATATTATTATCGATTTCAATTGAGATTACTTGATTAGATCTCGAGAGAGCGTAATCAAAACCTTAGGATATCTAAGATCAAACATAATTGAATCTACAAGATAAAGAGAAGACCAAAACAAGGATTGAATAATTCCTAAGTTGCCATCATTAATCAATTTTATTCTTATTGCTAGTTTAATTATTCAATTGTTTAGTATTATTAGTTTATTTAATTTTTAATTTGTTTCGTTCAATATTTGATTGTCTTAAACAAAGTGCATTCGAGTTGTTAGGTGACTAATTTATCCTCGTGGGAATGATTCCTTTTATACTATGAATTATGATCTATATACTTGCAGTACGAAAGCTTTTACATAAAACTTATCAACAACTAGTATCTTCAACAATTGACTTTAAAAGAAAAATAACCTAGAGTCCTTATATAAGCTAATTAATGGTAACAAAATATCAATTGTTTAGCCAAGTGAACAAGAAAAGGAAGTAACCATTAGTAGTACATAAAATAAGGTATACACTTGCTCTTACATTGATAACATTTAAACATATTTATTTGACATATATATCGTAGGGAGAATCCATTGTTGCATGTCCCTAAAGAGAAAAGGATAGATTGAATTTTGAAATTAGAATATAAGAATCATAATAAATACTGTTTTATTTATTTATTTTTCTCCTTAATTCTGATAGATTGACATATCGTATAACCTTTTTAATATTGACAAAAGAGGGAGAGAATGATAATGTTTAAACTTGATAATGCATTAAAACTGAATTAAGGGAGAGTCTGCATTACATATTGATTTAATGTAAGGAAAGATTACACAACATCGTTTACTTTATCCAATATCACCAAATATTTTTTTCCATCATCAAGAAATGGATATTGTTGGATCAAGTGAGGTCTTAAACTATGATTTTGAAGATAACAAAAACATATTTCTACTAATCAATTTATTTTTTGTGATGTTAGTAACTCTATATGATAAAATCAAATACAATGTGAAAGATAAAGTTTAATAAAAGGAAAAGTAAGTAAAGGAGTCAACTGCATCAATTTAAAAGTCAAAAGATAAAGAAAAACAAATAAAGTGGATCAAAAATGCAATTTAAGAAATCTTTAAGGGAATTTAAGTGAAGGACCAAAAATAATGAGGAATTAAGCATTACAAGATTTAAAGAAATCATTTTAATCCTTTTTGTAACTTTACCTTATTCATTTTAATGAATTAGGTGTTCAATTATTGTATGATCATTTTCATATATGGCATAATACATGAATCATTTCATAGTTACGAGAAAAATTGTCTTGATTTTTGAAGAAAACATCTTATTTTACAAAAAAAAAGAGAAATTTTGTAATAATTTTGAATCAAATTTTTACCAAAGGGGTGTATGTTAATATTTGAAAGAACTTGGAGCATTGAAAAGTTAAGCTTAGATGACTTACTAAGTGAATAGGTATTGTTTGACACTATACATAGGCAATGTTATTTATTATATAGGCATTGTTCATCATTTGCACTATTTACTGACCAAAGCAATGTTCACTATATTTGAAAATTATTTAGAGGGGACTTTCTATTTGGATAGAGTTCCAGCTAGTTGATACCATAGTTGGTTGTTATTTAATTACCATAGTCATTCTAACAGTGTAATTTGTGTGTTAATGACTATTTAAGTTGTATTTGAATATAAATAGACCATAATTGAGTTATGGAAAGAAATTTTGGTAAACTAGAGAGCTAATTGCCTTAAGGATAAAGAAATAATATTTCCATTTCATAACACATATAGAGCCTTTGTTCATTGGTGTGAGAAATAGAGGAACTTTCTTTAGTTGTATAGTTGTGTAATTATTGTAATTGAAAAAATTGTTTGGGGTACATATTGTGAGGGTTCTCTTGAATAAGATTTGTAAAGGATTACTTTTCACTTATGGTAAAGATGTTGGACCCCGATTCCGGAGCCCAACGGTCCCGAGACATGAGCCTTGCTGCAACCCATTCCCGAGACTTGAGCCTTGCTGAAACCCTAAAACT
>JAOSBM010000206.1:23546300-23566529 GCA_027568955.1 Erythroxylum tenue
GAAAGCAGGGATATGTTGATTTTCTGTCGAAGAAAACCTGTTGTCAAAATTCAGAGAAACGATGTTTTATGGTTTCTGTAAAACTGTTGTGGTTTTTTTATTTTTGGAAACAAAAAATCGAAATAGAGTAAACCAAACACATTTTTCTTACTTGTTTTACTTTTTACAAAAACGACAACCAAAAACAGGAAAAAAAAATAGAAACAAACAACCCCTAAACTTTTCATTATACAAAATAATGTGGTTTTGTTAATGTAATAAAATAATATTATCTTATATGAATAAAAACTACAATAAGTAGCCTATCTGAGATGGGATGAGATCTGCTGCATCTCTATTGTGATGTTTATTATAAAAATACAAAATAATGCCACTATATTAACCATGTCTAATGTGATGTTTTTTTTTATTTGTAAAATTAAATATTAAAATATTTGTTGATATTTGGTCTCTTACAATTAAATTAATAAAGTTAGGGAGAAAATACGATATAAACGAGTACAATAAAAAGACATCATTCTTAAGCACAAAAAACACTAAAGTTGGAATTGAGTAAGTGGCACGACAGATCTCTTCCTATTTGAGATTGAGCTCTGGTCTCTTTCGTGCTTGTCATCTTTGTACCCACCTATCGTATGTAGCTTTAGCTCTCTCACGTGCTAGCTATTATGTTATTCTCTTGTAAGTTATCTCCCACATGTTTTATTATTCTTTTTTCTCTCTCCCAATTTATCTGTCAAAAAGAGTGATGCTTCTTTTGCGGTATTTTCTTCAATAATCCATTTTTAAGGTTTTCATTCTTTTTGTTTTGGGGTTTCGATTATTTCAATTGATGGGTAGTTTTGTTTCTTAGTCATTCTTTTACATCATAAAGATAAATAAATAAAGCTTCTTCCTTTTCTATTCGTCATGGAGAAAGGTAGAATTTTAGGGTTAATTAATATTAATCTATCTGAGGTGGATTAGCAATGTCTTTATCAGTTTTTATTAAACTGAATTAAATCATAGATGATTTGATAGGTTGCTTTAATGTGTGCTGAACACACAAAAAAATAAAATTTAACTTTACACAACTAAATTTGCGGTAGTAACAAGAAAGGATTGCACGTATAGAGAGTGTTTGAATAGCTTTTGTAATGAACAAATCAGTGTAATAGGATTATGGGGAGTTGGATGAATTCAATTATTATTACACTTATTGATCAATCTCATTTACAAACATTTCTAATTTGGAAAGTTATTACAAACATAATTATTCAAATACACGTGATATAATAATTGCAAAAATATTCTTTAATACAAAATAATGAAAAATCTATGCAGACGTGAATTGATCCCAGCCTCTATCTCTTACTCGAATGCAGTGGCTAAACTCCCGTTTACCTAACAGGGTAACTCCTCTGAGCCTGAAAAATAATGTTACAATTTTGGTTAGTTTTGCAGATTCAGTTAATTAACCATCCTCGATGGCTCCCTCATATCACATAACACATACAGTTCATGTAATCACATAATTACCATCAATCCACTAGTAATCATTTAGCATCACATATCACTTTGATCACTTATTTCACTTTTCACATTTAGAGTAGTCAAACAGTTCATTTTAATAATTCAAAACATACATAACAATTTTATATGCAATGTCCATGAAACTCGCTTTCAATTGTTATTGTTGTGATCGAGTGCCTATAACTGTCCCGTATCTATTGTGGATACCAAGCTCATTGATAACTGTCTCGTATCTGTTGGGGATATCAGGCTCATTATATATAGTGCATTTGGCTCTTAATCATTATGAGCTTTAAGCTCTTTTTTACTTTTTGAGCTTTAAGCTCTTTCTTGGTGGCTACTCCAATCACAACAGCTTTTATATTGTCATGCATTCATGTAATGAAATGCATCAATCTCATAACATCAATCAGTCACTTTATTTCACTTTACACATTCACTTTCACATGTCATCGGACCTAAGTCCGACATTCAATAGTTCTATTGAGTACACATATTTTTGTCAGATTCATATACAAGTAGCACTTCTTATGTTCTCACATTTACCAAACTCCTCGGACTATTAATGTCTAGAATTGTCTCAATCACTTTCACATTCAGTAGTGATTCAATACAGAAATTCAAAATAGAATAAGCAAAGAAAACGAGACCATTTAGGTTGACTCACAGTATGCTCCAGATTAACATTAGCTTCCACTATCCAGAAACATCTGGATGTTAACGTTCTATCCTGTATATTAGTATCATGCAATACACATATTGCACACACACATTATTAATTGCACAATCTTATGAACACTCAATCACACACATATGTATATGTGTTATGTATAATGCATACTCAATGACAATCCCGGATATATTATGTAAATTCACATTTATGTTCATTCTCATTTCATAAATCATATACGACTAATTGAACTTAGGTTTACACTTCATTTGTACATGATCATTCTAAGTTCACCATTCAATCCTTATCATTTGAATGTGTCTAGCTTATTCTTAGGCTTACACCTCAAGAACACTTGGTTATTCTAATATCTTAAATCAATTTCTCGTCATTTCTTTTCTAACATTATATGCTCTCATAATACCCAATTCTCATTCACATTTACTTAATGCATATTACTCAACTTCTTTGAATCATAACTACAATCATATGAACATCTTCATTCCTATTATACTCATACCTTTGGTATTTTGATATCAACAATTCATTCACTAACTTATATCAACAATTCATTCACTAACTTATAACCTCCATTACACTTCATACATATCACACATTTAGTCACTTAATCCAAGCATCATTCTAGGTTCAATTCAATCTCCATTCAAGCTTAAATAAAAATCCAATTGGCCAGTGAATGTCCATTGGGCGGACTTCATGTCTGCTGGGCGGACCTTCACAGGTCACTTATAGAAATGTGAAATTTTAACCTTTTAGACAGCAAAATCTCTCCTTACGGTCTTCAAAGAAATTGTGGAACTCGAAGTCCTCTTCGAAAGCATACTTAAATGACCTCAATCCAACCTCCACAACAAAAGTTATGCCTCTTGTCCCAAAATCTATCCAATTGCATCCATATTTTCGATATTTCTAACTCTTTACTTACTACATTCAACACCTTATACTTGGTCTATCATTTCTAGTTCAATTACTCATCATTGCCCCATAATTCGTAATTCCATTTTAGCTCAATATCATCTATAAAAAAATTATAGTCCATGCTTGATCATGAACACTAAAAACAAAACATATACATATATACATTCATCATCAACTTTCCACACAGGTTCAACTTCATTTCCACTTTCATTTCACTTTTAACTATCACCTTAATTCTCCCCATTTCAAGACACCACGTTACATCCTTTCTTTAGCTCTAGACTCATTTTAATTGTAGCACCCCCTTACCGCAGGGTACACACCGGGACACCCGGAGGTCATTCCGGCACATATCCTACGATAAGGGCGAGCTACGTTCGATCACTACATTCACTTCCTGTGGCATCATAAGAAAATCACAATATTTTTAAAGCCAAATTTTTCCTCATTTCATTTCACAAAATCGATGATTACATTGTGTCTTTCACATTTTTCATATGTACATCATCAAAAACCTAATACAATAATACTACATGAATGAGGAAAATATATGTACAATCTAACTAATCTGTCCAAAAAGTCCAGCTGACCGACCTTTGAACCATGACTTCTCCGGCTAATCACAATATACCCGGCTGGTAGAGCCTCTTCAGTAGCTAGAGTTGTCTCTCGGTCCTGAAAAGACAACGACACAATTTTGTTGAGTTTTGCGAACTCAGTGAGGTAACTATCATCGATGGTTCACTCAATTCATGCAATACATCAAGTCATATAATAATTATTTCACAACTTTGCACTTTGCACGAGTAACACATTTTCACTTACGCATACACAATTTTGCATTTCAATCGATCAAACATACCTAACAACATGCATATGAAATGCTTATGAGACACTTTTTCAATTATTACATTGTTATGACTGAGTGCCTGAACTATCCCATATAGGGCTCATTAAATATTAAGCCTAAGGCTCTGAATCACTTGTGAGCTCGAGGCTCAGTTTCACTCGTTGAGCTTTAAGCTCTAATCGGTGGCTACTCTGGTCACAACTGCTATTATCTGATTATGCATTCATGAATGGAATGCATGTACCACAATCAATCACATTATAAAGCAAATAGGTCTCACAATCACATTTAAGTAGTATATCAATATCTCAATCCCCATTACACATTCAATTATCATTCAACACATAATTTAAGCAAACAAGTAATTAAGTGAGACCATCTAGGTTACTCACAAGCTGCTCCCGAAGCTAATGCCTGGAAGATCCGCCAACATCTGAGGGTTGACGTTCCACTTGCTCCTCTATAACACATAATGTACACAATATCACAATTTGCACAATCATAAGTATTCAATAATGCACATGTATGGAATGAATAATGTACAATGTGTGTTCATGATAATCCCGAGAAATCTCCATCAGAAAATCGATCTCATGTCAAAACTCATCTAAGTATAATTTATACTTAGGTTTATGCCTCACTAGAGCCATTGAAATCACAATTCAATATTCATTGGCTTACTTTCAGATTTTCCAAAACACCCCTTTCGAGTCTACTGTTCACCTTGAATCAGAAGGTGAAAATGAGATAATTAGATCAAACTTTCTTCTAGACAAGTGTTCCTACATCTATTATCTTTCCATTGATACCAAAATCACTTAATTTGGTTTAGTGAGTCAAAAGATATACTTCAAACATTTTTTTAGACTGCTCTTATCTAAACAGTATATGCACAACTTCAATATGGAATTCAAACATCTTAGCGGCTGAATAATATTCCAATTGCTTCATACCATTTATAGCCCATGTCAATAGTTTACCAAAAAATAAAAATCATCTCATTTGGATCAATAGAGCTCCATAAATCATCAAAATACCAAAGTATGTTCAGTGGAATAACACCAGTTCATATTACCTAGGAGCACACTCACTGTACTCGTCCCACTCTTTTCACTCAATCTTTTTCCATTCATTTAAGCTAGCTATGATTTTTGGTGAGATATAGATCAATGTCTTACGAATCCAATAGTTTAAGAATTAGATCATTTGGAGGTCTAATGACGAAGTTATGGTCAAAAGAAGCAAACATGTTTATGACCTCATTCAAAATGAACCTATTTTGGCGCGATTTCAATAACTTTCACAAACAATGTTGGATTGATCTCATTTTTGGACTATTGGCAAGAGGAATTCGAGATCTACAACTTTTATGAAGACCTCGAAGACCAATTATATCTCCTAACTTTTGTATCATCTCACATTTTCTTCGTCTCACTTTCACTTCGTCTTACTTTTATCGTCTTACTTTTATCGTCTCACCTCTATCGTCTTACTTCTATCGTCTTACTTTTGCGTCTCACTTTTTTGTCTTACTTTTGCGTCTTACTTCTGCGTCTTACTTCTGCGTCTTACTTTTGCGTCTTACTTCTGCGTCTTACTTTTGCGTCTTACTTTTACTCTAGAATGTCTCCACTCATAAGAATCATAACTTTTGACTACGATGTCCAAAATTATCATACTATATAGCATTGGAAAGATAAAAGAAAGATATAAAACTTTCTAGAAGGAACCTTGGCTAAAATCGCTTTATATCAATACTAAATTTGCCCCTAAAGTCTGAAGATGAATTTCTCAACTATACACCAACATACTGCACCAAATCCTTAACTTCATGACAAGTTTTGAGATTCTTAGAGACAGAATTGAAATTCGATGTCTGCATAAGAAATATAGCTATACGTTTCTAGTTTAATCCAAATTAAGAATCATCTCGTTTGGATAACTAGAGAAAAACTTATAACTAACAGACCGAAGCGCACTCAATGGACATTTTCTAGATTTTCAACCTTTCAATATTTTACAACACTCAACGCTCATAATCTTTCAAAACACTAAATTGACACTATAACCAGATTTTTCATCCCCAACAACACAATATTTATGAACAAACACATAAATGCCATTTTTTTTCATGCAGATGATAGTAACTTATCAAATTTGTTTCACCAATCCCCAACTCTAAAGGATTTATTCACCACTTACCTGCTAAAAACTCTAAAATATTCAAGCCCTAAACTCCACACGATTACATACTTCACTGAATACAATGACCAGCTTCTGGTTTCCCTTAAGGTAGAGGACACAAATAGCAAAGTGGGTTTGGTGTAAGAAAGGAAAAGCATAGAAACCTCTTAGAAGGTGTTTGATGGAAAACTCTGTGTTTGAAAAGAAAGTTTGGAGAAGATGATAATGAAGAAGGGACTTAGACAAGACTTAACCTGTCAACTCTCAAAGAATAGTAACCTACTTCTAGCAAGAGTACAAAAGCCTAAGTGACACTTGTCACTTTCCCACTACCTAAACTCTAACTTAGTTTCTTTTGAAACTAACTCCCTTAACTTTCATCTTTACAATCCAACTATCTCCAAAGCTTTCTTCTTCTTTTTTTTTTTTCCTATTTTCTAAAATTTCCAACATTTATTCCTATATTCACCAAATATCACAATTCCACTAGCCAATAAAATTTCCAATGTAAAAACATTCATAATTCTTAAAAATTCACAAATCAATCCAATTATACCCGGAATTATTCATGAATGCATGTACAATTATTTCCATGTGCCACAACTATGTATAAGTGTATAGCATGTTATGAATGAATGTGGAAATGCATCTCTAACTCTCATTAATCACTCACATTTACCATTCTAACCTTCCCATGAGTAATGGGATGTTACAATAAAACATTAATGAGTCTATGATGCTTAGTTTCCCCTTCACAGTGGGCCATAATATAAATGCATTAAATGGAGTGTTTGGATAAAGATCCTAAAAGCATTTTCTTATAAGTGGCAATTATGAAACACACCTTATTATCATATAGTTAGTAAAATTTATCAAGGATTAAGGAACCAGATAGGTAGTTTGGCATTCAGTTTATAAGCTCTTTGGAACCTGGTAGAATAAGCAGGCTAGCTCTATTGATTATCATGGATAAGCGATTTTACCTAGGTATAAACTATAATTATGACTTTAGTATGGAATTTTGTCACCTTGTAGAGTGGCCCCTTATTATGTTAGTTGTCAAATCAGAAGGATGTATCTTGACCATTTCATATCTTTTGCTTGATGGGAGCTTGCATCTTAGACCTAGTATGTACTATTTGCTACAAAGTTTAGGATAAGATGGAATTAACTTGGCATACCATATATTTGTTCCTTTTAAGTAATACTGATGTATCCATTTCACTTATTGGTTCTCTTTGTCAACACATAGCTTCTATACCATCTTTATAAGAAATGTTATGGTCATGAATTTGGTAGAGTGGATGCCTAGTCCTTTGTTTGTTTTAGGTATGCAAGCCTTAAACCATTTAACTTTAATAGACTTTACCTTTACCTCAGAACCACTCTATAGAAAGTTCCAGATCAAATTTTCTATTATATTCACAATCTCATTTACGATAGCTAGATGAGAAATCTAGGACACGTGCATATTGCTAAGAATAATATCACAAGTTTGAGCCTTCCCCTATGTGAGAGTGTTCTGCTACACCAATTGTTTAATGTTTTGTTGATTGATTTAATGAGTGAATAACATTCAACCTATATATTTCTTTTTTATGGTAATTATTACTCTTAGATATTTTAAAGCCAAAACCTAGATTGTAAAGACCTTAAAGGTGATCAATTGCTCAAAATTAGGGATGGAACTAGCGGATAGATAACAGACACACTTTCCAGGATTAAAGGACAAACATATTATAGATTTAAAGAGATCCAAATAACTTATTATAAGGTTAATGGACTTCAGGTTTAAGCCATAGAATAGTAGTAAATTTTTAGCAAATAAGAGATTAAAGATACCTAACTTACTGAAGTTGAACTTGAAATCAAAAGTTTTAGAGATGTTAAGCTTGGTTAGGATTTCAATGTTGATGGAAAATAGGTAAGGATAATGGATTGCATTTCCTAACTCTTCTTTATCATTTATCATAACAACGTAAAAAGTGATAGTAATATGCCTGTTGATCTAATTTATGTGCTTATCTAGGAAGCCAATAATATGCAAAGAGGAAAGAAAAAAATTCCTATTGAGTGAATCAAAGGATTTTGTGAAGCAGATATTCAATACATATCTTTTGATTGACTTCTTAGTATGATAACTTTTAAACAGTTGTTATGCCAACATAATGCTATCCTTAATGCTTCTTCCTTATATGTAAGCTCTATGAGAAGGATTGATAAGTAGTAGGAAGATCCTCTAGGTTATGTTAGCCATAATCATGGAAATTATCTACTGAATGAAATTACACCATCCTATTGATATGTAATCATTATTGGTGGAGGGGTTTTATCTTGGGCATAAGGCAAATATAAGTCTTGTTTATTTCATTAAGGATATTACCTCTAAAGAAGAATTCATTTACCAACATGATTATCATATCACTTGTGTATCCCTATGTGCTTTGGATTAAATCCATCTAGACTAAATGCTTTGTCTAGGTGGAAGCTAAATAATGTATCATTGATTTTAATAGCAGTCACCTCTTTAATTATATCATCTAAACGTTCATTAGGAAAAACACTTATAAGTGATTTTGTAACACATCAGCGATAAGAAGTACTTGTATAACTGTACCAAAAAATTTCCTATAGTGTTCATAAGCTAACTCTTTGAGTCCATCTTGATACTTAATAAGTTTACCTTTTTTATAGCAGTTATGTTGTTTTTGTTCCTTCTTAATTGAATATTCTTATTAAAGAATCTTGAATTTCTATCACCATCTTCTAACCATAAGATTTTTTTTGGTCTCAATTAGGAGCATAGGTTCTTTAGAGTATCATTATATTTTCTCAAAGTAGAAGCCTCCTAAATTTTAATACCAGAACCATTAAGAGGTTAGACTGATAAATCTTAACACCTCATAAGAGAGTCAAGGACATCAAACTTCTCTTAATCTAATAGATTGCTTGCTTCCTTTTGGATTTGAATGAGTTCTGAATTGATGGCTTCAAGTTTTTAGTATGGACGAAGACTTGGGATCTAACCATATACACTTTAAAGCCATTTTAAATATCTTAATTAAATTTCTGAGACAAAAGTGAGTTAAAAAAACCCAAAGCGGCTTCTTCTTCTGATATTAGATAATTTAGCTTAGATAACAATTGTTGTATGGTCTAAGCTAAGATGATTACAGAAGTTAGTATAGCTTTAGGGATATAATGAAATCCATGCAGATTTAACTAAACATTTGTCTAAATATTTTTGAATGAACCATCCACCTAAATGCTTATCATTTTAAGTAAATATGTTGTCAAATTGACTTAGATAATTTAAGATCTCTTGTAAGCCTTAAAATATGATCACTTATATGTTTCAACTTAACATTAGGATCTGAATTTCAGAAGAGTCAAGTATACAATTGAAATCTCCACCAATATACTTGACTCTTTTGAAATCCAATGAATTCATTCAAGTCAAACTAAAGCTTCTTTTTTTTTTTAATTCAAGGTTTTCCACATACATAATAATGGTGTGAAGAGGAGACTAAGTTTAGATAATTCTAAGCTCGTAATGAATAAAACAACCTAATTAAAGCCAAATTTGAAGTTGAAAAATAGAGGGATCTAAATATATCAAAATCCAACCATTGTAATGCTCTCTATAATTACTTAAAATGGGCCAATATTTTTTTGAAAAACTAAAGGTTCTTTTGTTTATGACCTTCCTTTCTTTTGGTTTCAAGTAAACCAATAAAATAAGGTCTCTTAAGGATAAGGAATTCCTTAAGGACCTATAGTTTATTTAGGCTATTTAAGCCTTTAGCATTCCATATGACAAAATTCATTAAAGAGAAGAGTTACCAGCTTTTTTTTTTTGGTAAATCAGTGATTTGAATAAATCAAAAAGAGTTATGTACAAACTACAAGATTGCCCATGGGGCAAATCTCTTACCAATACCAAAAAGAATAGCCTTACCTAAGAACACGAGGAAATCTACAAAAATTGTTCCTTATGAACCTAAACATACCACAACACCCAGCCTATACGTATCTAACAACCAAGTTGACCTTGTAGGAAGGTACATCTTAACCAGCAACACAAACATTTACAGATTAACATAGTATAGTAATAAATTAACAAAGTCAATCGTTTCCGCTACACAACCAGAGATTCAAGTCAACACTTCATGAGTTGAAGATTCTTAATTGTGTTCTTCTAATTTTGCTGAAAAAGGTGGGATCTTCTTTGGTGAAATACCAAGGATGATAAGGTATAGCCCTTATCCCCTGCTTCTTACATCCATGTTGTCACTAACAGCTTGGTCCCAAGTATGATATCTCCATCCTATGCTCGCATAATTCTCAACCATCCTTCCTTGGTTAAAACCGTATAAATGCTTATGATTCTTTAAGACACCAACATAGAAGTAGGGATAAGTCTCCTACTGTCAAGAGCTAGAATAATCTGCAAAACAAAACATTAGAGAAAATAATTCTTACCAATAGTTACCTTCCCTCGATGTTTGAGCCGAGAAGTTCCATAACTTGGAAGACCGCTCTAGTGTTTAAGTTCCCAACTTCCACGGATTTTTCTTTGAATGTTTGGTGCTTTCTTTCGTACCAGAGGTTATAAACAGTTACAGAGAGGATAATGAGAAGAAGGTTGAGGTCAATATTTGTGTAGTTTGAGGGGGGGTTAAACCAGCTTAAAAGGGCTTGAAGATTTGTCATATTTGACAAGTGGATCTGAAAATTTTCAAAACAATGTGTCCACACTATTTTTGAGAAAGAACACTCAAAGAACAGATGGTCAATAGACTCATTATCCAAGAAACACAAGGAGCAGTGATTTGGGACATCTGAGAAGAGAAGTTTGTCCCTCATTTGCAACTTATTAAGGAAAGCTAGCCATACGATGAAGGAATATCTTGGGCTAGTTTTTTACGCCAGGCTAATTTATACGAGGATACACAAGGATTGGGCTTTCTGACTTTCCTAGTAGTTTTAGCTTTACTAATTTTTGGTGTATTAATGGGATGGTGAGAGGATTGTTTCTGAGAAATTCTCTTCTACGGTCCTAAGAGGACTCTTTTTATGACTCTTATTCTTCTTTTATAAGATGGATCTCAATAAGGGGATATTTAATTCCAATCTAGGTTAAGTCTGATAGGCCAGGGTATGTTTTTCTTTACATTCTTATTACCAAGCTCAACTATAGCCTCTTTTACCACAGGGATATTTGTGATTAGAGCCATATCTTGAATATTGCTCTTTAAACGAACCATTTCTTCAACTGAGTTGATAATGGAGGTAGTACCATCTTACTTTGCCTCTTGTTGATTCCTAATGTTATATTGTTATCTACACTACCTTCCATCACATTTGTTTTGTCCTTTAGTATCCTCACTTTATTTAGACTTTAGACAATGCCTTCTTTGTATACATTACTGGTATTGTGGTTTCTAATAGGTTACCTTTGGATTCAGAGAGAGTTTGCCAAGTTCCACTTCAATTCAAACATAAGAAAATTGAATTCCTTTGAGATTGGTAATGTACTTATTAAGACTCAAAGGCTTGCCTGTCTCACTTGCAATATAACTTAATCTTCATGAAGACAAATACTCTAGTGGGACCTTGTGAAAGTTCACCTAGATGGGGATTGTTCATAAGCTTGCATTCTCTAAAGTGAGACTAGGTCTCCATTTTTGTAACATGAGTCTCCCTTGAATATGCTAAGGTAAGATCTCTAGAAATTTGTTACTTTTTCCTTAAAAGACAAATTTAAAGACAAATAACTCGCTTCACTAATTATGACACTTTCTAGTCCAAAACTTTTCCAGATAATGTTAGCCTAATGGTGGACCTGAGAGAATGTCTGAAAATGCTGAGGTAAGATCTCTATACACGAGGACCGCTCCACCCATTAAAAAGGCAGGCCGATAATGAAGTTTGCCAAAGCAAAAAGCATCTCCCACCATTAAGTTCTAGGATTTCTAGGTGATCTGATATGACATCGAGGTTTGGTTGTTCTCTGAGGAAGCATTGAGGTTGCTAGTGCCAGAAGTTGGTAGTGCAGGGTATGTGCTGTCGCAGTTGGGGTTAGGGAAGAGGGCAAGCAACGGTGTCGTAACCTCCTAGGACAAATGAATTTAGTGAGCTAGGCAAGAAAAGGAAATTAGGGGCGCGCTACCAAGTAAGGAAAGAATAAGCTTAGGAATAGTTGAGTTTAGGAGACAGAATAGTGAAATTGTTAAGGGGGTTAACAAACTTTTCACTTGAAACTAGACGGCAGTTTATCGTCATATTTATTATGAGAGTAACTACTGTGCCGACTGACTCGCGAATTATGCTGAGAATTTTACTGTAGGTACAATTTATTTTGACACTACATTTATTGGGTGCCATATACTCCTCCTAGAGGATCTGTCGAGAATCTGCTTCCCTCGACTTGTCGTGTAATCTTTTCCTTCTCTTCTTTATATATATATAAAAAAAAAGCTAGAACAGCTCTCACCAATCGCTTACGAGAAATCATAGGCTCAAAAGTAGTTACATTAGAACTTCTTAGTGAAAAGCTGGAACAGCTCTCACCAAACGCTTACGAGAAATCACAGGTTCAAAAGTAATTATATTAGAACTTGTATTGTTTCTACTTATTATATGATGAAGTTTTAAGTTTAGACGTGCACGTGTATTCCTTTAATAGCTAAACTTGATATAATTTATAAAAAAAACTAATAATTACAAGTTACTTTTTTAGGTCGAAGAAAAAGCACTATATCAACCAGTGGTTAAATATGCGAAAGAATTATCCAAACCAGATATATCCTACTTGCGGCCAGAATTAGAACAGGAAGCGACGAAATGGCTCTGTCCAGCTCTCGCCAAGCCCTTCAAGGGACTTTCTCTGGATCCCAATTTCCTTGCCAAACTAACCTTCCCGGTCTTCCTCACAAATCACTCGCTACAAGCACCAAAATTTCGAGGTTTAGACTGACACAGAGCGCCAAGTTTGATCTCTTTGAGCTCATGGGAGGCAGAGGAATCTGCAACGGGGAACAGGGTCTGCTACAAGAGCTACAAAGAAATGTTGAAGAACGAGTAAATGGTAAAGAAGCAGCTACAGAAAACATGCATGTGTCAGCAACTGATAGTGTCTCAGAAAATGCGTTCAATAATAAGGAATTGATGGGACTAACAGGGGGATTTCCTGGTGGAGAAATGGGTCTGCAACGAGAGCTACAAAAAAATGTTGAAGAACAAGTAGATGGTATAGAAGCATCTACAGAAAATATGGGTGTGTCAGCAACTGAGTGTGTCCCAGAAAATGCGTTCGAGAAGGAACTGATGGGACTAACAGGGGGATTTCCTGGCGGAGAAAAGGGGCTGGAAAAGTTTTTAGAGGAGAATCCACCTCCTAAGGACCAGTCTTCTGCTGATAAAGAGAGCACAATGGTGTTCACCGCCGCGAAGAAGCCAAGGAAACCCTGAATTACCACTACTACTGCCTGGCATGATCGCCCTTGTGAAAGATCCCCGCAGCCCATATTATATGTATTGGATGGTTGAAAGAATCACAGATGGAAAACCAGGGGTCCTCTTTGAAGGAGGACGCTGGGATCGGTTAATAAAGTTCCGGCTGGAAGAGCTTGAGGCAAGGGAGAAGGGTCCTCTGGGCAAAATCCCCCAAGTCTGGTATTCTCGAAAACAATTAAAACTGATGTAAAATCTGCTTTTTTACTGTAGCTTCTATCGTATCATTTGCTTTTACATGTTCCTGACTTATTCCGAAGACACTATAATGCATCTGTAGATTATCTCACGAATGTGTTTATTTTGGACGTTCTAAGGAAAAATTGAAGTTATCATTTCTTTGTGGACTTGAAATTTCAATTGTGGAGACCATCTGAACCAAAAAGTTACAGTCAGAAATGAAATCATGTATTTGAGAACAATAAAGATTAAAGCAATGTCTATCTCCTTTTCACTGAGCTCCATGAGGAAATCAGATGCAAATACACATGGATAGGAAAAAATAAAAAATCAGCAACCAAAGGATTAGGAAGAAAAAAGAGCAACTGAGAGAAGATATAAAAGGGCTACTCCAACTTCTCTGTTGCATAAGCAGAAGGAACTATCTTGCACTCACCACCAATACTTCTTCACCAATTTCAAAATATTTTACATGTCACAAAAGATCTTTCCAGTCACCTAGACCATTATACTGTCCCTAGCCGAGAGAAACAACTCAGCATTCCAATTTCATTGCTATCTACTTTCCATGGAGAGTATTGAATTAACACCCATCAACCTGCTTAGTAGCTCTGTTTCCGTTTTAAACTCGGGCATGTAGTAACAGTAATGAACTTAAGCAAATAACACTTGATCCGAAGATCCGTCAGAAATCATCTTGAGCCATTAGCAAATCCTTAACACAACCCAAATATATCATCTATCTCGACGCTTCATTGGTAATTGGATGGTAGAATTAACAGTCTGCAACACACCATTCATCACAGCCATAACAATGAAGCCAGTGACTGCAAAACAAGAAACAGCTGAGCAGTTATACATACGGAGTTAGAAAAAAGGCGTCTCATGTCAGATTAAGGAGTGAGAAAATGCTCTTACTGCTCTTCATTTCTCTCTTCTTTAACTGACAGCCTCCAACATTCCAACAACTTACCATCCTTCCAACCAAACAGCCTGCAATCTAGCCACCTAGAACTAGACAAAACACTCAAACCAGACAACCAAATGGCCACACAAAATCCAAGCTTCACAGAACAACAACAAGAAGATCAAACCAACACCCTCAACCTTGCAAACTTTCCCCTATCCCAATTGCAAAACAACCTCAAGAACTTAGCGAGAACTCAGGTAAGTCTTCATGGAGCTTGGTAGTTGGAGGTTCCAGCTCCTTTGGAAACCTGTGCTTCATCCAGACTGAAGAGGAAAGTCTAGTGTCACCCCATCCAGACTGAAGAGGAAAGTCTAGTGTCACCCCCTATCGAAGTACTACAAAAGGGTGCTAAGAAGTTGAATACTGCAGTGGTGGGTTACTTCATGCACAAGAGGCTGGCATATCCAGTGGAGCATAGATGGGCAAATGCAACATCAAAAAACCAAGGACTAGTAAGTGTCATGGTAAATGAGGGTGAGTTATTTGTGTTTAAATTTACTTTAGAGGAAATGGCTCATAAATCAATGGATGGAGGTCCTTGGCACATCCCAATTTTCCTCAAGAAATGGCACCCAAGTGTTAAACTAGATAGAAGAAAAATGGAATAAGTGTCTATATGAGTTAATTTTCATAGAATACTACTTAAATATTGGTCTATAGAGGGATTGAGTTACCTTGCTAGTGAACCGGGGAAGCCTTTAAGAATGGATAAGAACATTGTCTTAATGAAAAGGATATGGTATGCTAGAGTATGTGTTAAAGTGAATCTGGAAAATAAAATGCCTAACACATTAGCAATTATGAAGCTAAATGAAGAGGGTGGCTTAAAGGAGGACATTATCAAGGTGTCCTACATGTGGAAACCAAAAGCAAAGGAGGTCAAACAAGTTTGGATTCCAAAGGAGGCAAAAGAGTGGAAAGATCAAGGAAACAATTCTATAACTCCACAAGAAGATAGAACAAATCAGACTTAGGAAACTAATGTGGAATAGGTGAAGAAGGACTTGGATGCAACCAGAACACCTAAAGGAAAAGGTAAGGTGAAAAGTGCAAAGCAAATTGAACAAATGATGGTGGAAAATGAACTAGATAACACACCTATACAGGAGGTAGGGGAGATCTCAGGAGTTAAGCAAACCCTAATGGAAAGCCTTACAAAAAGCAAGAAGAAGGTCTAAGAGGAAGAAGTCAAGTATAAAGAAGTGAAGATGAAACGATTAATATGGAATGTTAGAGGCCTCAATGACCTGAATAAACAACTAGTAGTGAAAGACTTTGTTAATAGTGGAAAACCAGATTTTGTTGGATTATTATAAATCAAGATAAAAAGAGACCTCGTAGAGTTCCTTGACAGAAGTTGGAGAGTTTTGACAAACCATAAATTACCAACAAAACAATGTATAGTAAAAATCTCGTCTTTCAATTTTAAAAGCAAATGGATGATACTATAGCTTTCATTTCACTTGTTTGATAGTATATACTTGAGCAACTTTACGTACTTGGGCATGTGTTTAAAAGCTTCCACAAAAGATAAGTTGATTTACAATTTCTTTAACTTCTCCAAGAACTTTGCAAATTTCACATCCATTTGATTCTTATGCATCCACTATGGGAGTGGAATCCTTAGTGTATATGGTGGGGGAGGAATATATAGAGTTTCCTCTTTCTTCTCTTCTTTTCTACACTTTTTCTCTTATTCTTCTACCTGGTAGGATTTAGCTTTCTTTTCAGTTGGTTCTTCTAACTCTTTCTTACTCCTAAATGTGATAGCTTTTAGTTGCTCCCTTGGATTAGGCTTTATATTACTCGAGAGACTCCCCACACTTTGTGTAGATAATGCATTGGGTAATTGAACACTTAAACGTCCAGATTGTAAATAGAAGATGCATAGTTCTTTGCAATGTGAACGAACTTAGTTTCCATCCTCTTTTGGGTCTCATTTTATCTTGTGAATTTGTAATTCAACACATCCATCAACTTATCTATCTTTGATTCCAATGAATTGAGCCTACCTTACTAAAATCTTGGTGGGCCTTGAGCTCTTATTGGATTCCCTGCAGCATCGCTAGACCCAAGATTATAAGTATTGGAATGGGGATTATTACTACCCCGACCATATTGTTCTCCTATGAACTTACGCTACTCCATATTGTTATTTTCCACTAGGAAGAAATCATTTGAGACATGACTTTCTAGTCCACATAATTTGCATTTGTGCTGAATTTCCTTGAGTGGGCTAGAAGAAGTGGCTTTTAGGCTACTTAATTGTTTGGCCAAGTTTCCTAGTTTATCCTATAACATGGTCACTAAATCCACAGCAAGCACTCATTTATGATCTCTAAAGGTTGATTGTTTTTTACTCCTCTCCACCATCTCTTTCACTAAATCATGTGCTACATCAACTGCTTTCCTCATTAACAAACCACCAATTGCTACATTTCTGGTGCCTCAAGTGGGTGGATTCACACCATTATAGAATATTTACAAAAGGAACTCTTTAGGCAAGTTATGATCTCTTTCATGCTTCATATAATTATTCCACTTTGCTTTGACGGAATTTGGTTATGTCCTTTATTAGCTTAGTGGTCTTCATCAAGGGGAAATATTCATCCAAAAAGGCTTGCACTAGCTATTCCTATATTGTGACGTTCTTTAGGTGTAAATTGAAAGAGCCTCATCTTAACTACATCTTTTGACAATCCATTGTATTGAAATGAGTGAAAAATCTCAAAGAAGTTATCCAAATGAGCAGTAGGATCCTCATTGGCTAGTCCATAAAACTAGGCATTGATTTGCATTATATTCAACAGTACTAGTTAATTTTAAAAGTTTTTGTCTGCACTGGTGGTCTCATTATTCCTTTTTGGTTAGTGTTGAACCTGGCCTCATAAAGTCTATAAGGGTTCTTTAATTTTCTTTTTGATTCATCTCTTCTTCCATTTTCCTCTCTATTGCTTCTTGACATCTCACTTTTTGAATCTCCATCTCTTGCATTGTGATGTCAAAAACTTGCGTGTCTTTTAGTTTACTTAAACTCCTTGTAGATCTTATATTCATGCACTTGAAATCATATAAGGAAGTGTTAAAGTCCTTAAATCAAGGTAACTTGAACTAAAGTAGTTAGTACAAAAAAATCCTTAACAAAGCGTTAAAATCTTGTTGAAGTTTTAAATGAAAAACTTTCTTAGCTGCAAGTATACAGATCTTATCCTATAGCATAAAAAGTATCCTCCCATAAGGATTGGAGTAGTCACCCAACAATTCTTATATACTTTTTTAAAGATAAACAATTAGATGATTCACTAAAATTTAAACTAAAAAAAGAATTGATAATTAAACAACAGTGAATTGATTAATTTATTAATGATGAAAACTAAGAATTACTTCTATTCTTATTTGTTTTTAGTTCACCTTCTTAAGGTAATGCTACTTGATCCTCGATATCCAATAACTATGATTATCCTCTCTCGAGATCTAATTAAATAATCCTAATCAAAATAGATAGAAACTGAATTATGATCTCTCGATCTATCAAAACTCTTCCTAACTATACAACTACATTTAAAGCAATCTTATGGATAACTAACAAACAAGTAAGATCTCTCTTCAATTTTCTATTAATTTTATGTTAATAGGTCTATTAGGTACCAGCTTATGTTGTGCAAAACAACATAAGTGATCAAATTTAATCTCCCAATTCAAATAAAATATAAAGCAATAAACATCACAATCATATTTCATTATATCAAGAATTTAAAGTTTAATAAATAAGTGAAAAGTAATTCCTAAAGGAATTTATGAATCCATAGATGTAATTATATATGAAAATTGAATCGTTGTTAATATTCAACAACAATAAGGAAATAAGAAAATAGTAGAGAACTTAATCTGGATGTCTTCTCTTCTTTGCCTTAAGCTGGAAACTGTAGCTTTTGTTCTTCAAAATTTCCTCCTTTAATCTCCTTTTTTTTAATGTTTTCCCAGTAGTCAATTGATTTTTTCTCTTACTTTATATAGTCTTGAGCCTTGTAGGATTTTATCTAGGGTTTTTCGACATGTTTTTATCCTAAAAATAACCCTGAATTGTCAAAAGTTTTTTAAAAAATTATGATATTGAGAAGCTCTTTGAATGATCATGCATCCCATACATAACCGTGCATGGCATTGCCCCAACTTTTTTTCGTGATTGTGCATTCTGCTCTCTAACCTACTACTGCTACATGCATAATTGTGCAAAGCCATACATATTCGTGCTAAAAATTATCTTCTAACTTTTTCTCCATCTTTTCTTCAAATTTTCCTATCTCCACTCATCACTAAACATATCAAAAAACTCTTGAAACATAAAACTAAGATCAAATTATTTCCTTAAACAATAATAACTTAAACAAAACATATAAAAACTAATAAAAATATAAGTCTAATTCCTAAAAAGATGATTATCATATAAGAAGACACTAAAAATAGACTCTGACACCTTAAAAACACATTATAATTCACACATATAATATATATTAGTAATGGCTAACTACTTTTAGGAACTATGGAAGGAAGGAATTATAAAAGATTTATGAGCAAGGAAAGGGACAATGAGGATTTACAATTGATCACCATTGCTAGTATTAGGGAATAACTTATAAATTGTAATATTGTAGACAAATGCAATAGCAATTTAGTCAACTTCTGGAGACTCTAATATTATCTCTTATAGCTAGCTGATGTAATTCATTTAATTTCTAGTTTTTGGATAGGAAGGAGGGTTAAAGTGTACTAAAAGGGCTATTAGATTGATGGCCTAATCAAAGGGTTCCCAATATACCTATTAAATTTTTTTAAGCAATAGATCTTTTAGATTGATGGCCTAACAATATACCTATTAAATTTTTTTAAGCAATAGATCTTTTACCTGTTAAAAAAAACCACTAAAGAAACTTTAAGAGATAAGAAGCTTAACTCATTTTAAATTTTACAAGATAGAGCAATTCCAACTTAGAAAATTCTAGTAGTTTTATTATCCCTAATCAAGTAGATGCATTCGTTCTGAATATTTTGCTTAAGGTTTTCAACTCCCTTGAAGCACCTATTATTTCTTTCCTTCCGTATGTTATATATGTAAGTACTAAAACTAATGAGGAGCACAGTCCAATCACCCTTTGACCTTGCTTCATCTTCTTGTAATCATTTTAAGAGATTTTCATAGTTCAAATGTCTTATATTGAAATGTCAAAGTAATCATGTTGGATCCCGTTTCCGGAATCCAACTCTTGAAAAAATACCATCATACTTGAACGTGGTTCCTTGTAATCTCTTTACTCATTTAATTCATTCCTTACTTACTACAATTTCTCATCCTTCATAATTTCCTATCTTTCTTTTTCCATAACACATCTCACTTATATATGTATTACA
>JAOSBM010000206.1:23572473-23587205 GCA_027568955.1 Erythroxylum tenue
GTACCAGGATGGGTGACCTCCTGGGAAGTCCTGTGGAAAAATAAAACCGTGCGGGCTGGGCCCAAAGCGGACAATATTTATGAGCGGGTGGTCTGGGCTGTTACAAATATGTATTAAGAATGATAGAAATTGAGTTTGGGGAAAAGTGTATCGTAGAGATCAATAGGTCAGCTTCCTCATACTTGTTTAAAAGTTTTAGGAAAAATGACACAATCATAACAAGAGAAAAACCTCTAAGAAAAAGGCATCGAGGCCTGTCTTCTACGCTAGCCTAGCCCCTAGAGAGACCACAGATGCTTATATTTAATGTTGGGGCTCAAGAAGAACAGTACCAAAGGTTGAAAGATAAGAAGTTTAGAGCCAATCAATACATCGACTAGGAGGCCTTGGAGCAGGTTAGGTTAGCCCAACAAGTAAGGGAGCTAGTAGAGGTAGGAGCACGGTCTCAATTCTTTGAAATAGTGGAACCATTATATAAAGAGTTGATTCTGGAGGTCCTCTCCATATTTTCAGTAGAGAAGGGATGTTAGAATGAGGATCGCCCTAATACAATCTAGTTCTGATGTGGAGGAGTGGCACCAGATCAGTATTACTTAGTATTCCATCATTATAGGACACCAGAGTAGATAGAATTATAGATGGATTTGTCGTGCGGGGTTATCTCCAGAACACTTCTGGAGTAGGCTCAACAAAGAAGACGACTGCAATTCGCGCACTCAGATACATTCATGGTATTCTGAGTCATACATTGAGTGGTCGAGGTAACAACTAGGGATTCGTTGGCAATATGGATGTATTCTACCTCTAGAGTATGAGTGAGTGGGTGCTTATGCATCTGGGGCATGCGCTTGTCCAATTTATCTGGTTTAGAGTGAGGACAAGAAGATCGACACGATATGTGTTGCATCTTAGGTGACCAGGCTAGCATGATGGATGGGAATTTTTAATAGACTACCACCGATGCTAGAGATGACAACCATGGAAGCACTCAATTTGAAAGTAATGCATCACATGCACATGGTTTGTCAACATTAGGGATGTATGGGAGTCGTGTACAGACTTGTTGGGGAGCCTCGATGAACCATTAGCATCGGGAGGACTTCTAGAGGAACAACCACAGCCACAGTCCTTACTATCCCATACTGAAGGATGAGTGCCAAAGGAGTTTCATCCAGATTAGCAGACAATAGCTCAGTTTAAGAGACAACAAGAGGAATTTGTGGAGCAGATAAGTAAGCTCAAGACTTCAACAGAACTGATGAGAGAGCTGATGGAATCAATTGCGAGCCATCTGGGCATTGCTTTTCAGATTCCACCATCCCACAAGGGCACCTTATCTGCAGCTCCTCCATTTAGCTAGGATCACCACCAGAAGCACCCATCTTCGTCGAATCAGCCAAGATCACACAATGTGAGAGATGTTTAAATTTGTACCTTCTTTCTTTTCATTTATCTTTTATGTATGTTTTAAATTTTCTTTCCATTAATTATTTTGTTCTTTCTAATATTACAATTAATGATGCTTTTATTATTATTTTCTTTAGTGTTATTTTTATTTCTTTTGTTTCTTTTTATCCTTTCTTTTTCTTATATTTTGAAAGGATGTAGTTTAACATTGGATGGATATGACA
Source organism: Erythroxylum tenue (assembly GCA_027568955.1). Taxonomy (NCBI): domain Eukaryota; kingdom Viridiplantae; phylum Streptophyta; class Magnoliopsida; order Malpighiales; family Erythroxylaceae; genus Erythroxylum; species Erythroxylum tenue. Next base: position 23,574,105 of record JAOSBM010000206.1, read on the forward strand.
TCAAAAAATCGTCATAATCAGGAAAGTACCAAACAACTCTCTCGCTTTCATATATACTTATGTTATATACGTTGAGGACAATGTATAATTTTAAGTGTGAGGATAGATTAATGAATCTTTAACTGATTTCTTCAAGTTTATTATATTCCTGATTATATATCGTATTAGCTGATATCCTAAATTGGTTGAATTTTTCCATTAATACTAAACTTTATTGTTAAATATTGATTTGAATTGGTGTGCCAAGGATGATGGTTAGAATAAAATTAGTTTTCTAAGTCATATTTCGTATAATTATTGAAATATTCAAGTTGAACAAATTTGAATATTATTTACACACATATATACCCATTGTTTGTGAGCTTTTAAAACTAAGAGCAAAATTTAAAATTTGTAAAGCTCTAGTTATTTTTTCACATGTGTGATATCATGTATAGTAGAATAATTATAGAACTTGCTTTTATTATGCATATTGAGACTATATTTGTTAAACTAGAAGCATCGATATGATAAAGGCACTTAGATTCAACAAATTGCATTAGCCTATTTCTTTGAAAATTACCATACCCTCAAATTTACCTTTAGGAATAACCAAGTTGAGCCTTAGCCTTTTTCATTGATTAAACCCAAATTATAAACTTTTATCCTACTTTTCTTTGAAGACATTTTTTTTATTATTTTGAACATTGAAGGTCATTTACATTATGTACTAATTGAAACTTGAAATTTATGAAAGATCCATTATTTCTTTATTTATAGTACTGAATTATCGAATTGATTTAATGTTATTTTAAAAAAAGCATATAAAAGAAGAAGAAAAGTATATGATACTAATAGAGTTGCGATGAAAAGACCTATGTGTTTTGTAAAAAATTCTTGTAATGTTTCCTTAAGGAAATTTCCTTCACTTCCCCTTTTATTATCCCAATCATATTGTACCTAAACCCCATTACAACCTGTATAAAGAACTTTTGTTTTTTATTTCTTGTTTGTACATAAGAGGTGGAGATGTGATTTTACTGCAAGTATATGGTAAGAATTCTACTATGCATTGATCAAGAGTTTTAATACTTTTCACTCTAAACACTTGAATGCATTGACGATATCTTGGTGAGGGTGTAAAGACATATGCTTTTGACTTCAATGTGATTGGTTATGTGATTACTATTAATATTGCTTAGAAGAGTTAATTTTAGGATAAGTTAATTATGTTTGTATATTTATTTGATTCGAAAGGATATGATGGTGTATAGTATGAATGGACAAATTGAAATTGGTGATGGATTGATGTTGTAAGATTTATAATTTTGATTATAGTTTGTTGGAGGACAAAAAAAGCATAAGTGTGGGGATAATTGATCATATTTTTACACCAAATTTGATGTATTTTTACTTGATATTATAAACTTCTATTATATATTTGGTACTTAATTCACTTCAAGTGCATATATAAATTATAATTGCCTTTATGGACTTAAAAGAGAAGAATCCGGACGAAAACATGACATAAAACAAAGATTTGATGCATAAAATGGATGCACAACTATGCATCTTCCATACAAGTCTTTCAGGCCATGTAGTTCCACGAAATTAAGAGAATTTGGTTATGTACGGTCTAATGCATAACTATGTAACAGATCATGCATTGGCCAAAACCCTAGAATTCCATATAACTTTTTGGAGGCATTTGATGGAAAGAGACGAAAGGATGAATTCTAAACTCTCTGAGGCAACTCCAGGTGCGATTTGAGCTGTAGAAGCGAGAAACATAAAGAACTTATCAACATATTTATAAGAATACAAGATTAGACCTCGACATTGCAAAAATACTCGATAGAAGACAATCAGGGAGATTTTGAATCATAATTCCATTGTTTTCAATTTGTCCTGTTGTTTATGTATGTTTGATTTCGTATTCACCAATGTGTAACTAAATAATTCTTTAGTATTTAGTTTAGATGAACCCTATTTTGATACCTTAACATGTGTTTACTCTTTTATTAATGCAACTGATTGATTGATTTGTTGCGATCCAATTACTTGTTTTATTTATGTTCTAATAGTACGAAATATTAAATCATAATTTGATTTCATACATAGAGATTGAGAAATCCTATTGATGAATAGATCTACAATAATTGGAAAGAGTTGATTGCAACCCTAGAGATAAGATGAAATAAATCTTCTAGATTGGGGTTAAACCTATTAAATTGGTAACACAATCCTATAAACTTTAACCTAAGTGATTTAGTTAGAAACCTTAGGATTAGTTATTAGTTAGAAACCTTATGATTAATTGTTAATAGACTCAAGGTCAACTATTAGCATACTATAGGAGTCTTCACGATCTAATAAATTAACAAAACAATTTCATAATAAAAGATCAATTTGTTAAGTATTTAGGGGGATTTGAAACCTAGATACTAATTATTTAATATCGGTAATTAATTAAGTACTTTCGTAATTCTTTGCTTTAATTGTGATGCTCATTTAGTTTAGTTTCTTAATTTTACTTTCTTCAATTCAAAAACCACAATCTATTCATAGACTAGATAATATAATAACGTAACTACTAGTAATTGTTGTCCTTGTGGGATCGACTCATTTTTGTCGACATTAGCTACAACTATGCCATGCACCTGCGGTATTACATAACTGACACGCTCACAATATAGTCAATCAATTTCCTTAGATTATAGGGTCATATATATATATATATATATATAATTGTGATGCTCATTTAGTTTAGTTTCTTAATTTTACTTTCTTCAATTCAAAAACCACAATCTATTCATAGACTAGATAATATAATAACGTAACTACTAGTAATCGTTGTCCTTGTGGGATCGATTCATTTTTGTCGATATTAGCTACAGCTATGCCATGCACCTGCGGTATTACATAATTGATGCGCTCACAATATAGTCAATCAATTTCCTTAGATTATATATATATATATATATATATATATATATCTTATTTGATGTATTAGGAAAAAAATGAATTCAATATGGTCTCTATGTGTGAAATGGCCTATGATATTTGGAATACATTAGAAATTACACATAAGGGCACAAGTCAAGTTTATAAGAGCAAATTATGCTAACACATCAATATAAATTGTTTTAAATGGAGCATGATGAAAGCATATCTAGCATATATGCTAGATTTATTAATATTATTAATTCTCTTAAAGGTCTTAGAAAGACCTATACTAATGGTGAAATAGTAAAAAAGTTGCTTAGGTCACTTCCGAAGACTTGGAAACTAAAGTGAAAGCCATATAAGAAGTTAAAGACCTAGCAACACTATCATTAGAGGAACTTGTTGGATCTCTTCTCACATATGAAAGAGGCTTTAAGAGATATAAGAAGAAGCTATTCTCCCAAAGAAAAAAAATTAGTGTTCAAAGCCTCAAGGAAAAATCTTTTGAAGAGGAAGAGATATCAACTAGTAAAAGGCATTTATTAATTGCTAAAAAATTCAAGAAATTCTTAAAGAAAAATTACAAAAGTAAAGGACTTCTAGAGAGATACATGTGATTTAAGACAAAAATCCTTTAATATTATCTTTTTTAAATGTAGAAAAATAGGCCATATAAATTCACAATATCCTCTACCCAAAGAGAATGAGAACTATAAGGTAAACTATAATAAGGAGAAGAAGACAAGAAGAAAGAACTTGAAGCATCTACTTGGGATGATATAAGTGAATCCAAAAAAGAACATTCCAAAAAGTAGATAGCCTATATATGCTTTACTGCCATGAACGACGATGAGGTAAAATCCAACTCCAACATATCTAATAATGATAATGATTTGATATATGATGAATTAGTTGAAAATTTATAGATCATGAGTAAGAAAAGAATGAAATTATATTCCAAACTCACAAAAGTTCAAAACCAGTTACATGCATACATGAATGAGAATGAAAATTTGAAAAGTGAATTACATAGAATTAAAGCTACCAAAAATTTGATCATGGATGACAAACATGACTTAGATGCATTAAAGCATGAGAAAGAAACATTGAAAAAGGAGGTTGATTCCCTCAAGGACTTCTTTTCCAAGTTTACTAACACTACATGAAAATTAGTAATTAGTGATGGAAAATTATCGATGGAAACCAAACCATTGCAAATTACCAATGGAAAATGCTTATTTTCCAATTTTACTATCACTAAAAGAAAATTAGTAATTAGCGATGGACAATTACCAATGGAAACCAAACGGTTGCAAATTATCAGCGAAAAATCATTTTCCGTCGGTAACATTGTCAGGAAAATTTTCATTTCACGACAGTAATAATATCTGTTGGCAAATAAGGAGGGAAATTATCTTAGCAAATTTTTTGACAAAATTCAGCGACAATAGAAAATTCCCGTCAGTAAAGAAGGCAGGAATTTTTGGCAGAATAAAAAAGTTTTGAGTTTATCGATGGAAAAAATTTCCATCGGCAAATTTTAGAGGAAAATGTCATTATTTCCTTTGTCTTCAATGTTTTAAATAAAAAAATGACGCTATTTAGTTTAACACCACACGAGGTCGTTTTCTTACATATTTAACCCACTCGAAAGGCCCCTTACATTTTCTTCTCCGTTTTTCCTCTCTCCCCTGCGTTTTCACCTTCATTTTTCCTCTCTTCCATTTCTCTGTCATGGATTCCTCTTCTACTCATTGGCGTTTGTCTTCTCTAGTCACTGTCATTGTGTACTTTGGCAGAGATAAGTCATTCAACCTTTGTTCTCTGTGATTTTTTGTATAACCCATGTTGGTCGTGTGATGTAGATGTATTTTTGATGAATATATTTAGTTTTATTCATTTAATTCTTGACATTCTTTAAGATGCATTGAAACTTTTTTTTAAATATAAAAACCGTTTAATCTTTCAAACATTTTTAGGGAATATTTTGGAAAGTGTTAATCATAACTGGTTGATGTATTGGTCGATCAATATGTTATATTGGTCAACCAATATGCCTATTGGTCGACTATTGTCTCAATAACTAATAAATTTGGTGTTTTAAAAGCATACTTGTCAATCAATATGTTATACTAGTTATCTAGTACACTACATATAGCAATTGTAACTGCTAGTTCTTGGCTCCAATAACTACTAGGGCCATAAAACACTATAAATATGTGTTTTCTCATTGGTTTTAGCATCAAGAAGTATTTGGATATATTTACACACATTTTTAAGTGTTATTTAATCATTTGAGCATCTTTGCCTCATATTTGTATGAGTGAGCATCTTTAGAGTTATTAAGTAATAAAATGATTTATTTTAAGTTGTAAGATTTTTTTGAGGAATTATATTACTGTACTCAGGGGTGGCTCAAGTGGGTTTGAGGTTCCTCTTTACCTTGGAAGAAGATTGCAAAAGAATCCTCTTTGTCTAGTAAGATTGTACAAAGGATATTCTTTGTCTTGAGAAAAGAATTATAGTGAAATTTTAAGAAGAGTCTTGGTAGTGGCTGTAGGCAAGGGTTGCTTGCCAAACCACTATAAATCAATTTGTATTCTCTTTTTCCTATCCTCTTTAAATTATTATTCAATTATTTTATTAATTTATATTAACAATTTCTTCATCTATATTTATATTGATTGTTTTTAATTAAGTACATTGGTAATAAAATTTCTTAACTTGTATAAACACCCAATTAATGGTAGGTCTTTGACTTAGAGTTATTCTTGATTGAAAACTTTAACTTGTCAGAAGTTGGGAGGTGATTCATCATATTTGTTGCATTTGGATAAAGAAGCAGGGGACTAATTTGATTCCAGAAGTCATGCTATAGCCAAGTGCTTTCTTCATTTTTGGTTATGTGCTTGATATTTACTTTTAGCTTTTATCTTAAGTATCTAGATTAGAGACCATGAAATGTTAGCTTTAGGTCAAATTTTTCATAAGGCTTCATCCTTTAAGAATTGAATCTTTAGCTCCTTCACTAATAGCTTCTATGTTGTATTCTTTAAAGAAACTCATCGTAAGATATTTTGGTTTGACCTGGTATGGCGGCATCACTATAACTTGCCTGGAGCTTCTTTTAATCTCTAGCTTGCAATTGGATAACATCTTAGCCCCAAAGATAGACTCTATTTTTGGCTCTTTTAGCAACAAAGACTGTTGTCTCTTCTACAATAGATTCCAAGAAAATTTTGATCATATCTTATTTAAGCTGGCACCTAATATGACAATTATGCAATTTGCAATATTGAGCTAACAATTGGAGGCAAACTATCATATGGGCTAGCAAGACCAAGCTTAAGGGCAAGGGTTGCACTATGGTATTTAGAACATCATTCAGTTATGCAATGTATACAATTTGGATGGAGAGAAATAACAGAATGTTCTCCAACAAAAGTAAGGACTCTCTTTCCTTTACAAGGGAGACAATATAAAGTATAAGAAAAACTCTTATTATGGAAATTTCACACCAAATATCAATCAAGACTTACCAGAAAGATGGAACATCTAGAATGGAAGAGCAAAGTTCATTCTATTAAACATTCTAAAATAAAAATATGCAAACATAGGAGCAAGGAAATGGTGTTCCAATATTCCTTGTCCTTGTCATTCTATGGATAGAAGCTGGTTTTGTGCTCTAGCTGGTTTTAGTACTTGAAGAAATCTAAGTGGATCTTGCTGCACTTTTCTCTGAGGTACCCCTGGAGTAAAAGGCTCACATCAATTGAACAATGACGATACTAATATTTCTCAGTGGGAACTCCTTAACATATAACCCTGTTGACGCCTTTAGAACTCTTGTTGTGTATGGTGCACAATTCAAGACCTTGCTCTAATGTTAGACTATATGTTAAATGCATCACTAGTGATCTCCTTTAATAAGAGGATTGTCGAATCTAATATGGTTAAGACTTAAGATAATTTGCTTATAACATATATTTTTGAGGTTGTATCAAGTATGGCCTATTAATTTTTAGGGAAAACTAGTTATTTAATATTATTTTCTCAGAAAATATTTTTAAAGTTTAATTTATGATTAAAAACGATTTAATTGACTCTAATTCATATTTTTGATCAATAATTAAGAAAATCTCTTTTGAAGACAGTAAGAAAAGAAAAGTGGAGATTCAAAAACGAAGAAGTGAATACTGAAGAAGTGCTTGATACATCGTTTATTGCATTGAATATGGAAAAGAAATTTGTAAGGTTTAATATGCTGGTGAAAATTGGAAATAAACGACTTAATTATGTGCTTTTCTAGACAATGAAATAGTAGGCTTAGCACTCCACAGACAAAACCTTCGGACCATCAAACGCCTCGACACAAGAATTATAGAATGATAGATCCTTTCTGCCACCAACTTACTAGCTACGTGGGATCGTAATTTTGGTAATTTGTTTGACAGTACGCTATGTATTTCTTTTAGGAGGTTATACGTAAGATAACTGTCTTCTCAACTCGAAAAGGTCTAAGTGGCCGTTATCTTTTTTTTTTTTTTTGGTTACAACGAAGAGAAATTAAGAACTATCGTATAAAAGAAATACCGCAGGCATCAGTCCATACAATCAAGAAAAGGGTGTCAGGACTATCCTCCTAAATTTGAAAATGAGAAGCAATGTCATGACTTAATTTAGCCAAACAATCTGCTGCAAAATTACCTTCACGAAGCACATGTCGAATAGAGCACCGCCAATTCCTAGCAAATAAAGCTTGAATATCCACAACCAAAACAGACAAGGGATGTGAAAAGATAACACCACAAGTCACCATCCGCACTGCCTCCATGCTATCAGATTCGACAATAACTTGTCGAAAACTATGATCCCACGCAAAAATCAAACCATTACGAATGAACCATAATTTTCCCACCAAGATAGTTGAAACACCAAGTCTAAACGAGTATCCCCCTAGCCAACGACCAAAGAAATCACGCAATAACCTTCCACCACTAGTCAACCCAGGATTATCAATAGAACTGCCGTCACAATTCAACTTCACCCAATCAGATGGTGGCGCAGTCCAACCAATCCAACGCCGCACACCATAAAGCGTCGGTGTCGAAACAGAAGTCAGGGATATATCCAGTGTAACTTTAAAAACACAACCATTCAATTTGGCTAAGGAAAGAAACTCTTTTTGAAAGATCAATAAATTTCGAGCCTTCCACAACTACCAAATACTTGCCAAAAATTAATGTGCACATGCAAACCCAAAATTCTATTATTATGTACCTATTTATAGCAAATGAAACCTACAAAATTAAATGAATTCATGCTCATATAATAAGATAAGCATAGAATAAATATCTCAACCGAATAAGTGTCCGACTCGCTATTAATTACGATGTAGGTGCCTTCTTAAAAGTCCCAACCCCCACCCGCAAGATATGATGTAATTTGGCGGCTAGGGATCTCAATATTGTTGTGAAAAAAAAAAAAGCTTGTGAGCAGACTGCAGAGCACTGATATGATGCCAATAATTGTGCTAAATGACACGAATATTTTCTTTTCACTTTGAAGCCATCCAATAAAATTTTGACTTCCAGAGAGATTGAAGGCTCGTTAGGAGTCCAGATTATCTATTTAGTTTTATAATATTTTATTTTATCCTATAAATCTCAGTCATTTATTTATATAAGTTCTGCGTGGATCTCGCATAAATAAACATAAAACCTAAACAAATAAATGGCTGAAATTTATTGGACAGAATAAAATACTATAAAATTGAACAAAGGCATTAGACCTCTCACCACTTGCAAAAAATCACGGTTGATGTTGGACTAGCTATCAATGTTCTCCACTTTTTCAACTTATTTCATCTTTGGCCTGACTTAAGAGTGCCACTACATAATCTATCATACATAGGCAATTCAGTATCGAAAATAAAAACAATACAAAGTATATCGTAAGAATGTCTGGTTTTAAAGAAAGATAATGAGTAGAAACATTATTTACTTCCATAAACCCGATGACGAAGAACAAACAGGATAATACTCGCTCCCTTCTTATTCCCAGCAAAACCCAATTAGAAGCAGAGAAAGTAAAGCCACCCATCAAAAAAGCGCCTGCCCTCATTAAAATTACATATATTCGGCTCATATTTGGTTCATGATCTCAGCTAAGCTAAAAAGAAGAAGAAAGAAACTTAAAAGATACAAGAAGTAGGTCAGTTTGCTTGTAATAAAAATTAAGAATGATTCATCTCTCCATTTCTACCCCTTCAGGGCTTTCCTTGATACTCTCCAAAGAAGGTTTCCAAGTAGTTTTAACCTTTTCTCTACCTCTCTCTAACTCTCTCAAAAGCTCTTCAAGCGTATTCTTTTTTTCATTAACCTGTAGCTGAAGCATCAACCACTCAAGCTCCTCCCTGGTAAGTACTATCTTAACCTTCAGTCCACCACTTTCCTTCACAGATTCCTCACCATCAGATGCTTCTTTCCAATCTTCTTGGCAGTGCTCCATGTTTTCGTCTTCATCTCGCCTTTTCATGTTTATCTTTAAGCAATTTCCCATTCGACGAATTAGGTTGTTCCTGTAATAACAATCCTAATTTGGCGGTGGCTTCTGGGAATTGCGAGAAATTGATAATGAATGAATTTTGAGGGAGTTAGGTGTGGCTCAAAGTCTAAGTGCATGTGACGCTCCGGAACACGAGGATATGGGTATTTAATGGACTACGAGGGCCCTATTTCTACATGTTGGACTATTACGTAGAATTTGATTCAAGGGCGTTGATTTTTCTACTAGCTAACTGACAGGCTCATAATTTTATATTGAGAAAATGACAACATATTTGCTTACCCAATTATTACTATAATTTGTGATTTGATTATTTGGTAAGGAATTGCTCAGACTCATGAAAAAGCAGCGATAGTTCCTCTACGCGTCCACAATAATAAAAAGTTTCCTTTCTGTTTTGTGTTTTAATGTCGGATACCAATTTTTATAAGTGTTATGAAATTTTCTAATATTTTTCAATTAAAATTCCGTTAATATTGAAATACAAAAATAATATAAAACTTCCTTTTATTCTAAGGCCCTCTCAGGTTCGATAAGCTCATGAATTCTTAATTAAACAACACTCTCATAATTTTGTGCTGCTTAAATTAACATAAACCCATAATACCATGTTGCATTTTAAGGATAAATCATTAAGAATTTAGTATAATGATTACTGACATTTAATTTACAAAATAAATCTAACATATTTATGTCAACTTGGTTCATTAAAAAATAACAAATGTACTTTATTACATTAACATGTAGCACATGGTACATCATGTATCTCCTTTAGATTAAGCATTAGCTGGGGGATGGTACAAACATTTGATTCTGGTTCGATAATTGGACATCCTATAATTCACTTATCTAGAGAATCAGGCCACTTGCCTCCACCGGCTCCAAAAAGTTTTACATGAAAAATTTATTTTTTAAAAATTTTAACTTATAAAAAATTAAAATTTTGCCCCCACTAAATTTTTTTTTTGCTTCCAGTAAAATTTTACCCCCACTCAAAAAAATTTCTGGATTCGTCCCTGTAAAGAATAGCAATAGCATAACTCTAAAACCATATACTACTCAATGTGAGGATCTCACTCTTCCACAACGGAGATTGGGGTGGCAATTTTAGAGGATTCTCCTTACTCACAAATTACTTGCCTCCTCTTCCTGGTAAAATGGGAGAGGATAATATTATTTGGATGCCCAACCCAAGAGGTACATATCTTAATATCTCCTGTCATAAGATACTTGCATGTGATGTTGAATTGGTTCCTTGATTTGATATTATTTGGAAACATTCATTAAACCCGAAAACTTCAATATTCTTTCTGCTGATAATCAAAAATAGACTTGGAACCAATGATAAATGGTTTGGGAGTTATAATAATCCTATTTGTGTTCTATGTAAACATACAATAGAGGGTCGGAATCATTTATTCTTTGAATGTAGTTACACAAAGGCAATCTAGAGCAAGATAATGAATATGCTACAACTACCCAGGTATACTTTTGAACGTAGGGAGACACTTAACATGATCATTGCTAAGCTAAGAGAACCGAATGAAACACTTATTAAAACAACTTTTACTACCACCATCTACTCCATATGGAGGGAGAGAAACAGAAGATTATACAAAGGAATTGAAGAAGGCAAATGTCAAATAACTGAACACATTACCCCTCCCAAAACGTTTATAAAAGTTTAAGTATCTCACGTGTAAGAAAGGAAAGATAAGGATGATGATGATGATATATTCATTAACATGAAAATTACAAATTAATTATGAAAATGTCATTTCAACAATACAATAATTTAAGATAGTATTGGATAATATTAAAATAACGAGTTGTGTATTCAAATAATATCTTGGTTATGTGATTTTATCAATTAGTTATGAGCTTAATAGTTAGGAGTTGTAAGCTGCCTTCTTATGATAGCATTGTAAATGTTTCCTATTTTAATAAATTTTTTATTTTGCTCAAAAAAATTAGTTTGTGAAAGATTAGACAAGCTGAGTATTTTAGGTGACTGCATTTAATTACTATGTTCTCATCAGTGTACAAATGAAAAATATTAGTATTGTCTTTATTCACAAAATTTATAAAAGATCATAAACATTGAAAAAGAATACTATGTTTTTAATCTTCTAAATTAAAATTCAAATTTCATGATTAGAGGTGCTCGTCTTTTCTTTCAAATCATATTCAATGTTGGCTTTTATATTATACTTGAATGAAAAAATATGTAATATCAATGATGTAATCAAATTGTGTCGAGGAGGAGATTGATATGTATGAGATAAAGAGAGATAATAGATACATGATTGAAAAATATTCCTATTTTTTAAAGTTCATCCTATTGTTGATGTCATTTGTCTCAAGAGAGTAACATGTTGATTGAAGAGTGGCACAAGATTTATGTAGACCACCTTCTGATAAAATATTACTAACTCCGGATCATTTCCAAAAATTAATCTTGTTGATGGACATGATAGGCAATGGTCTCTTCCTTTTTTCCTACTTTATTCGGTGAATTATGAAGAATTTCAAAACCAAAATATGATTATCATTATATGTGTCCTTTTTATCTTTTATTTTTTATTGAAAAAGGAAGAAGAAATTGTATTAATAGGAAAATGTATCAGGTTGGAAAGAGACAAAACTTGAGGTCAAGAAACAATAATGAGATCATGATCTAAAAAGAATCAAGATCAATAAAATAATATAAAATTGAAATCTTAGAATCTTAAGTCTTTCAACCTATCCTTGAGAACTTAGCGGTAAGCCTGGGAGGCATTAAGTTCATATACCATGATTTGTAAGGATAAGAACTAACTAACTTACTAATTAGATTGAAGCTAGTTCTTTACTCGTGTTGTACTAAAAATTTTAAGATAAAATGATTTATTTGATCTAATACAAGGAAACTTAGGATTTTGTTTAAACATATTGAGATTTGGTTTAGAAGATCTTTTAGTTCATTTACTTTCATAATATATAAACTTCAAGCTTAAAGCAAGCTCAAAGACTATGTTGTCTCCCTTATGTGTGAACCTAACCCAAGCAGATCAAGAGATGAATTGTTCCCAATTGCTAACAAGGAAAGAAAGTTTGCACATATTAAGACAGTTGTTCCATAAGTTGGTAGAGAAGCTATATAAATACAAGAGATGTTTAATGTTTTCTTGGTTATTATCACACAAGCAACACATCCAAATTTTTTGGATTCCCCTTAACTTATCCTTTGTCAATAAATTTTGTTCAATAGCCAAATAGAGTATGAATAAAGCTTTAAGAGACCTATTTGAAAACTAGAAAATGTTTTTTTAAATAGTAGGGCGTCTTAGAGGTTTGAATAGTATAACATAAAATCTACTCATAAAATTATTAAAGTTGTGACTAATCTATATTGACTTTATCCTTTTTTTGCATGTTTGGTCTATAACTACGGGTATTGTTCTTGATAGTATTTGATCCTCTAGTGTTGCATCTGTAGGAAAATCCCGGTGCATGTAACACTTACATGCGGTGCGGAAAAACAAAAATTTTTGTTTCGGGACCTTCCCGAAAGCCAGGATCCATGTGTCTATACAAAGATCAAACCATAACGACCAACGTAGATCGTCT